>JAEAOA010001922.1:0-337500 GCA_016746295.1 Potamilus streckersoni
CCCCCCCTCCTCCTATGATGATCAACAACCTCTACCATGAGTCCCAGAGACCTGTTTCATTGATCAATTAGTTCAAATTATTTGATAACCTGATTCAGTTCTAATAAATCTTATTTTTTTAAAAATAGAATTTATGATGAGAATTGCGGTAACTGATACTCATTGAACAGGTGTGATGTACTTAATGAAATTATGTTGCCAATTATAACATATTTAACATTTTTCATTACAATTCGAGGTTCCAATATACTTATACATAGTTCCTTTAAGGTAGAGTTGTTCGGGTTATCTGTCGCTGCCACGAAGTATGCATGAATGAATGACGTTGTTAAAGAAGCCACATGTATCATTTTCCATAATACACTAAGTTCCATTGTAATTACAGCATTATGTGAATATAAATTCTAATAACACTTGGTTGTAAAATATTGCTCTTTACTGTATCATTAGAATTTTCTTTAATCTGTTAATATATTTAAGTATTAACATATACTGTCTCGCCATCTGTTTAATAAAATGCCTTAAGATTGTGCTTATAAAATTTATGCATTTTGTTTCATGTAAATTTTCATTATGTACTAACTCGGATCTCCTAAATCCAAAATATATGTTGCAAGTGTTGATTAGTATAATGACTTCTGTTTAACTTTCGTTCAAGATTAAAAATTTAGTCAAAAAACTTATTGCGTTATTTGACTTGGAGAAAGGAAGGCAAAAGACTAGCAAGAAAATGTAACCTCCTCCTCGTCCTCCTCCTCGTCATCATCATCTTCTTGTATATCTTGATTTTTGTTATCATCGGCCTTTCTTCTGGATGTAATGATAACGATGATGAAGGTGATGTGATAATGATTAAAAAATTGCATCCTTTTTATTACTCTGCAAAATTTATATCATTCACATAACCTAAATTATATTACACTTTCTTTGAAGAAATAGATTTAATATTTACACAAATTTCTCTACCTATTATGACCTGAACAAACTTTTGCGATTTTTATCACTTCCTTCTGTATCTGTACCATGTAATATAAACAATAATGTTTTAAAAGAATACATACAGCAGTATACTTACCTTAATAACCTTATCATCACCAGTAACAACTGTTAAGAAAGCAACAGCACCGAGAATACAAATACGAGAGCTGATAAAATGATTCTTGTTGTTGCTACTGTCAAAACTGACAGCACTACGAAAACCAATTAAAATAAAATCATCACCTAGAGTTCCGCTGTTAAAAACTTCTCATCTTATTTTCCTCAGCTTGAATATACTAAACTGAAAAACGGAACACTCTTACACCTTCTAGCCAACCCACAACCTCTTTTTCATTGGATTATTATACACACTTGAAAGCGTATTCAAGCTATATGTTTCGTTTTTAAGCTCTTTAGCAAAGCAGGAAAGAAATTCTTTACATGGAGAACAAGCACACATAAAAGCATTACTATTAAGGATTACACATCAATTTAGAACGACATATGACGCTGATGATGTTTTTGCTCCTAGAGGTTTCGAAACTGATGATAAGAATAAGGACGACCAAGGACATCATATATAGCAGAAATTGCATAAAGGGCAGAAATGAATTTATTCATGAACGTAAAGACACTTATAATAAAGTACCGTAAGTAATGAATCCTACATTAAAATACTATGTGTTTTCGGTTTAGTACTGCTAAGTTGATTTACTATTTCTGAAAAATGGACTTTAAATAAAAATTTGTCACTGAAGGTCTAAAGATGATCTGATATGAGTTTTACTGTGCCTGTGTCATTGAAATCTCGAGACATATGGTTCCGATCACGTTAACGTGGGCAACAGCACCATTCAGTCTGTAACTATAGAATGTCACATATAAACACCACTTTTTTTCCTATTTATGATAGGTTCAAAATCTTGGAATTGTTATTAAATTACTCGATATTTTCTTAGTTCAAAAACCTTAAACTGAGCTGCATGAGAAGTTTCATTTATATACATGCTCAACTTCCTGTTGTTCATCCAGATAGTATTTACACCAGGCTGTATCAGTACTCTAAATGGCAAAAATAAAATTAAGTTTCTTGTTTTCAAACACATAAACACTTGAAATTTGCGCCAGCTTATACACGCTCTCTTATGCACCTACAAGTGTCATTGAAATATAATCATCGCGTCATTATATGTGCATAATGCTAAGGTCAATATTGACTAAAGTGATGCGTGAACTTAAATGACGCTGTATAGTCCTTTCAACGCAATTTCTGGGTGGATTTCACAAAGCATTCTCTCTCTGTGTCTGTCTATCTGTCTGTCTCTCCCTCCTCTCTCTCTCTCTCTCTTTGTATATATATATATATATATATATATATATATATATATATATATATATATATATATATATATATATATATATATATATATATATATATATATATGCAATAAACTGACGACGAACAGTACGAAACTAGTAACTAACTAGCCTAAGCGCTTTCGACTCTTAATGAGTCTTTCTCAAAGACAAATACAAAACATATATACGACAAACAAATAAACACAAAAACATTGTGTTTGTAAACCTCTACATGGCTGTCTCCACATGTGTTAAAACTATAAATACAACCAGCTTGTATAGACTAGTTGCGGAAACTGAAAACGGTGTATAATTCCCTAAAAGTCTACAGGCCAAAGCGACATCTATTTTTACTTTTTGTACATTTATGTAACGCAGATTATATCCCGGATATTTGATTCTATATCGGTTGTTCTTATAGTAAAAATTGAAGGATAATAAGAAGATTTAGAAAATGTTAAATTCTACTAGTGCATAGTTTTCATTTTCTAGTCTTCTTGGTTTAGACAGCTTGGTTTCAATGTTCTAAGGCGGCATATCCAGTATGATTCATTTTCTTTCCTGGTTTCGGAACTCCAGCTGTGGTTGTTAGCAATAGCGATAGGTATTATATCACTGAAAGTGTGGCCAGGGGAGGAGAAGTGTCCTCCGACCGGGCTTCTGTACAGCTTTTTGTCATCCAATAAGATCTGTGAAGGTTTATCCTTTTGTGTAGCTTTTCAGTTTCTCCGACGTACTGAAGGCCACAGATCTTAGATGTGATGAGATAAATCAATTCTCTGTTTTGCACGTTTTGTTTGGACCATGTATGTTTAGTTTTTCTTTAGTCACTGTGCTAGTGAATGTCTTGGTCTCTATCATATGTTGACAGGTTTTGCATCTTTTATCGCCACATGGTCCAGATTGACTAGGTTGGTTTTGACAAGCGATTGGCGTTAGCTTTGCCCTGACTAGGATGACCTTTAGGTATTTTGGTCTCCGGTAAGTTACTACAGGTTTGTTCGGAAGTATTAGGTTTAGTATGTCTGACGATTCCACGGTTGGCCAGTGGTTTGCGATGATTTTACCTACTTTGGGATTGTCTGGGTGATAGGTCAGAATAAATGGTATCCTATCAACCTATTCTTTCTGTCCATATCTGAGTAGGTCATCACGGTTTGTTTGTTTGGCCATTTGGATTGCCTCCGCAATCAGGTCTTTGTCGTAGCCTCGGTAAATTAAATGTTTAGCCAGCTCTTCAGACCTTTCTAGGAATCTTTCATCGTCGGAGCAAATTCTGCGTATCCTCAGTGCCTGGCTATGTGGAATGTTCCTAATGCAGTGTTTTGGATGACAGCTGGTTGGGAGAAGATACTGGTATTTGTCGGTTTGTTTCGAGTAGATGTATGTGTGTAATTTGTTTTCCACCAGTCTGGTTGTCGTGGCCAGGAAAACATGGTTTGAGTTGGAAATTTCTGCCGTGAATTTTTATTGAAGGATGGAAGTTGTTTGCCTTTGATATGAAGTCATCCAGACTTTCTCTTCCATACTGCAACTTCAATTCTATATCATCGATAAATCGTACCCACTGGCATGGTGTACGCTCAACCGATGCTAAGAGTTGACCCTCAAGTTTTCCCATGAAAATGTTAGCATACGAAGGGGCCATTTTAGTACCCATCGCAGTTCCATTGATTTGTAGGTAGTTTTCTTCATTAAATTCAAAGTTGTTGTGTTCTAGGACAACCTCCAGGAGTTGGACTAAGAAGTGTGTGGGTGGATTGTTTACAGTTCTTGTTTCCCATGCTTCTCTACATGCCTGTAACCCTTCGTTGTGCGGTATATCTACATTGATATAATTCACCTTACTGCTTTAGCAGCAGTACAACCGACCCACAAACTCTCTCTCTCACTCTCTCTCTTTCTCTCTCTCTCTCTCATCCTTCTCTCTCTCTCATCTTTCTCTCTCTCATCCTTCTCTCTTTCTCATCCTTCTCTCTCTCATCCTTCTCTCTCTCTCTCTCTATCTCTCTCTCTCTCTCTCTCTCTCTCTCTCTCTCTCTCTCTCTCTCTCTCTCTCTCTCTCTCTCTCTCTCTCTCTCTCTCTCTCTCTCTCTCGCATAATACTTTCCTGGCTAATCGCTTGACGGAAATCCTGTCGATGGGGTTCCTGTTGATTTCATTTATCATTTCATCAGCAGAACGTGTATGCTCAGAATGCCCGCAAATATGAAGACGTCAATATATAGGACCTTAACGTTTTCAGCTTATCTTATCAGTTTCCTCGTGCAGAATTTGCATGCATATATCAGTGGTGGCAGCACAATTGCCTTGCAGACTGTTAGTGTTATTTACATATTGATGTCTCTGAGCCAACACACAAGTGTGACATGTTCATTCATCATCGATGATGTCTGAACGCGACAGCGTACTGCCTAGGTATTGTGATGGTAGAATCCATGTAAATCTTCCCTGTTTCATTGTTGTTGAATCACCTATATCATTTGATGCTGATCATGAGACTAACGAAGAAACAATCCATACTTTGTTGTATGTCAGACTAACATTTTGCATCTAAGGAATAATTGTCGTCAAATATGAGATTACGAACAGTCACTTCCTTTAGCCTATTCGTTCGAAGTTTCATGAGACTTAATGGCTTGGCCAGTGGCCAGTAACATTATCAAGGAGGTGATCTGTTAGCCACCAGTAGGAGTCGTCTGTTGCTGCTGCCTTTGGACAAGCCATTGTTGTCAATGACGCCTGGTCATGTACATACATGCATACCTTAAATCACACTTAAATCATCACACTTGGAATGTACTTTTGAGGAGTTTATGCCAAATCTCAATCATCCTAGCAATTTCAGGAAACTGTAACTACCTGTACTACACAAATTAAATTAGACCCCTGGAACTGTTCCATGCCCTGCACACCAATTAAGGGATATATACGTCTTGTTCTTTAAGGCAGTGGTGGTATTAATTGATTTTAACGGGAATTCCTAGAAAATATATGTTTTTTTTTCTTTCCTCATAGACGTTACAGTTACAGTTTTCTTGCAATAGATATTGAATTACGACAATGACACCTTTTATATTAAAGTTGTATCGCGTATTTAAAATCCATCAGTATTTATACAGCGATATTAGTCCATACATCAGATCGGCCATCTCCACACGTCAGATTAATGAGCATCCTCTGACCTTTCTGTGCAAAGGTCATATATAAAATGGAACTAAGTACGAAATCCCACTGCCTATCAACAATGTGACTGAACGTATACTTTGAAACATTACATCTCGGTTCATGCTATTGAATTGAAAGTTGTTTCCCCATACCTAACGAATTTACTTGTTACGGACATCAAATAATTGTCATTCTAAAAAGGTACATTGCATATTGCACTGTTTATAATTAATTATGGCTTGGTCATTGAAAAGTCCACTTAGATAACTTATTTGCCCATGGCTAGTGAAACAAAGAGTTTCTGATTAAGTGTATAAATGTCGTTAAATTTGTTTTGGTCGCAAGCCCTGAGTAATGTGACCGATCAGGTACAAAACGATACAATAGCTGTCGTTCTTTAGAGTTATTCATTTTTATTTTTCGCCGTATGCTTAATATTAAATATCTTATAAGAATATCCGGTATATAACAATTCAATTTAGTAACAATCCAAAATTATCGCATTGTTTAAGCATCCACTTTGAAGTTTTATACCTATAATTGGAAGATATAGTAAAACTCCCCAATAAAGGCGATACTTTGCTCCTAATATCACAATTGACCTTAGGGCAGAAAGTCAACTTTTGCGGGCATATCTATGAGTTGCATATGAAGCAGTTTAATGAAACTGAGGATGAATAAAATCATAATACTGCGTGCAAGTTAGACAAAGTGAACGATACGGAAACGGTGTTTGTACGTCACGCTCAGAGGATTCCTAAGTTTTATCGAATTAAAGAAAGGATGGCTTAAATACTTTCCAGACGCTGGTGATATATTAACCGATTCTGATGGCTGACAAGTAAAAATTAGATCAATGAAGCCAACTGAACTTAATAGGCAAAGCGACAGTGCTGATGGCAATGTTGTGAAGACGTGTGGTGCAAATTCCGGGGAAGATAAGACCATTTGTGATCCGAAAGATCTGAAATCATACATTTCAAAAAGGAAATAAAAATAAAACCAGAAAGACTAATTGATATTTGACGAGCTAACACGAAGGCATGCTAGATGGATGGTCTAATAACAAACATGATCAGGAACGTATTAAAAGATAATACAGTGACGAAATGTAGTGTTTCGGGACAGTGCAACATCTTGCGGGCAAGTGGTTCAAAGTATGGTGGCAAAGTTGGTTTTGCAACTACCCCATCATGGCCCCATTGAGGTTTTCGTGCTCCATATTGGAAGTTACTTTTACTGCGCCTATTGACAAATATTGTCTAATCCAGAGTGGTTTGAAAGTTATACAGAAATGGAGGTCATATGTTTGCATGATCCTGGTTTGTGACTAAGAGTTGTTTTGTGAGCCATTCAACCAACGTCGATACGTTGTCGAGAAAAGTCAAGCACGGATCATTGTTTTACAGGTGTCTCTGTCGCATACAAAAGCGAAAACATTTACAATTACCTAGTGGTTTGATACTTCAATATTTCCCAAAGCGATGGGAATAGATCTGCGATGATTGTTATTATGATACCATTTCATTTAGCAGACGATCTCTGTATCGTTGACAATAATCGACGATCTCTGTATCGTTGACAATAATCGACGATCTCTGTATCGTTGACAATAATCGACGATCTCTGTATCGTTGACAATAATGTTGCCACTAAGGATTACTACAAGGACTGGTAGGAATTCATACTAACACAGTCATTTTCGGCTGCATTGTCTCGGGAATTAAGAGCAAGGATCGACTTATGACGATGACAAAATGTCTGATAGTGTCAGTGAACTCAATTATCACCAAGAGCGTGATATAAATTATGATGTTGCATGTTTTAAAATTTAATAAGGTAATGTTGACTGCAAATAGGTAGCTATAAATTCATTTCAAATGGGCATGTACACGATGCTCTTCTCTCTGATTTGATTTTAAATTTATCTTATTTTGTTTAACAAAGAGTGGATTCGAATATTTCAAGTGACAATTATGCCAAGCTTTTCAATACACACTTATTGTCTTTCTAATTTTATAGATTTTAGACAACTTTACAAACATTGTCACATGAATAAAAATTAATTCTATAACATTCTTTCTTCCTACTTTATTTCTCAATTTCTTGACGTACACGTATGAAGGCACACTAATTTAAATGCATTAGTTCACTCGTTTAATTGCTGAAAATAAAACGGTCACATAACACTTTCTAACACTGGAAGAAACATGATTTTCAATACACACTTATTGTCTTTCTAATTTTATAGATTTTAGACAACTTTACAAACAATGTCACATGAATAAAAATCAATTCTATAACATTATTTCTTTCTACTTTATTTCTCAATTTCTTGACGTACACGTATGAAGGCACACTAATTTAAATGCATTAGTTCACTCGTTTAATTGCTGAAAATAAAACGGTCACACAACACTTTCTAACACTGGAAGAAACATGATTTGTCGTAATAGCTGAGGTGGCGCTCTACAGTTTCGTATTTAGCATAGGGTTAAAATTTTAAAGAAAAAGAGTTTCTCCGGGTTTCCTCACTAGTTATACTGGTGTTTTAAAAGAGACTTTGTATATCTTAGGCATTGTTCAAAAAACCTTTAATTCCCTTTATTTTGATGTGTGATTGATGGGTGTAATATGGGTTAGAGAGTATAAAGCTTGACCTTACTGTGGATGTGCATCTTTCAAAAAAGTGCTAGCTCTACTTGCTCATTTTCACTTCTCGAACTTCAGAGGTTAATTGTAAAAAAAGAGCCGATAACTTTTTTTTACATTTTATGTATTTGGTAATTCAGTCATTGCACTTTAAAAAGCTGGTATTATCTAGTTTGGCAAAATTCATTTTCCATATTTTAATAGCTGCCAAGAATAGTGTACTTTAGACAAATTTTGGTTGATTTTTGGAGCACAAGGGAGCAGTCATTTTAGTTCGCAGTGTCCTAAGCTCATTTTAAATTTCCAAAAGTACAATATCCAAAGAAATTTCATCCACATTACATGAAAGTAGTATATAGGTATGCCAACATTCTCTCCACTGTGCATGTTTAAAATGCAAACAACTTCACCTTACATACATCACTCTCTTAAAAGTACATAATAACTGGTGAGCGCCACCATAAAGAGTATATAGAAATTATTATTGTATGATTTAGTTTTGATTGTATGGCTGAAATATTTAAGTTGCAAGCATCAAAACAGTCCTTTGTAATAATTGTCCTATATTTTCCCCCTCAGAACAGCATTTATTAGAGTCAGAGTCTTAAACCGGTACAGCCCCCCTCCTTATGATAAAAAGTGGACAATTTTAAAAATGTGCATTGCATTTTGTCAACAGAGCAACCAGTGTTATGATGATAGACAGGAACATGAAACTAACCATATTTATTCCTAAAATGTCAACAATAAATTTTACAGTTATAAAAGGGATATTACAGGTGAGGTTCATAAAGGTCAAAGGTCAAAGGGTAAAATATTAACTAATTTTTTTATATGGAAGAAAGCAAATTTGCATTGTTATCATTTATTTTTTAATTTCATTGCAAGTAAATGAAATGAAACATTTTCACTATATATTTCTGTTATCTATTGCAACATTTTTCAATTTAAGTTGACTTTATTTCTATATTCTAAGACTTCTAATTTCCCCATAATGAAGGTCACTACTCACCCAAACATGCCTCATAGCAAAGTAGGTATGCTAGAGCAAACAAAAGCATAATTAGCTTATTTTCATGAATAAAATCATTGTTAATGTACCATTTTACTCAGAAGATCATACATAATAATATGAAAAAAGAACAATAATTGCATATATGTTTATATTTGTTTTTAAGGTGGCGCTCTACAGTTTCGTATTTAGCATAGGGTTAAAATTTTAAAGAAAAAGAGTTTCCCCGGGTTTCCTCACTAGTTATACTGGTATTTTAAAAGAGACTTTGTATATCTTAGGTATTGTTCAAGGAACCTTTAATTCCCTTTATTTTGATGTGTGATTGATGGGTGAAATATGGGTTAGAGAGTATAAAGCTTGACTTTACTGCAGATGTGCACCTTTCAAAAAAGTGCTAGCTCTACTTGCTCATTTTCACTTCTCGAACTTCAGAGGTTAATTGTAAAAAAAAGAGCCGATAACTTTTTTTTACATTTTATGTATTTGGTAATTCAGTCATTGCACTTTAAGAAGCTGGTATTATCTAGTTTGGCAAAATTCATTTTCCATATTTTAATAGCTGCCAAGAATAGTGTACTTTAGACAAATTTTGGTTGATTTTTGGAGCACAAGGGAGCAGTCATTTTAGTTCGCAGTGTCCTAAGCTCATTTTAAATTTCCAAAAGTACAATATCCAAAGAAATTTCATCCACATTACATGAAAGTAGTATATATAGGTATGCCAACATTCTCTCCACTGTGCATGTTTAAAATGCAAACAACTTCACCTTACATACATCACTCTCTTAAAAGTACATAATAACTGGTGAGCGCCACCTGAATAACAAATACAATATTGTTTAGAGTTTAAGATTGGTTATACAATCAATCAGGATAAATCCATAATTGTAGTTTCATTTACGTATAATGTGTTTGCGTCCCAAAAAAGAGGAAAAATGGCGATATTAAGGTAAATTGTTTTACTTTGCTATCGAGTTAACATTCTAATTTAGAACGATTCTCCCATTGTAACATCATATGCCTTTGAGGTCTATATGTATCAATAAACCGTGTTGGTTATTGTATCTTGTTCTTATGACGCAACATCTATTCCATATCCGATTATTTAAATGTGGCGCATGGTGGATAGGATTGTTGAATTGTGATGTATATACAGAGCTGCGTAGCGGCCAAATCAAGTTAAACAATTAAGACCTTACAAAAATTAGGGATTCCTTCCGATTTTTAGCATTAGTGTGTAGTAAAATGTAGTCATGTATGTGTTCAACACCTATTATTTCAGTAATGGGTGTCATTTTTTGAATTTGATTATGTGTACCTTTAAGTAGCAGTTATTTTCTTTAACTGGGTCATCACATCCATCTTCCCATTGAAAGTCGTTATTTATATACGACCTAATGAATAGTAAACTACGTGGACATTATTGGACAATATCAATATGAAGGTGTAATCTAGTACAATACGCATTGAATGTTACGCTCTCTGATGTCCACGTAGATACATCTGTATGCTAATAAACACATCCGTGCTGCCCTATATTGTGATCATTAAACCCGACGCGCTCTTTTTGTGACCCATTTCAGTAACCGTCTTCTATTGTAAATGTTGACATTTTTAGTCTGGAATTACCTTGTTAACAGTTAAGTTTCAGATAATAAAATAATTAAGATTTAATATACTTTTGGATACAAAATCTATTTAGTGTTACATATTAAAATAACGCTTTAACCAAAGATGAGTACATGCGCATACATGACAATATAACTTTTACTATTGATCAGTTTGACACAGAATCGTGGCTGTATGTTGCATCTTATTACTAGAATCATTTAATCGGTGGTTCTTTCCTAGTCTCCCCGGCTTCTTCCTCCACTCTGTGCACTGGTTGCGATATGCTGAAAATAGCATTAAACACATAACCAAATCGTCCATGATGTTACTCGTTATTATCTCGTGGCGTCAATGGTAATATCAGTTTGGCACTTTATTCAAAGTTCCCAAGAGCAGACATATGTGTATGGTCTCATATAGTTTTGTGTGTTTGATATCCTCTTCTGGTCATTTTAGATTCTTGCTGTCTATTGCCACATCAGGACATCTAAAATTCACACACACACAAACACAAATTGTATACGAGGAAATATAATCGTTGATATTTGAAGGCTATTGTTCGTGAAATACAAAATAAGCAGTTACAAGTTCTAAATCAAGAAACGTTATTACTATATAATGCACTATATCATGCCTTGTGTCTAATTATTGTGTTGCCATGGTTTAAGGAAATTATATATTCCTGAACATATGATTCTTGTATTCAAACATATGTTGGATTAACTTAATCATACTATCCGGTTCTTTGTATTAAATGATGTAAATTGGCGTTGTCTTTAATTTGTGTGTGAATATATATATATATATATATATATATATATATATATATATATATATATATATATATATAAAATCTTGGCATATAACCACCCATACTATTAAATATATATATACTTGACTAATGAGAGTCAATTAAACAGCTAAACGCGACCATTCAGAGCAGGAGCGACGAAACAAAAACAAAAACAAAATGGTCAACAGGTGCAACAGCTACAATGAAGCAATACGATAACTTACAGACCGAATCTGACTTGGAACTTTCTTTTTGTTTCAGAAGGTCGATAAAGGGAAGATCCCAGTTTCGCATTCATGCAATTAATATGTCAACGACATCTTCAAATACAGTAATCAATCATACTAGTATTGTAACGAAGGAGAAACATTCCACAAACGCTCCCGTTTTACAAGACCGTGTGCAAGGTTCGTATTGTTTAGTGGTCGTCTCCCTATTATCTGTATTGATGATTTATTAATGTTCATTGATATGGAATAACTGATATATGTCATGCGATTAATAATTTAATAAGGTCCAGTGATTAGAAGATAACTGATACATGCCATGCGATTGATAATTTATTAAAGTCCAATGATTAGAAGATAACTGATACATGCCATGCGATTCATAGTGCACATCATATAATGTACATATGGTAGACATTCACGACCTGTTAAGACTGAATACATGACTTATATAGGGTAACCATTAATAATAATAATAATAATAATAATAATAATAATAATAATAATAATAATAATAATAATAATAATAATAATGAGTGGATGACTGCGTATTTACAAGTCACATCCATTTATACAACTGTTAGTACTCTTCATTAATCAAACTTCAGTACTAAAAGCAACATCTGATATGTTGAAATATTCTAACGGAAACATCAGAACCTAATGCACACACAGTCAAAGATAGGACGGGAGGGGTAGAACATTTTTGTCTGTTTCATCGGACAGCTTGTCAGATTATTGTCCTTAATTTCTTTATTTAGTTTAGATTCATGTACGCTTAATTCATAAACGTAGCCTTGTCTTGCGTATTAAAGAATATTTACTTTCCTACTAAGCAGTGATAACATTTTTCTTACAGAAAATGGAAACTTAATTGGAGTCGCTGTTGGTGCAGGTGTTGTATTGATCTTCATTATCGTCATTGTGGCTTTTCTACTTAGAAGGTTGTATGAACTATATGTTTTTTATTCTTTACCACACACACATATATATATATATATATATATATATATATATATATATATATATATATATATATATATATATATATATATATATATTAAGGAAGAATCTCAAACATATATTAATTGGAAAGGTCTAGTTTGGATAATAAGAAATGTTTAGTTTACGACTGTATTTCCCTATATTGTACATAATCGTATCATTAGTAATAGTTTTATTTGCAAATATTTCTATGAGCTTCTACACTTGCTGGTCTTAATGAGTTGGATTCCTTTTATACTAAATGTCAATTATTTACATTAATATCTCATATGAAGTAACGTTGAAGGTAGTATAATTTATCTGTTCGCTACTTTTAAAATATTTTGACACTATCACAGTTCTTCCCAGTTTAATTTCAACAATATGTCAACAGCATTTCAGTATTTTAGAAGGTTTTGGCAAGCAATTTGAACCTAAATTGTTGTATTTTTTAATGCAGGTCCCAGAAAACGAGACGCAATAACTTAAATTCAAAACCACCAGTAAATTCCGATAATATGTCAAAAGATAAACCTCGGATGAATGCTGCATATAATGATGGCGATGAAGAATTTCCATATACAAAGAAACACGCATCGATGCAGTTACAGAACCTGGACAAAGAGACAGAAACATACGCAGTTCCTATTAAAGGTGAGGTCTCTTTCGGGACCACAGTAGAACTTTGTAATGGGACGACGACCAATGAGGAAGAGTCGACGATTGTTGTGGTGCAAAGTGGAACAATAAGAGGACAGGAAGTAAATAATATAATGTATAGAAACGATCATTTAGAAAATGTGCATAAAAGACCAAGTTTCTATCTTGAGCCCAGAGACTTAGATTCTATCAGTATGTCTGACAAAGTTAACTTTTACAATGAGATCCAAGACTAATATAACTGGATTGCGGTTGACAAACCTGTCGTACACCATGAGTCCCAAGACAAGCGTTTGGAAGGAATGTCAAATCAAACTACAGCTATGAGCATGTATATGAACGTACTGAAAATAAGAATGACACATCTCGAGATTATGTATCAATATAGAGAGTAGAGTTTTCTACTACCGAAATATCTCCAGCAATTGGATTAATGATACTTTTTATGGGTTATTGCAACGAAAGTGGAACAGCTGTCATTCACCTGATCTGTTGATTGTAGTTAGTACTTGAATAATAATAATAATAATAATAATAATAATAATAATAATAATAATAATAATAATAATAATAATAATAATAATAATAGTTGCAATGTATTTATGATTTATCTATCATTTAAATTAGATCGTTTTGGTGGCTTTAGTCAGGATTCAATAAATGTTGAACAGCTCATTTCCATGAACGACATTTTAACGTAGTCGAAATTTCAAGAGAAATGTGTGGTTGTCAATGTGAAAGTGGTTTAAAAGTATGAAAATTTACCTTTGCCGAACATGACAAATCGTGGAAACACAAATTCAAATTCAACATAACATTTGTTTATTGTTAAGTTTCATTAGATGTTATACAATTCCCATGAAACTGTCCTAATGTAAGAAAATATCATTGCTTTATCCAACTCATAAATCTTATAAAAACTCTCCTTGAGACATTGAAATTAAACCTGTAGTATTGTGTTAAAAATTGGAAAATAAAGAAATAAAGCAAATTAGATGCTTCATATATTAATACAAAGAATGACTTTATGTCGTGCCAAAATCATACCTATATACCTATCTGCGTGTCTGACTATCTATATATCAGAATAATGTGACGACTTGTGCGTTTTCCTTATTATATTGACGAAAGATAAGGATTATTGAGAGGAGCCCACGGTGCTGCAAACCTTTCTAATGTGCTTGCTTATTCATCTGGCATGTTCTTTAACGGTCCGCATAAAGATACAACATAAACGTGGTCGACCTTAAAAACATTACCAGGCATTCTGGGTAACATCAGTGTGCATACAGCACCTTATTAATCGCCATCTTCTACTAGGCTATGCTTGATTAAATTTTATCTTTACAAAGTTATATGTATAGTTATCTCATTCACAAATTATGTAATCTAATTTTATGACCTAGCGGAGTTTAACAAGACGTCAAAGGACACTCTTATAAACTATTAATTCCTTCTGCAATGTTAATATGACAAACTGGACTAAATTGCTAGCGAACTCTCATTTGATATTATCGTACGTAATTACCGGAAAGCTCATGTTGTCTGTTCTATATAGCAAAGACTTTGTATACATGACGTGATAGCGTTGACCTTAACCTTCTATCTCATTATGCTCTTTTTCCTACGCGGTAAGGATAACAAGTTTTAAAAGATGGTACAAGTGCGATGTGTAGTAATTTTATTTTCACAATTTCTTTGAGAAGGGGAGAACGTTAATATTAGATAACTCAAAACTCCTATAGTACACGGTACAATGTAGAAGACAATTGAATTTAGTGCTAGATGTAATACAATGGCTACGGTATAGAGAAAATACGGATGACACGTTTCTCAAGTGCTATATCAAAAACTATATTAAACGTACTGGTTTAAGTCTTTAAGTGCTACAACTACGGCTACATTTTTAAAAAAAAGCTGGTTTAAATCTTCAGGTTATATAACAAAATACTATGTTAAAGGTGCGAAGCTTTAATTACTCTCATAATCTCAATCTTTTTTTATAAACAGTTAATATTAAACCTGCCATATTTTCCGTTTATTTCTTGCTTCTTTGGTTGGTAAAGCTAAAATTGGACAATTAGGCTAATGACTATTCGTTCGTATTTAAAACAAACTTTACTGTTAAATTATGCATTACTAGCAATGTTTAAAGTGCACATGTAGTTTGCACACATGAATCATGCATGTTTGATACATGAAAATAGTATCATAACACCTGGAGAGTTCCATAATTACACAATCCATTTTAAGGTTTCTTTTATTTTTAAGGGATTGTTTGCTTCACCCAAATAATGCAAGATATTGCTTTCCCGGAGAGGTCACCAATCAGATCTGCATATTCTTAGTTTTCGTACGGAATTATAGCATTAAACAGGAATTAATCTCTTATTTTTGTGTTCTATATTTTTTTTGCCCATATCACATCACAGTAAGTATTTTATATGCCCGCGATTATTTACCCCGTTATATTGCTTCATAACGATATAATAAAGTACACAATGCAATTTCTAAGATAAAATATAAAACTCCAACTTGCAAAAAAGAAATTACCCACATTTTTAAGGAGCGATTTAATAAAAACTTATTTATCAGCTTTCTCGGATTTATACTTTTAAACGAATTACGTTTATTATTTACCGTGCCTATTATATTTGTCCTCAGTGACTTGTGCTTTCCACATTCTCATCCAGCAGCTGTATCCTTTTCTCTTCGTTATTTCGTAAAACTGTCAAGTCATATAACATGGATATTGCCCTTTCGCAATCTTTGCGCATTCCCAGCACAAGTGAGCCCTCCATACATTGTATTTTTAAGCTTCATTTATAGAATAGAAAAGTCATAGATTGAAATGTACGTTATTTTAAATATATTTATGGGTCTCCATAGTAGCAATATATATATATAATATTACCTAATCTGCAGTCACATTAGGGTGTATAGTAAATTATGATTACATGCATGACAGCTAAACGGATCATAGCTGTTATTTTATGGTACATGTCATATAGTGGATCATTACTTGATCAGACAGCCCTAAGTGCCGTACACAGTATTGATGATGCAAATGTTTTAAAGTCACTAACATGTGAGAGTTACCATAGATTGGTCGATTATAGAATACCTGCTATTAACTGATTTCTTCGGTGAAAAAATAGTAATATATAAGATCATTAACGCAAGAAATGTCAGTTTTACATAAAGTCCATTCTTTACGATTTGCATTATGTTTTACAGTGATACATCGCAATAATCATATCAATGAGGATTTATTTGTGTATTAGCGACTACATACAATGTGTTATGCATTACATCAGCTGAAAGCTAAGAGCTAGATAATGTCAAAATGTTATAATTATTCGTCTGAATGCGTTATGCTTGCCACATTGTCAGTGTATTCACATGACTATATAAATTTACTTAAGCTCTATTATACCAAACATTCTCAATAAAAAGCTTACTTCTTCACTTGTCAACCTTTCCCAGCTTGATTCAATAAAGTCTGGCTTTAATAGGTAAATGGTGCATCCGACACAGAAATATGTTATTGTTAATAAAATATAGCATTTGACAATATGCAACAAACGTTTTAAATCAATTCAGATGAATATAGGCTACAATATCATAATAGTGTACCCGGAATGAAAAATGAGAAACCATAATTTTATCCCACAAACATATTTAATCATTGATGCCGCTTTTCCTTTTCCGCCATATGTGTATGCCTACTAAAAGGCACAGTTGGCAACACGTTTGAAAATACCTTTGGCATAAAAGTACACCTTTTATTTGCACAAATTTGACATTTTTTATTGATATCATGTTTCCCAAGATGAAGGAGCCAAACCTGTTTATGAGTCTAATTAGTTTTGGTATTGCTATTGTTATGCCATATTTTCTACTTGAGTAAACCGTACGTTCTCTGTTCTGGAAGGGTTTCAGACAGGATCCCTGTTCGATTTGAAGCTACTTTCTCTTTAATTAAAATAAACATTAAGCTTAAATAGAATATATCATATGACTACTTGTGTTTGCAACACTGGGATAGAGAAAAGGAAACTGTTGCTTATAAGAGGTTTGGTAAAACAATACATTGTAAAATAGTTATCTTTGTAAACTTATTAATCAAATAATGACAATAGAAAAATGAATCATGAGCGATCAACTGCATCTGTTAAAATACCGCGTGTCAATTTCGAAAATGAGATAAAAGTATCTCTGTAGTAAATGATGTTTGTCCTTTTTCCATCATGAACACATTCAAATAATCATTCGCCAGACCTAGTTCTTCATGACATCTATTTAGTAGAACCACTGGAATATTTGCTGATGAAATGGTTCAAATATATGAAATAATTTTTGTATTATTATTATTATTATTATTATTATTATTATTATTATTATTATTATTATTATTATTATTATTATTATTATTATTATTATTATTATTATTATTATTATTATTATTATTATTAGTTGTATTAGTAGTATTATTGTAATCCACCTTTCAGCAAGTAAGCACCATGTTTATTCACAACTAAGGATGAAACTTAATGATAATATTATAAATGGATCATTAATCCTTTAACGTCTTTTAAAATACGTCGTACAACGTTCCCATTAATATAACGTTGTTGCTAAAAGTTAATATGCAGCTGAACGGATTTATGTTGAGATCAAAGAGTTCCGTTTCTTTCCTTCCGTATATGGCAAAATCATGCTCTCATTCAATGACCTATGTCTGGCTAATAAAATGGTGACATGGCTGAAGTCCGATTACGTCATACCTCTGACGCCTTACGGCAAAGACTGTAACATTTCAACCATACATAAGAACTAGATAATTAGTAGATCTAGCTCTCATCAGGTATATTTGTCTGCCATAAAAATTAAAAAAGAGAATCTGAGTCAATCCAACCTTTTGAATCTCAAGAAAACAAATCGGAAATAAACATCGATTCTAAAAATGTAAAAGCCATTGAAAATGCATACATATTTATCACTAGTTGTTGCTATTAATATGAGAGATCGAGAGAGAAAGAGAGAGAGAGAGAGAGAGAGAGAGAGGTATGTGTGTCAAACTGACATTTGATAAAATGTGCCCATACAATGAACATAATCCTGTCACATAGTGTACGTTTTTGCAATCTGATTTACAGTATTGTATTCTTTACTAGGAATATAATGTTCACAAACGACTCCACTTTTAAACGATAATATCAAGAACCCAAGAACTTTCACATTTTAGCAATAATTAATGGCACTTTCAAAATCGCCATATCAGCAAAATTAACGAAATTATTTCGTACATTATTCAACAAGGAGCACCACATGTGCGATCACGACTAGATAAATCTAAATTAGGATGCGATATTGTGTGGTGTTCAGGTTTCATTGTTTAATGGATTGGCGTGTAAAATATTTGATAAATTGTGGAAATAATTATTTACAACTCAATTGCGATATTCATATAATACAATTATGTTTAAGTATATAATTAAAAGGGATTTTGACTGAGACAAATATTGGTCCATCGAATATCTTTGTCTTAGAATTCCATCTCTATTTCGGGTATCCACCGCCATACGAAACTTGTCTCGTCTCTCAATTGAGAGAGAGAGAGAGGTTCTTACCAATAAAAGTGAGATAGAAGAGTGAGACGAATAGTCCGCAAGGGAAGTTATAAAGCGTTTTCAATTTGGATTAAGAAAATGTGAGCTCGAAAGAGAAAAACACTTTCTCACTTGACATAAACGTTTAAGCTTTTATGTTAATAAAATGTCAATGAAATACACCTTTAGAGATACAAATGTTCCTCATTGTTGAACAAATGCTGAAAATGTGAAAGCATTATACTATGTTCCTGAGGCTTATATACAACAGTTTAGGAACTCTAAAAAACTTTGCAAAGTCATTTTGAATTTGCAAGAGTAAAATCGAAATTATTAGTTCAACAGTTAATTAGTCAAATTGACGTTAATTCTTACATAGGTGAGCATAAGTCTGAAGAGTAGAAAATGCAGCTCTCTTACAGCTGATGAGTATTCCATAGCTCACAAAGTGTCCTTTGGCAGTAGGTCTTCCACGCAGCAATTCCTCTGCTAAAAATCTAATCAATTCAGTCAAATACGAGAATTTTCAAATTTTAGACTGCAATAACTTTAAGAATCAATGTTCTAAGACGATTGATAAGAAATCCTTATATCTTCCTACATGGGTTTGTTACATAAAATGGGCACCATGTTTTGGATTGCTACAAATTGAAAGATAAGCAACACAATGAAAAGAACCATATTTTATAATGGTCGTATTAAATCAAACATTTATCAGAATAATATTAGGCTGTGTCGGCCATTAACTGTGACTATGTCTGACAACTAATAGGTGTTGGCCATTATGTGTACGTCTTTATGTGATATCTTTATTCCTTCCCCGAAAAAAAGATACTAAACTGAATACATATATTATGCTTCTTAAAAATTATTAAATGAAAGCAAACATAAGTAGTACCACTAAATGTTTATTTCACTTTGATATAAATAATTAGCATTTGATACCACAGTGTAATGGAATATAATACAGCAGTCCGAAAGTTATAAACCTGTCATTGTAAAATGTACATATTTTCATGCGATCATTGCAGCATGGAGAAACAGGGGCCGTGCCCGTAATTCTCCGATATAACAATTATTCAACGGGTGGTGGTTGCCGTCAATCGCCTGGCATCATCAATGTCACGTTCACAATTTATGTGTTATTTGTCGAAGTCGACGGTAGTTATACCGTGTCTGATCTTGCCCAACAAAGGCAGGCCAGCAAGGATGTGTTCTATATAGTTTTCTTCTCCAGATATACCACCGGGTCATCTGATTGTGTCATGCAGACTAATCGTATCTATTCACGATGTCCTAATCCATCGCTGTAAAGAATACATTTTTGTCTAACCGATTTTGTATGTGCGTGACAAGCCGTGAAAATGCTGCAAAAAGATCTCTAAAATATAGCATTAAACCACCAATAAAAAACACGAAAGATATATTTCAGTTTTTTGTTACCTTTGTTTTTTTATGGTGACATTGTTATTAAACCATGGATTCTTAAACCTTGGTGGATTCCAATACAGGTTTCTTTTAAGCTGTCTCGCACACGGAGTTACAAAGGCACGAGTTTCAGGTTGCCAAAACAACTCTTGTAATATGTTTTAAATGGCGCTTTAAATGGCGCTTGCCAGTGGAACAAATGTAGCTATCTCGCGTTCATCGTTGACTAAACCCGTCAGAGATAATTTCATTTAGCTTTGGAGTACTTTGATAGCGCTATTTTATTTCGCTAATGTATATTTGCTTTCTTGACATTGCTAGTGTATCATTTCAAAGCCATCGTTAGATTTTTTCATCATCAATTTGAATTGCGAGACCACCTGGTTGTATTTGTTCTATTTAACAAATTATCTCGTTACTATTTTCTTGTTTCATTAGACAATAAATGTATTTCCTTAATGGAAGATTTTATTGAAATCAAATCGATATAATGTTGCTGAATCATGGAAATTTATTATGATGATTTCATGCTGGTTGTTTAGAGCATGTGAAAAATCGTACTTAAATTTATTTATGTCCATGTTGCCGTTACGTCAAGTCTGTTTAATATTTCACAGTGTATGCTTATCAACAATGTTAAATTAAACAAATAGCTAGTGATCTCCGATCACTTTAGGGATCTGAGTGTACCGCTGCGTAATATAAATAAAATATGTCTGCCGCATGAAGACATTCAGGCTGGATTTCTTTGTTTGTCAACCATGACATCATCTTAAAAGACAAGATTATTGACACCACACTCAAAATCATCTTCGATGAAGGATGCATCTGAATTATAAATTCAATGACGGTATTGTTATCTTTCGTCGTCGGTGCTTCCTTGAATTCCTTACGAACAATATAGCATGGGTAATAATGCACAGATGATGCTACTAATTAAAGTTTGTCTCATTATCGAGTTGAGCAACATCTTGTTTCCAGATTGAGCAACATCTTGTTTCCAGACCCAGACGGACCAATTATAACAGCTTGAATAGAAAGCTTATCACGCTCATATTGTACAAATATATTATAATAATCATTTGCTTATAGTTCGATGCAAGACGTCATAGATACAACTGGGCTAAAAGTAACAAGGAAGAAATATAAGTGGTGATAATTTGCAGCTACTTATTCTGTATACAAATTTAAATGTATACGTGGTAACACGGTGACTGACGGTGATATTACTGCGACACTTGGAAAATTGTCAGGAAAGCTATGGCTAAGTATCCGGGAGAAAATATTATGGGATAAAATTATTATGGTTTTGGAACTCAACTTGATAACAGAGTCGATGCAAAGAATCAACAAAACCAGTCGAATTTACCATAACTGCGAATTTGTCAAACTTGCCGTTCTCATGACTCCGCGTATAAAAATAAAGACTTGCAACAAGGATATATCGCGGACCTCAAGTTGATTCACACGATGAAGTAAATAAAAACAAAAATATTGGAGAATCACAGTTTGATAAGATCTTTGATCAGTGGTAAACTAGCTGTGATTGCAGGCAATTAATTGTCAGATAACTACATAAAGGGATCGATGCACTATGATACAAGAAAATACTGGAAATGTACTGCAGCAATTAACAAAATCGCCGATGCAGCAGGTGTCACACTTGCTGTTGTCACAGATTGGTTGTCACGACAGGCAATATGGCAAATTTGTTTGCCATGTCTCAAAACTCTTCATTATGGACGGTTTGATATCATGCTCAACAACTTGCATTAGGCAAATATCTTGTTTTTACAACATGACGTCATTATTTCATATGGTGCCAAAGCAAGTACACTTTGACGGTCGTTGACGTTGCAAGTAGCTACAAAGAAGCAAGACGTCTACAAACTAAAACAGCAACTGATGTGGCAGCAGCGTTTGAACAAATTTATTCACGTGGATATGGGCAGCTTATTGGCGTGCAATGACTACAGCTGTTGCATGTTTACCCTGGCAAATAATATCAACATTGTTGTAACAACATAACGTTAAAATCAGACGAATACAACACCGGGTTATATCGTGAAAATCGAACACTATCTAAGCGATTATTTAAACACCAGTAATACAAACAGGTATTGAGCAAAAGCAGTTCACATGAATGTTTTGCGAATCTACCTTATGTGATAACCGCGTTGAAGAATGAAGGCACGCGTGAAATTGCTTTAACCAAATCGACACAGTGACATATACGTGTATAAATCTAGTGAACTTAAAGATGATGCAAGAAGAATAACCACACATAAAATTACAAGCATAGTCAGATCCCAAAATAGGCCTGTAATCTATGGAGTGTAGGCTCGTTCAACTGTAACAAAGAAGGTATTAAGCCATCAAGCTTTGTAAATGGTGTCAGAAAATTTATTTCCCTCGAAAACAAGGTCAAATATGAAAAAGGACTTACAGTTTGTAAATATAATTTAAAATATAATTTTTGAATCAACAAATATAAGTCCGATCACTATAAAGTTCTAAATTAATCCCGGAATAGTTCCAATATGTTGGACGATGACGATAGATGAGATCATTGAACTGATATTAACAGTTCCTCGTTGAATTTTATGAATCAAGAATAATATCCCGGCTTTAGAATTTTGAAGACTTTCCACTGAATGTCTTTGCCTAAACATTTGATGAAGTAGAGGTATTATTAAGGGTGAATAAATTATTTTACATGCATAATTCGACTCTAAAGGTGACACCAAGACACAATACCTTGAGCGCAAACTATATTTTTACGACTGAACAAGTGTACTAGAAAATGCCTGTTTTTACCCGAGAATTTAGCTCACATGATGGCTCACGTGGTCTGTCAGCTAGACAAACGCATTTTAAAAAATGTCAAATTGCACGTAGGCTATAGGAAAACTTATCTCTAGTGAACAAATTGTTACTATTAGATTCAATAAAAAGGGATGTTTATAGAATGGATAGATCACGCAATCAAAGTATGACCTTGATTACGATCAATGATTCGTCACTGCGTGTTTAACAATCTCCTAAGGAAGGTCAGCTAAATATAAAATGAAGTAACATTATTGTGTTCTAATTAGGTGAAAACAGAAAACTGAATTTTCCGAAAACGATGTCAAATTCAGTAAAGACATTCATAATTACAATCACGTAATGAAATAGTAAGAAATGTAAAGATAATTTTAAACTAACACACAAGTAACTAAATTACATATACGTAACAGGACGTAATCCGTATTTGTCCCTAATTATGATTTTATAATTATATTTGTCACCCATTTAGTCGGGAATCCACGCACCACCACGAACACGGATTACTTAACTCAGCGTTGTTCTTCTACATAGCAGGCCACTGGGCTGGATTTTGTTCAATCACACCTGAAGTTTTAAAATAATTATATTGCACGTGTTCTTTAACCAGAACCACCAGGGCCATTGAGATAAACTGTTTTATATCTTGCAATTGGATCAATCACTGACGGACTCAGCAACAGCTGTGATAATTTATCGTAGCAGTAATATAGCTCAGTTGGTTTTACATTCGTTGATTTAGAATAATTACGTATTTGTTCATGCTTTATTCTCCAATGGCCCCAAGGTGTATAAGGATCACTGCCTATAATGATTTCACAAGATCCATGTTGGATCAACGTATATAAAATGAATTTGTGGTTACTCTAACAGCGTCATTTGTAAATACATTAATCACAAATAACAGGTTTATTGACGAGTACGCAAGCAACAAAGATCTCAAATGAGAATAATGCCGAAAGTCACCGTCATAGTAGCTGACTATCGTGTCAATATTTGTTCCATCTTTTGTGATTGCACTTTGCCGGGACATCATATTCACCTCGACGTTGTATATGCGACCACAGAATCAAAATTTGCTAGGTCCATCATTTGTGCAGCGGCATGTACTATTGTGGAATTACCGATAATTTTTATACAACTGTCTTTATTATCTTGCTGAAGCAGACATATTCTAGAAGTTGCAGTCAGCGATGTCAAGATACTGGTGTCAAGCATAAATCGTAATAGCACTAATGGAGCCCAGCCACCTTGATGTCTTGCATAAAAGTCGTTGAGAGTAATTTTTGTATCCGGTTATTTACAATGAGCACCAATCCATATGGATATAACATTCACTATTGTTGAAAATTAAAATGATTTAATCTCCGCAAATCCAGTTTAATCGTAGTCGATATGTAGTGGACCATTGATTCCTACGATGGCCATTTCGCTTGTTGGATGACTAAATCGTTCAAATTATGTTTGACATTCGCAATATCCAATGAAACCAGCCGGACAAACGGTGACATTATCAACATATATCATGTCGGTGGAAATATATGGTTTTTTTTTCACATAGACCACAGTGTTAAACTCGAAACATGATTGTGATATATCGTCTGAAAATTCTTTTGGAGTTGGCAGCCGTTGATTTTCTGAGCTGACACGCAATTATCGTGCACTTAAACGATAGTACGAGAAACAAAATCGTTTCTGATGACATTAGAATATAAGACGCAAGATACTACTTAGACAGTCATGAATCTCCTGGAAATGTTAATGTTGCATTGGAAAACGGAGCAAGTTGAAAATGCTATTGATGTTGAAGGTGTTTACTCTCCGGAGTAAAACAAGCCATAGTGTATGGTCATGTGCATTTAAACACGCAAACAGCAGAAGGAAATCTAGGCTCATTGGTTGAAGGAAGTTATAGAAAGTTACTGACCTTGCTCTTATATAGTATAGAAGACATAGTCTTATCTCAGAACGGGTCATGGGGATATTATAAAGTACTTTTGTCACTCTGCACGAAATTGTTTCCTTCCGATTATTGTCTTTGTTCAAAATCAAGCTCGCGTCAAGCACCTCTGGTATTTTGTACGGTATAGATCTAATTGTATGCTTAGGGAAGAGGGAAGAGGCAGGAAGAGATTTAGCGACCTAAGGTTCTTGCCTAAAGTTTGACTTTTACTGACACAAGGGAACGATTTCCAAGCTATGGCATGGAGGGTGTAATATATATATATATATATATATATATATATATATATATATATATATATATATATATATATATATATATATATATATATAGATATATATATATATATATATAGATATATATATTATATATATATATATATATATATATATATATATATATATATATATATATATATTATATATATATATATATATATATATATATATATATATATATATATATATATATATATATATATATATATATATATATTTTATATATATATATATATATATATATATATATATATATAAATATGTGTGTATATGGTGTACACACACACATATATATATATATATATATATATATATATATATATATATATATATATATATATTTATATATATATATATATATATATATATATATATATATATATATATATATATGTATATATATATGTGTGTGTGTGTGTGTGTATGTGTTAGTTAGTATTGTGAAATAAAATCAAAAAGTCACAACTTCTCCAGAAGGAACCCACGTAAACATTTTGAACACAACGCCAGCCTATATCATTTATACTCTTATTTTCTCCTTTCCCACTAATAAAGATCTTCGACAAATACCATTCTGTTATTTGCATACGAACATGTCTTGTGGGGAAAAATACTCATACTGAATAGAATTTAGATAGGTAAAAGTGGTGTCTGTAATTTCTCTGAAATGTGAACTGCTGTCAAATTTTGAATAAGACATTTTTCCTTTTTTGGGAACAATTTCCACTAGGATTACAAGTTGTATTCTTTTCATCCGTAGAAGATACCAGTGTCAGTTTGCATACGCTACAAGTAACTTAGGGCAGAAAGAAAATCGGATTAGATAAACTTAAAAGATGAAGTGATGACCAATAAATAACTGCAGGCTTTGCAAAACTGGGCCTTGTTTTATTCTGCATCAAAATGTTCTTACAAATATATTATATATATATATATATATATATATATATATATATATATATATATATATATATATATATATATATATATGTGTGTGTGTGTGTGTGTGTGTGTATGTGTTAGCCAATATTGTGAAATAAGATCAAAAAGTCTAGAATACTAATTATTCTTATTACACTTCAATACAAAAATGTTAGTATTTGACTCAAAATTAGCAATATGGTTGCTTCATTGCAATATTATCCAGTTGTCTGCGATTTGTAAACCTGTCATTGTAATATGTATAATTATATTTAAAAACATAATATTAGTATTGATGATTAGGATATAACGTCAGATTGTAATGCATGATCAGCCATACATCGAGGCCTGTAAATCTTGTGGTAGCTTTACGTATAAATATTGTCAGAAATTCAGAGACCAAGTTCTTGAATAGCCTTCTACCAATCCCAGGAATATACTGCAGATCAAGTCGAAGCATTAATTGGAACCATTTATGAAAACAATATATCTATCAATAAAATATGATTATTATTTCCAATATGCTTAAGAATTTGTGATTTCCACCAGCGTGCCATTTATCTATTTAAGTAATGTGATGGGTAACTGTTTAATTTTTTCAAACATGTTAATGTTTTGTATCAAAGTATGACTTACTATCTATAATAAATATTAAATAGCTTCTGCCAATATATCCACTCAGATATACTGAATGGATACAGCTATATATGTTTTTTGCAATTAAGCTCCACACACTGGCTGTATAAAATATTTTGAAGATTTTCCATTGCTTTTGACGCTTGACAAGCATACGATACTATTGTGTATATTATTTTTTTACATTGCCACCATCTGCGATATTGCATCTGGTATATTCAAAAACAGTTTTCCAGTCTGAACTATTTGTGGTGAGGAGTGGCAACAGGATATATAATAAGTGCATAATGCATTACTGAAAATGAAATAAGTTTGGCTCTGTTAGTTATATAGACTTGTATTTAGTTATCGTAGACCTAGATCTCCTGTGAATTGGGCTTGGAAGTAATGCAGCTGTGATTGATACTTTCGGCGGGTTTGCCTCAATAAAACGCTTAGTAACACCATATATTTTTTTCTGTCCTCAGAAATGTGAGTTTTTGTTAATTTCGATCTGATGATAAACTTTGTCAAGAGTAATTGGTTTTCTAGTAATTCATTCCGCGTTTTAGCAGAATTGCATTGTAGTGCGTCTGAATATGACGTTATGCTGTCAGATATTTCATTGGATAAATTCAGTAAATTTGAAATATTTAGTATGCTGGTTTTGGTAGTACTGTCTGTTGTGGACGTTTGGATTATTTGATGAACATACTTATGATTCCATTCTAATTTGTGTCACTTTTGATACTGTGATAGTGTTGATTGCCATGATATTTTCGTGTTTGTTATTGTTTATTTGGCGATGAGTGTAAATAGAGCCATCATTTAGTTGGTCATAAATCGTTCAGTAGTTTATCCAAGTGGACAATGGCAATTTCTGCGATATTATTGAATCAGGAATACTACTGCAGCAAATAGACTTATTTTGACCAATGAAATTAACTGAAAGTAGTAAGGTTAGCAAATTGATTTACTGATAACAATTAGCTACCAACGCTAAAAATCTTATATATATATATATATATATATATATATATATATATATATATATATATATATATATATATATATATATATATATATATATATATATATATATATATATATATATATATATATATATATATATAACGGATATATATATATATATATATATATATATATATATATATATATATATATATATATATATATATATATATATATAGCGGATATATATATATATATATATATATATATATATATATATATATATATATATATATATATATATATATATATATATATCGGATATATATACATATATAGCGGATATATATATATATATATATATATATATATATATATATATATATATATATATATATATATATATATATATATATATATATTTACAATATATATATATATATATATATATACGATATATATATATATATATATATATATATATATATAATGTTACTGTATTAAACTTCTTTACAGCAATCAAACTAATCCGATGTTAAGCACTTTTGTTCCAGCAGGGTTAATACTAAACTCAAATGTCTAACGGTCAATCAGTAAATGATGGAAAGGGCTAAAGATGAAGTCTCAATCACTTATTGCTAAATTTATTCACCTAATTATATTGCAAAATTGATAACCTATTTAGCGTATTATTTGCTCAAAAAAGTGTAATGTATTATTATTACTGGTATTATTATTATTATTTTTATTATTATTATTATTATTATTATTATTATTATTATTATTATTATTATTATTATTATTATTTTCCATCATATATAAGCAAATCAAGAAAAACATGGTAATACGAATTTGCTACTCTTTGACACTGTATTAAAGTAGTAACCCATACGCCAGACAAGGTTGATAACTTATTATTAGAGCTGTTTTTAATTCAATTACCTGCGACATAAATAAGTGCTTTAAAATAAATGTGCAATTTTTTGGCAAACATGGCTGTTTTGTAATGGTGCCAAGTATAATGCAATGGTCATACAGTTTTTGATGAACAAAGTATCTTGCAATGGCGCTATATTTTAGATAAGACTTGCAAAACGCTACTTTTATGACAAAGACACTGCTGCAATTAATCAGTGTCATCGATGCAATTTGAAACGAGGACAAAATTGAGATTATATTTATTATATCATAAACAGCTTGATGGTGAATCATACACGCGTGAAACAGACTAGAAAGAGATTATTGTTTAAAATATTATAGTACCGAGCTCATGTGAGATAAATGTTCTATAATGAGTCATATAGTAAGATATAAATTTTGCAGCATGTTACACTTTAACATTGTAGACTTCTATTTGCCTGTTTGCCGAATGTATTTATATAATCCAGAATGCAACTCACCATTCATGCAAAATCGATTATAAACCATTTACTACATTAAAAGATTGTGAGGTTAAACAAAATATTAACGTTGCTTTTATCTACACAATCATATATATTTCATTGCAAAAAAGAGTTTTCCATCAGTCACAGATTTTGTCCAAAATAATGTTTTTTTGTAGATTTGACCACAACATATTGACAGTTTAGCAACTAAACAAAATATTATACAATCTCAACTAGGGTGAATACCAAGGGAAAAATCGTTTCACATGGTTCCACATAATCAAAAGTATTAATTTATATTTCACTGTTGTACATACTTGCTGATTTGATTTAGTTTATATATAATGATATCATGATTTTGGACATTTCCTTTTACTGTACCGTTGCCATTAATGTCTGCAAGACATATGCTCGTTCTATAATAAACCGTACAAAATATTATGCATAAAATGCGTTAAAGATTTGATAATGATCATAAAACACTCTCAAATTATTCAGTGAAAAGCAATAGCACATGATGTGATGCAAGTGTAGCCAATCAGTGGCCATATTACATTAGTTTAAGTAAGGTTTCAGACAAAAAAATCAGGTCAAATAATAAGACAGAACTGAATCATAGATGTTGTGCTGGCCAACCAGACTATAAAAATTGCAAAGCACTGAATGTAGGCCAAATGTGCAGGTAATACCCAATCCTCAAGATCATTCAGTTTGACAACTTGCATTCAGATATTCTAGGCATAGTCAGTCCCTATCCTTCCACGCAACGTATATTTTTTAATGTTGAACTAACTAAATACAATGTTTATGTTATTTCCTAACATTTTAACTCGATATTTCAACATGCAATTATTTTCCATATAATGACATAAAAGCTGTATATCATAAGTTTTATATATATATATATATATATATATATATATATATATATATATATATATATATATATATATTGGTCACCACATTAGCAAAATTATATGTGCTATTTACAAATTTACAACATTAAGTGAGGGTGAGGATAAGCAAAAAGCTATAAAAATTAAAAATTGTCTTATATCTGCAGAATAATACATATTCAACTGCAACAAAGACTTTGACATCCTTCGCATATTCTATTCTAAATCATACATTTGGTTATAATTGACTACGTTTTATTAGAAGTTTGTCAATCATGCTCAGTAATTGTACACTATCAACAAGGATGAATAACAGTGACTGAGATTTCACCAAATCCAAAATATTAGACAATACCATAATGTGATATATAACTGCTAATTTAATTTAATTCATATTACATTAAGAAGTTCTGTTTTTTTATATCTATAGATAATATAGACTTGACCCCTACGCATATTTTCAAAATAGCTTGAGAATATGGCGTGAGGATTGAAGTATCAAATACTATCCAATGTCTAAAGGAGAATGCCTTAATGCAAAAGCGAGCACACTCTATTACTTCAGCCCAATCATGATTACTGTTATTGATTATATTTACTCTTTACTGGATGAACTATGATGAGATTAGCTGTTTCATTGGCTGACTGATTTCGTTGGATGATGTGGACCAATCATATGATATTTATGAAGGTATGGCTATTTCTGTTTCTATCCCTACTTGCTAACTTTGACTCTTAGTCTTTTGGAAAATACAATTTAAACGCTTGTATATTGTGCTTACACAGTAGAATAAACTGCCAAAATACTATAGTATTATGAGTACTAACGAAGTAATCAAAATTGATCAATGCTGCGTCTAGAAGTTGTGTGCAAATTAAAACTGCACAGTTATTTCTGGAGTTTAAATAATTAGTATTGCTTCTGAATTATAGCCTGGTAAATTCCAACTGTGCACAAAACACGCTTTAAAAATATAAAATATTTAAAGATGGTCTAAATATGAATAAAATTCATAGTTGTTTTGAAGACATGTTAACACTGCTAAAGACATGTTAACACTGCTAAAGACATGTTAACACTGCTAAAGACATGTTAACACTGCTAAAGACATGTTAACACTGCTAAAGACACGTCTTCTAATCCAGCTTTTTAAAAGGAATCTGAAGAAGATATAAGATCTATGCTCTTTACACTCTCCTGATTAGTGAGTGAACATTTGGGTTTGCTTTGTATGTTTTGGCTAATTCAGTGCCAAAATAAAAGATGTCCCTTTATGGTAGTGTATATCTTTACTCTTGGTAGTACATATAAGCTTAAGGGAATCAGTTATAGATTGTTTTGAATGTCCTTACTAAACACTAGATGTACAAAGTATATTAAATGTCTAACTATGATGATATCTTAGTTATAGTTATATAAAGCACAAATACCTAGTTAGTAATTGATACATGTGCAACTCAATGGTTATCAAACATTTTCTCGCAAATCATTTTAACATTGCTTAGGGTTTCGGCAGCTCACAAGAGAACTAAACAATCCATCATAATTGGATTTGCATAGTTGCCAAACAAAGTGTAAAGCACTTAACATAAATGCGGCAAACAAAATAATTAATGTTTCGCTACAAGTGAAAACACAAAACACGTATTTTTATATCAGTAATCTACGTTCCCATACAATGGATTCAGTTTTTGTGTTTGACCAAAAATCAGGTCCTCAATTGTTCCTGAAACATTCCGCCGTATACTTGTATTGAGTTCGAGGATAAATAATGGTCCGTGTCCAAATGTATGAGGAACTCTGGTTGAAGCAATACGTTTAGTTACATGCAACGGATTGAAATATATCCTTAAGAAACATAATAAAAAAATCGAGATAGCTGTTATTACTATCAGCACTATTACTACTATTACTAATAATAATAAAGATAATATTTCTATCAGAAAACTTGTAAAAAATTAGGCCATTTTATCATAACAGCTTATTAAGATTTGGTATATATATATATATATATATATATATATATATATATATATATATATATATATATATATATATATATATATATATATATATAAATGTTGAAGAAATAATGCAGAGTGCTATAAAATATCATAAATCATGTAAATGTAAATTTGAACTGAAAACAATGAAAACATACACCTATATTTTTTCTTACTATAGACTTTAAAATAGGTTACATATCAACATATATTTTATCAAAATACTGAAACTGAATTTATTCTAAAAACAAAATTCGGACATAGCTTACATAAGCCAATAACAGTCATAAATACGATTAGGAACACACAAGACTATGGCAATAAATTTGTCGAAGTAGTTAGAGAAGATCAATGTTGTACTGATTGCAGTATACTGCCAAAATATTCGTCCATGTTGACAAGGTTTTGAAATGAGGATATATCCTGCTCAATGTGGACTGTGTTGTCTGAATTTCAAATAATGCATAACATTCTTTTATCTGTTTCTTTAACATCTCAGTATGAAACCTTTTTTTATTAAAAAAAAGATGACACAATAATAAGTATGCACAAAGTTACAAACATTATAAAATATAAAATGTCAGAAATAAACCAAACTACAGAAATGACCAACCATAACGATATACAGCAGCACACATTAAATAAAAATTATTGAACTTGTTTATCACATACACATTCGTGTAAACAACACTTACTCCAAAGTAGTATTAACCACGATGTTTATTTTTTTTTCAATCTCTGGGTAAAAATGCATTACGTTATTCATAGGCAAGCCTTTGAATATAAATTATTTTGAATAATGTTTACAGTTCTATATGAAAGATCAACAAGACATCTAAAACTAGTCTCTGATAAAGACATACGTCCAATGTATCGAACCTTGCATAAAGACTGTATATTTATGGGATATATTAAATCTTAAACTTCTGTAGAAATGTGTGAATTACACTCTTGCATGAGAATTTTATCTTGTTTAGCTACCTACAGGCGAAAACTTACATTTCCTATCTGGTCAAGTCTGTATAAATGTGAGTTACAAAAACTGTTATATTGTAATATTCTAAAATCACGTTGTTAAATTTTGAGCTATTGTGACAATTGTATATCTTCGCTCGTATTAAACAATTATTTCATTGTTAGATTCTACGACATAGAAAACTACCTCAAAGCAAACTTAAGCAATATTTATATATCTGTGAATGTCTTTTACTAAACTTAGTATAGATTTCTAAGAAAACTATTGTCAAGGATGCAATGTAATTGATGAGCATTTATATATATATATATATATATATATATATATATATATATATATATATATATATATATATATATATATATATATATAAACAGAGTATAATGTACTTGACGAAGCTGTCCGAAAATGAGATGCAAGTGCAAGTGCAAGCTTTATTCCTAGTATAACCCTCATTAGAAAATGTCTAGTTCTATATACATGTTTCTAGATAATTAGTTATCAAAAGCTTTGAAAACATATAGTGCTTGTAGAAGGTCACATCCAATATGTATGCTTCAAGCTTTCACAAATATGTTATGAGAACCATATAATTGAAGCTTAATCGAACATGTCGCCGGGAGTCCATTATTACGTCACCTGTAAGAAAGGTAATCATGTTAAAGGGTGTAAATATCATCAGTACAAGTTTAAGAGAATGCAAGCAATGTCGCAGTATCATTTCAGAAATATCACGCTAATCCAGGTATCTCCATAGATTTGTAATATGGAATTAAAAATGTGAGTTCGTGGATATTGTATCATTCCTTATCTGCAATTATTAATTAACATCTACATTGAACTGAATCGTTAAGGGAAAAGTAGCTAAAACACACAAGTGAATGAAACGATCTTGGCCAAAGTATTTTTACTCGGTCTCTGTTACCATGATCAGTCTTTTCTCAAGAATATGCATACATGTTACCACAACGTCTCCAGAAAGAACCCACGTAAACATTTTGAACACAACGCCAGCCTATATCATTTATACTCTTATCTTCTCCTTTCCCACTAATAAAGATCTTCGCTAAATACCATTCTGTTATTTGCATACGAACATGCCTTCTAGGAAAAATACTCATACTGAATAGAATTTAGATAGGTAAAATTGGTGTCTGTAATTTCTCTGAAATGTGAACTGCTGTCAAATTTTAAATAAGACATTTTTCCTCATTTGGGAACATTTTCCACTAGGATTACGAATTGTATTCTTTTCATCCGTAGAAGATACCAGTGTCAGTTTGCATACGCTACAAGTAACTTAGGGCAGAAATAAAATTGGATTAGATAAACTGAAAAGATGAAGTGATGACCAATAACTAGTAACAGTGTACGGCAAAAGAAGTAAGACAAGAGGTTGGCCTAATCCAGTGCAACTCAGTATACGTTTCAGCACTTGATCTGCATGTTGTCATGTTGCTTAATATAATGTTGCTTATAAAAAACAAACATTTGTCAGGAATAACGTAACATACATTCATTTGGAGATGTCACTTGCTTCCTTTGGGATGAAACAGAAAGAGATACATGGGTCTTGCAAAACTGGGCCTTGTTTTATTTTGCATCAAAATGTTCTTAAGACATGAAGTAAGTCGCTTATCATCAATAGATTTGTTTATTATTCTTATACTTGTAATGAGCAAATCCGTAACACTTTTGTAATGTGGATTGATAATTTTCATTTAATAAGTCACGAAGCAGAGAACGGAAGTTTATCAAAAGCTTATATTCAAGAAAAGATTGAAATTTAAGACATAATAGCAGTAAAACGCAAACAAGCTTTCCAGGATATTAGTTCTTCCACAGTAGGAAACGGTGAATTTATTTGCATGAGAGGTTAAATGCTTTATTACAGTTCCACTGCACATTAAAATCTTTTTAGATTTAAATAAATTAAAACTAACATTGGTTTCATATTATATCAGGGTAGTGGTACAATAATGAGTTCACAAGAAACAAATATATTTTCTTCTGGTCTTAACAATCGTTGCTTGTAACATACGGGTCAGTTGTTACAGTACTGTTCAGCTGATGAAGACTTATTGTAATAGGTGAAAGTCAAAGGTTTTAAACAACTTTTTGTGTGACAAAAAGTGTTAAAGTAGTTGCAAACACATCCTTATTTGCTTTGATTCTTTACAACATATATGTACCATTTTAATTTAGGACCAACTGGCTATTATAAATCTTCTGGAGAAAGCCTCACACGTCATTTTAGTTGTCAAAGAGACTATCATATATTTGCTCTGATTGGCACTATTAGGGTTTTGAGATAGCAAGATAGTGCAAGATACAGTTGAAAGTACTTCAGTGAAACATCATGTTAATATGCCTATTCATACAGGAGAAATATCAATAAAACTAATTTCAGAATTACTGTATAGCTCCAACTAGACAATGGGACATACTTGTGGGTAAAATTTCATAGCAAACTACCACTCCACCAAGCAATTCAGGAGCGCTAGCCATAACAAACGTACTGTAAAGGATAGGCGGACGCACGATAAGGAAAAACGTACCACATCATTCGCTCATCAGGCCTACGACCAGTAGCGCGAGACTGTAACATACCTTTAACTCCACCTTAGATCCTCGGTCTTATTTCATTCAGCGTCTTTATAATCAAATTCATCTGTAAGAATAACAGTCAGATGACTATCCGATGTTGAATATAAATTGATTAATAAATCGGAGCAATCAACTTCTGCATATACAGTTTGTAATGTGTATAAACAAAACGAGCATTCAAAATCAAAATCTTTCAAAATGCATGGCTCACACTTTAAAATTCTAAAGAAGCCTCTTCAGAATTTACTCAAAAATACGAAGACAGTTAAATTGAATCAAAATATACATCCAAATTTCTATTTGAGGATATTGTCGAAGTAAATTTTCAGTGATGCAAACATTAATATAACATAAACGGTCGGTTACATTTATTATTTTTACCGCGTACTTTACCATAGTGTATTCAAAATGAAATATAAAGAAAAAACTAGCTTATTTTCTAAAATAAAATGTTCGTTCGATAATACCTACACGAACGTAATGTCTGGGAGATAGTGGCTTCAATTTTAGCCCTCCCATGCATAAAAGCACCTCAACCCCACATTTTGGCACGTTTTGGCAATATAAATTAAAACATATTCTAGTTGTTAAAGCCAACAGATTAGACTATTGACCTCCATGGCAGCGTAAAAATTGTAAACATTAAGAGCATTCTGCAGTTAATTATATAGTTGATTTAAACGCTCTTTTGTGGTATAAATTCAGAGAGGTTTTAAGGATGAGAGCACCTTTATAACTTGTTATTTATTGTCAAAGATATATATTTACCTAAATATTGGTTTCTTTCGTCAAATACATTACATAATGCAAATACATTAGGGCAACATATAATAGGTTGAGGGATTTATATTTTCCTATACCAGAATATTGTAATAGCCTTTACTCTGGTTATTTAAAGAAGGCAATTTCCATTCTCATAAAGAAACATTTTTTCTCTTGCAAATATTAAGTAATTATGGTAGGCGACAGACAGTTGAATGACGAGAAGGTAGCGGATTCTGATAATGATATGTGTCTTAGAAGGGTCTATTGTTATCTTTGAGATGAAACGTTTCTCACCTAAAAACTGTATAAACTCGCATTTGACCATTCCACAACAAGCAAGGCAAAGTATGTACCTCGTCAATAACTCTTTAAATTGTTACTGCATCGTTGTCACATTTTGTCGGCGATGCGACTCTATATTCTTTTCGCCAGCTCTAAGGATCTCCAATGTGAAACAATCTTTATGTTACTGATTGGAGATACTCTAGTTACTGGCAAAAAACAGAAGAATAACGGATAACCTGTCCTGAAATTCATTCATGTTTAGCTACCAGTGCAAACACATTATGCGTTTTCTTCTACCATGAGAAGTGATGTGCTCTTAAAGGAGATGACAGGCGATGATGAAAAGTAATGATGAAAAGTAATTTGGTAACACAGTTGATGCAGTCACGTTCCCGCAATAAAACTGAAAGCCTCAATGTGACAATATAGAACAATGAAGAACCTTATCTGAGTAATATATATCCTTTGTACTAACTGTACCCGTGACGATGAATTGTTAAACATGTTTCATTTTGTTACAACATAATTACTCAAATAAGAGATAAAGGAACAACTAAAGAGATTTTTAATTCTTGGGTCAAATTTTGTATACATGTTTGTAAAAGTGAGTATTCAAAAAATATGCATAGATATAAAATACACAATCCTTAAATATAGAATCAATACATTTTATATACACAGTTTCCAATTAAACACATCATATAGCTGGCAACATACGTTTTCTCTGACATTCAAAATTTATGAGGTATTTGGGAGTCAGTTGCGATGGTAATTCAACGCAACCTCATCTCTGCAAGCTATTCAAGACAAGGGGTTTCCATCTCTAATAGTCGAGTCATTTTTTAAAAATTTGTTTGCAGCGTTTTCATTTTATATCTTAAGTCCGCTAGCGTAGAATTCAGTCTGTTGATTGATAAACATCTTATCAATAAAATTGTATATTGCTGCAAATTTGCCTGAATAAGAAATTAAAATATCGACTTTTGATAATAATAAAGTGAATAAAAAGTTTATGGCTTTAAGTCTGTGAAAGTTTATACTATATAAGAAAATTGACTCTATTCGTATGAATAGATTTAAGGATGAACATTAGTAAATATGATTCTATTCCCTTCTAATATCGAGATTTGCGCGAAGTATCATCAAGAATGGAAGTGGAAACGATGCATTGCAAATATGACATTTTATAATTGTTTTTTTAATAACTAAGGTGGTGAAATAAGAATTGAGAATTCAATACTATTAGAAGGATTGACTGTTTAGCTTCTATCTGAAAACAGGATCATTATAAGACATAATGGACGAATGCAATGAAAACTTTTGTTGAATGACAGGACAGTTCAGTACGAAATAAATCGATTATTCGTTTAATCATATGTGACAATACCAAATGGTCACTGGCAACCTTTTCTAACATTGAAGGTATGTGTGAAACCATTTAATTGCATAAAAACCATTCACAAGAAAAAATAGTAACGAATTATTGTTGAAAGGTGCAGCAAGTTCTGTCTAAGGATGTGTCACTCATGACGTCAATCCAACATAGCAAACAAAGGCTATTTTAATTTTTTTTAAAGAAACACAACTATATACCATAATTTCATAGGATTAGAATTGTCTAGTGTAGTATGCTCTTATAATGATTTGTAATATCACTGAAGCAAAAATTACCGTTCTGCTAAGTTTCGTTAATTGCTTTACTCACCTGTTTCTCCATATTTTCCATTCTTTTCTCAACATTTGTTGAACCTGCTTCGCTAACAGCAGCGGAGTTGTTTTTCATTCTTATTGTAATAATAATAATAATAATAATAATAATAATAATAATAATAATAATAATAATAATAATAATAATAATAATAATATAATAATAAAAATAATAATAATAATAATAATAATAATAATAATATTATTAATAATATTAATAATAATAATAATAATAATAATAATAATAATAATAATAATAATAATAATAATAATAATAATAATAATGATAAAAATAATAATAATAATAATAATAAAATAATAATAATAATAATAATAATAATAATAATAATAATAATAATAATATTTTATCGCTACTACTACAAATGCTCCTACCTACTATTACTACTACTACTACTAATAATAATAATGATGATAAAAAATATTACTGATGCTACTGACACTTGCAATAATTCGATATAGAAGTAATCCAAAATTATTTTTTGTCTGATCGACTTCTGCTATGAATGACTTGGACAGGATTTTTTCTACATATATTTATATTATTACAACAAATGCTCTAGCACTTGCAACAACTAGCTACATATTAAAAGCGATCATGGTTTACTTGCAAAATATTTGCTTCTGCACTGCTGTGAATACCTATTTTGTAAAGAGCAAGTCTTGATTCTACATCCCTTCATGCCATACTTTACATCCACATTGATGGGAAGATGGGAAGATGTTACATAATTCAGAACATACATAAAACAAAAATATTTAATGTGATTCACTAAATGCACAATGTAAACTACAGTAGCTAAACAAGTCTAATGTATGTGATTATAGATAGACATTAAAGTGCAATAGTTATAACAGTAAATAATATGTAAATTCACTCTTCAAAACAATCATGGACAAGCAACTACTTGAACGATTTACAGTATTTGTTGATCTCTTGCATGTTTGGGTGTGTGCAATTTGGATTTTTTTTAACGTAGCTTTAGAAACGTTACAGTCATATTGATACGATGTCTCTAGTGGTTCAATGTATAAAACTGGAGCATCATGTCGCAGACATATAGCATCACGTTCCATCAAGTCACATTATCCTGACATCAGGACGACCAGTCTTTCCACTAACCTCTTAATGCTGAACACCAAGAGAGGGAGCAGTTAGTATCATTTTTAAAAGTTTTTGGAATGACTCAGCCGGGGTTCGAACCCACGACCTCCCACATCCAAGGAAGACTCTCTAACTACTAGGTAACCGGATCTGTCGATCTCTTGTAATATTAATAATATCAAAATTATAGATCTTTCTGTCCTGCTTTCACTGTAAAAAATCGTTGTGGTTTTGAATCGTTTGTCTATGAAATTATACTACAGAATGAGCAACTCGAATAAGATCGTTATGTTTTCTCTAAGTAAGACATTACTCCACTCTGTATGAGATAATTGTAGCAGTATTGTAAATTTCTGCATACATTTCCTTATTAGAGTCAAACTCTAATAAAATGCTTATTGAGGCATGCGTAAAGAGGTTTGTGATGTGAATATAAATCAAGTTATTACGATTATGAAAGTTACTATATATATAGACGGCATGAACAGGTACTACCTTATTGTTCATTTTACAATTCATATGCCATAATGCTGAAAGCATATATAAGGATGATAAGCACAAATTATGTGCTGGATCGATGTCAATATATCTATTTTTAAAAATTATTTATGTGTATATTTTTAAACAATCAAGCAAATAATCCAGCATATGAACTGCAAAACAATACATATTTACAGAGACCATTTGAATTTTTTTTATTTGAAGCTCATTTGAAGTTTGAAGTTTGACCTTGAAAATATATTTTTACAGCACAGTCTTCTAACGTTCTTAGAGACCAATTATAGCTATTTTGAGAGACGAAATAGGTTTGCTGCAAAAGGTATCACCTTATAAAATGTGTGTGTGCGTGCGTGTGTGTGATTTAGAGTTTTAACGTAGCTTTATCAATTTTTCAGTCATATCCCTACGATGTCTGCAGTGTGACATTCTATAGTGATGTCTGGTTCTGGAGCATCATACCGCAGACAGGTGGCATTACGTCCCTCCCAGTCATATTATCCTGACACCAGGCTGACCGGTCCTAACTCCAACCTCTTAAAGCTAAGCTCTAAGCGAGGCAGCTGTTAGTAACATTTTGTAAAGTCTTTGATAGGACCCCATGGGATTCAGAACTCGCGAAAATACTCATCCGAGGCGAACGCTCTAACTTCAATATATATATGTGTGTGTGTGTCGTTCAGAACTCGAGATCAAAAAAGATACAAATATCTGTATTTTTAAATCTATGACTTTAGGAAAATGAAATTTATTGCTGGCAATAAAATCAGGACCATGTATTCTGGATGCATAAAGCAACCTGTAATCTGCCGATCAGGGTACAATTTATTGATTATAATGTTATTCCTGTGTACCTAATATAGACTATAGATTCTAGTCCTTTTGTAATTGTTCTAATGCAATGATGATTATGGTGACAACAAACGACGATAAGTCTTGGGTTGATTGGAGATATAATAATCATTAAACGTTATATACTAGGATTTTGATCCAATGATTCGTGGAGTATACCATTATGTAAATTTAGTGATTTAATGTCTAAAACAAATTAGTTTGAATGTTTACTGGGCATGTAAATGAAAAGAATTAACATTCCAATAAAAGTCGATGTTATCTAATTAGGAGTTATTGTACAATATAATACACCATATCTGAATTAAATGTCCTGCGATTCAAATTCTAATTATATTTGTTCTCACCAGACATTTTGTTACTTATGAAAATATATTTTCCAAGCATAGAGCTAGTTGGAGGTGTTATTGATAGGTATATTGATTTCTGTAATATACTAGCATAACAATAATGAGCATGTTCCTGAAATATTTCAGTCTTTTCCTGTAAAGAATCACTAAGTGGACTACTCCAACATCACACTTAAGTAAAATAACACGAATATCTGAAATCTGTATATCGGAGAAGCTTAATATTTTGTCATAAATATCAATCCAGGCTTTGACGGTCAGAAATGTTAATGCGCTTGTTTGACAAAGTGAAGCTTGGGAAAAATGTAAATTGTTCTTATTGCTACATTTTCACAATTCCTTCAGATAATCTGGCAAATAAAATGCGCAGATAGATTAATCTATTATCTCTTCGGATATTGATATTCATTAACGTAAGTTATGGCTTGAAGGTTTCATGCTTTAAAAAATGTTTGAAACACGGAGTCTAGACAACAGAAGCGGATATGTATCTGTAATACTATAGTAACTTTCGACATGTTAACATGGTATGATAATAATATATCTTCAAGACTGTTATTTTAATTAAAGAATACTAATAAAGTTCCGAACGTACCTGTTTTCATAAAACTTCTTAGCCATCTCATATTCCTCCACGCGAAGATTTTTCCTATTCTTTACACTTGTTACTATAAAGAAACAGATGAATATTTGCAATTTTGTAACATCGTTGCACACGGAATAGTAATATATTTTTACAGACAAAAAAGGCAATGTTGATCCTCCGTTACCTACTTAAATATCAGTTTGCAATGGCCATGAAAATAATGTCATTACATTAGTGAAAATAAATATCTAGCTGTAAGTAAGTAAGTTAGTAAGTAAATAAGTATGTATGTATGTATGTATGTATGTATGTATGTATGTATGTATGTATGTATGTATGTATGTATGTATGTATGTATGTATGTATGTATGTATGTATGTATGTATGTATGTATGTATGTATGTATGTATGTATGTATGTATGTATGTATGCATGTATGTATGTATGTATGTATGTATGTATGTATGTATGTATGTATGATGTATGTATATGTATGTATGTATGCATGACTGCATGAATGTATGTATGTATGTATGTATGTATGTATGTATGTATGTATGTATGTATGTATGTATGTATGTATGTATGTATGTATGTATGTATGTATGTATGTATGTATGTATGTATGTATGTATGTATGTATGTATGTATGTATGTATGTATGTATGTATGTATGATGTATGTATGCATGTTTGTTTGTATGTATGTGTGTATGTATGTATGTATGTATGTATGTATGTATGTATGTATGTATGTATGTATGTATGTATGTATGTATGTATGTATGTATGTATGTATGTATGTATGTATGTATGTATGCATCCAGGAAAAATTTCAATTTTCTAATCATGTTAATATTTTAGAAACAAAATATGTAGAATAAAGTATATTTAAATATAATTATATTTATGTTAACGAGATCCTACATCGATGGATTTAAGTTAAACACGAAACGTTTACAAAATGTATTTCTTATTAGATTCAAAAGATTGATCTCAATAACATTTTCACATAGTGCATCTCGTAAACTGAATGAAAAGCTTACAAAAAGCATTTTGTTCGGCATCGTTGTCTGCATTACGCTTTTTGTCTTTGTTACAACACTTTCTTTTACAAGTTGTCACTATCAACCTTATAAGCTTGTAGACATGCACAAAAATGATAAGAGGAGGAGCCAAAAATGGTCGATTGGCATATTCATTGATCAGGCTGTATTGTTGATAGCTCCAGTACAAATAACTGTTATCCTGGACTTTTTGGAACGTGGTGCTGAAAAATTAAAAAAGCTATGATTATTTAGACCAAACTACTGTAATGGTTTGACAATAAGTTCATAATATCCAGCAGCAGGGAGGGTGAACCCTACAAATTTTTGCGACAAAATCGATTAAAGCCTCAGAATGCCAAATGGAACCTTCCTACGAAATCTCATATTTTAACCAAAAAAAAAATAAAGACCCCATTTTACAAATGGAGCCTTAGCGATTTTGTCGCAAATACATTGTCATAACCACCCTCAAATTGCTGCCATCTACGTCGCAAATATGTTGTCATTTCACCCTCCCTGCTGCTGATTAATACAAATTATTTGTTAGCTTTTCACAACAGACTAATCGATAATACTTCACCACGTAGATCAATTAAATTATTTGACTGATCGGTGAGTGTAAAATTAATTCTAGTTAGTGAATCATTTTGACATTGCATATAGACTGGATTAGTCGGATTCTCAACAATTAAAAATCCGGGGGGTGCTGTTGGTGCAAATGAATAAAGAATGTAACCTTGTCGGGCTTGATTTGATTGTTCCATATTAATTTGATAACTTCCTTCGATTACATCACACGTTAAATTAAGTGCGATCACCGATGAAATATTCACATTGTTCGGTGCGATATGTCTACCGTCGCCGTCGGGAGAATTATTATGAGTGAGGATAATAGGCTTCGGCTGGCTATCTTTCCATGATTGATAAATTTTATTAAATCCTTCGTCGATGGCAGTTCTGAGTTTTTTCTTTACTCGGGAACATTATAGCCTGGTAATTTATAATTTGGATTTTCATTTATATTTTTTTTATAATCTTGAGCTGAGCTAGTTTTTGAAATCGGGCTATTTTCATCAGTGAAGAGATTAGTAATCCTCGAATTAAATATTTCCATGTCATCGATGATTTTATTACCCGCGGCGACTACACTAGTAAACTCAGCTTGTGTAAGAAAGCCAGATCTTAACGACGGTAATAGCAACAAAAAATCATTATTTATTCTATCAAGGATGTGATCTTTAATATCTACAAATGTTGGACTTGTATCATGCATTAACAGAATTTCACCTTCCTGTGGGATATAATCATTAAAAAATGGAATTCTCCACACATCTTCACCATATTGATTCTTATATCGATATCTTTTTGTGAAGTTTATATCCTCGAATTTTTTATAAGTTTTTGATGGATTTTCAGGTCCTATTTCATCAGTGACATAATCAGATTTTACAGGCTCGGGCGTGGAATTACCAGCACTTCTAGGTGGATCTTCGGGCCATCCTAATACTGTTCTTATTGAACTGTTATAAATATCTACAACGTACCCAGGAGAGCCTATTTCAATTGTAGATGACAGTGTTGGTTCATGAACTGTTATCGCAATTTTTGATTCTTTTTTTAGTAATGGATTTTATTCTACGTTGTAATTCATTATTAATTTGCTCAATTTGATAGGACCCAGTTGGTATTGAAACAACGTTCCAATCTGGAGTGTCATCTTTTTTATTCCTATATGCAAATACCAGAGAATTATTAGGTCTCTGACCGCCAAATGGAACCGATCTGATATTAGGCCAACTATGATACACTCGTAATTTTGCCAACGCGATTTCCTTTACTGAAACAGGTGAGGGAAAATTCACACTGAATTTAGGGTTTGTTGACGATATTGATATCATACTTGTTTTCCGCGGAGTGGTATTTTCTGCTATCCGCTGAAGTAGTTGAATCTCTTGCGACATTATTATTATTATTTATAATGTCTAATTTTGCAATAGATGAAAAAACGCTAGCGTTTTTAATCGTAGTATCATAAATACGTATCATCGCGGAGAATTCGTCTTCGTAATTATCGTATCATCAATCGATGATGACATCAACGAGGATAATTGTGAGTAACCGTTAGATACTGCTTGATGTTTTACTATATAGTCGTTAAGTTTTTCTTGAGAACACGATGATATTTTTTTAGTAATAGCATTTGCAATTCAGCAAATGTTGTCACCGCGGAAATAGCAATTGGGACAGCAATCGGAGCTACCATTGTTACTGAAGATAGTATAATACCAGCACCGGCCATTATACCAGATACCGAGTATACTGTAACATCAATTACGGTAATTCTCCTGCGATACTTTTTAATTTTTATTTCATATTCATCAATGAGTGTTTTGAGTTTTGTTAAGAACTCTTTGACGGTATCATAGCGATATTGCGATGACGGAATCATATTATTTTAAAATCTCAAGTGGTTTCTAATTGTTTAAAATTCTAATTTAGATCAGCTACAAACTCCATGTACCATACAAATGATGTCTTATTTAAATTAGGATCAGTGCTTGTTATTGTAAACCGTTTGTATTCACCCACGTCAATAGTCGTTGAAATCACGTTGTTGTATCCATATGAAGTCGATGATGATATATTAAACTGATTCAGTGACACTATTGTTAATCGATAAATACCCTTCTTTGACACAGTGAGAGTTATTGTATTCTTTTTTAGGTTCCCAATCTAATGATCCAGAGAGAACTGTGTATATCATATTTATGATATTTCTCTCATGAGGAATCTTTATTCTTTCAAGTAGCGGAAGATTGTCTGTTTTAAATTTTGTAATATCCTCGATAGATTTTTAATATTATTAATGTTATCTCTAATAATACTAAATCCAGTATCATTAATATTTTTTAATACTGGATTTAATTTCATCAAAATTGGATTTAATTTCAGCGAGAGATGGAGAGGTTACCGCTGGTGTTCCAAAAAATTTATTGATAATATTTCTACGAAGGGAGTATATGTTGTTATATGTTTTTCAAGTTCTTCATTTAAATTTTTTAATGCATCTGTGATTGTAGAAACAAGTACACCTGGTTTGAGTTTTCCATCATTTGAATATAACGCTATTGTATCTTCAACGACGTCACGTCTTCGTATTAAGACATCATCCAATGAAACATTACTAGATTTCAATTTGCCCTGGCGATCTTGAAATACAACTATTTCCCCAGGATCTACACTTGACAAATTTAATGTCTCGGCGATTTCATCTTCGATTATTTTTTTTACACTTTCCACAGCGAATTTACTATCGGTTTCTGTTTTTTTGATTCTGATAAAGGTCGTCCCCAAATATCAATCATTATACGAAAACGCTACGTTTTTCTAAATCATAACGCTATCGTTTTTGCCATTGCCTGCTAGTATATTCATTAACAACAACTTGTGGTGGTTTCCTTGGAAATTTAGATATCTCTGCAAGGACATTTAATACTTCACGACCGCATATCGTGGATCATTTAACTGTTGTGTTGGTAGCGTGGAATAAAAAATTGGAGATGACTTTGTTATTGTGGATACATATCGCATGAATTCTTTTGGTGGAGCTAATCCATATGAATCAAAATAGACAATTCCACGTGGATCAATTGCATATGCGACCCAAATGAGTTCCTTTTCCGCTGCTGTTATCGAGATTGATAATACCCGTTTCATTTTTCATTGGTTTTGACGGTAATTGATCTCTCATGAAAACTCCTCTAAAGTTTTTTTATTGATAATGATTTTACAGCATCAATTAAATCAAAATTGGACATTGGTGAAAATCCCTAGGATTTTCACCACTAGTAAGCCGTTCCTGTATTCTTAGGCCCGTGCCCTTGTACCAATTGTATGGGGTTCCTGGTAGTCTTAGACCCTTTCCCTTTTTTTTTTATAGCCTTTCCCAGTAGCTTTTTTCAGGGCCATTCCTGCAGCAGTACCAACGGCTCCTAACGCTGCCGCCTTCGCAACCGCTGGGCAGCCGCTGCAATCAATGCTGGAATAGCAGCTAACAGCGGGAATATTCCACCCGATTTTATCATACTGGCGATTGCTGCTTTCGAAAAATCAATTTGAACTCCTCGTTTGTTCTTTAGCGCATCATTGAAATGTTTTTATTTGACGATCTGTCAGTGATAATTTATGTGCACCACCGGACATTTGAGTGGGTTTCAGCGTTATTGTAGTTCCACATTCTTTAGCCGACTTTGATTTCAATTTCTTGACCTGACCATCAGTCAACTGGACATTAACAATACTATATGTCATTCTATTCTAAAATGTAATTTACACTTTCAATTGATCTTATTGTGAAAATCCTAACTACATGTTTTGAAAATCAAATGATTTTTGAAAACATTACATGTTTTCCACTGGTGCATCAATAAGTCTCATTCGTCCGCCAACTCCTTCTAACAACATTGATTTATCACTGAGAATGACAGCAACTGCTCTATAATCGGCTATACCAGCATGCGTTGTACCCGAGCTTGGAAGTATATATCAACAACAGATTGTCTCATCATGTCAAGATGTTCCAATGAAAAGTAATAAATCGGATAGTGTTTTTCAAAATCAATTTGCGATATTTGCAAACCAGTATCAACATTTTGATCACGACCCATATACGACAATATTCTATGATATACACGAGCTATGTAGTGTGTTTTCATAATTAAGATGTACAATCTCTGCTGGCTCTTGTTGTCCGTTTATTCTCAACGAAACTTCACTTACTCCTAATTTATCAAATATCATATGACTAGATAATTGTCGACCCACTCGATTTGCATCCTGTAACGCTATAAAGATATGACGTGGAGCTGAAACACCTTGTTTTGATGCTAAGTGCCATGTAAATGTGCCATTTACATTATCCTGCTTCGTATCAGTCGTTGTTGTTAGCCAACTTAGCAATGATTTTCCACCTGTGTCCATAAACGATAGTAATTCTTGCTCTATTGTAACTGCTGGTGTCAAGACGGGCATCCATAGAAGTCAATTTATTTAAAATGACTTTACCATCAGCAACACCATTAGCATGCCAGATTGCATCATTGTCATTTTCTTTCGCACTAACACACTGTATGCTTTGCTCCATAGATGACTTTTCTGACATTTCTACAGAATCCGAATATATGATGTAACGGAATTGCACATGAAAACCGTCGATGTTGTCCTTTCAATGCTCCTTTTCGTGTTGCAAATCCTAGATTGAAATTACCATTGACCCTTTTTAAAATGTCGAATTCAGCGCCTGGTTGGTCTTCACGGTCTAGATTAGCTGCGAGTTGTTGTTCAGCCAATGCAGTAGCTTGCGCAGTTCGTACTTTAATAAACTGAATATGGTCAGCATGATCAGAAGTATCCTTAGCAAACATCATAGACGGACCAGCCGACCTTGTATAATCATCAGAATATCTCGCAAGTCCGATTATTGTTGTTGCAATATCAACATCTTGTTCTATTGATTCAATTTCTTTTCCATCAATGATATATCTTGCACTGTTAAATAGCGCCATAATGCCATTATTTACGAAACCAACTCGATATTTTGGTCATCCCCATATAGCGTATCAGCTGCAACATTTGTTACAAGCTCTCCTTCTACTTCAATAAACGCCTCACACGGCAAAAAGTATCTACTTGTATCTTGAACTTGAAGTTCAACTCTCCCCTCGTTGATTAGGCTCTCTTGCAGGATAGGCATAATACTGATAGTTAATTTAGAATCATCTTTATATTCACCGGTGCCGCCATATCAAACGCTGGATCAGCAATTTTTTTAAATGCCATTTATACTAAAACGTATCGTTTTTCTAAATCATTTCTTTTTCGATTTCCTCCAAGACCGCTTCCCGCTATCATACTTGCAATATTACTACTATCTGGTGAAGTCATTGCTAATGATGCTAGTTTTTGTTCCACTGCGTTATTTATCACTTTTACTGACATTTGCAGGCATCATTGTTGTTGAAGTAGCGGGGTGGTGGTTTTCGTCCGAATCTAGATTTCACCAATGACGTTATTCTATTCTTTGCGGTAGAAAAGGCCGTTCCTGCAAGATCTCCAACAGCGTTAATTCCCTTATTACGAATAACATCAATGGCTTTCATCGCTAATTGTTTAGCAATTGGTGCTACTTTTGGGGCTATTCTTGTGAATAAACCAGCCATGGTATTTCCAAGGCCGTCTCCATAGTATGTCTTATAAACGGGCAATCTTGAGTTTACCACATACACGATTGTTGGTTTATTGTGATTATAGTGTACTATCATCTTATTTGAAATGACTTTGTAATTTCTAAATACAATTTTCAATCGCTATAATAACCACTAAATTCCCCGGAATTCCGTCCATTAACTCATCCAAGAGTTCTCGATACGTATGAAATATCAATTATCCCACCTTGGAATAATCGTCTGCAAATATCAAATGCTTCATTAGTTATTTCGACTGAGTTATTCCCAGCTCGCTTACCTCCCATAAGAACCTCAAGTCGTGATATATCATTAATGATATTACTAGGACACATATGAGAATCATGATGAAACTTCCATAACCCTCTCCTGAAGTACTTTCTGGTTCGGAAACGTTTTGAATTTCTGAGATCTGATTCGGAAACGTTTTGAATTTCTGGATTGTCGACCTCGACCTCGACCTCGACTTCGACCTCGACCTTGACCTCGTCCTCGTCCCTCGACCTCGACTTCGACTTTGTTGTTCTTTTCGTTGTTTGTTTGTGTTGTCGTTGTTGTTCTAAAACATACGCATCAACTCCTATTTTAAAAGCTCTGTATTCCACTGTATTCTTTTTTAAATTTCCGGGTTCATTTTTATTAATTTTAAATATATCCAATCCCCACCCATTGATCTTTTTTTATTGTGTTTTTGTTTTATACTCGTCTTTTAAAATTTCCCCCTGTTATATAAACTTTTTACAGCAAAGTCACCAAATGACGCATAGTCCTTCCTTTTTCAGCAATTGAAATTGTTTGATTACTTCTATAGCTATAACAGTGAATTACTCGCTAAAAGGAACACTATAATAAGTGGAAACATTTACAATAGAATCACTAGCATCTTCAACGGGGTTATCATCAGTATCAAAATTACCCATATGTAGTATTTCTCGCTGAGTTAGTAACTCACCTGAAAGCTGTTTAATACCCTCGTGAGTATTTTCAGATTCTGTAGCAATCTTTCCTAATACATCAATAATAGGTACTGCTCCCTCTTTAGGATGTCGCCGTATATAGCACGTTCTGTTGCAAGTTTCATATCTTTAGTGCTTTAGTTACAGGGGCAAAAAGTTGTTCGCTTCCAATAGAAAAGTCAGTCTGCGCTTGCTGTCTAAGTTGTAGTTTATCTCGCACGTTATCTCGAATTGGTATAAACTTTTTCAGTAATGCTAACCTCTCACGGGCTAGTCTGGTAGTTAATGCTTCTGATGTCATTATTGGAAATGCTAACGATTTTTCAATTGTCGGTTTCAATGCTTGCATCAATCAAACGTCTTATAGATTTCACTTCAAAGCAATCTCTGACCGAACTTGGTACTGTTCCCCGAGTTTCTTTCTAATGGCTTCAACTATACTAAATAGCCGAATGAATAAATTAATATCATTGTTATACAAAGAAGCATTAACCGCTTTTTGATTCTTTTATCAGTGAATACATTTTAGGTAGAACATATCTTCCATGTTTTCAATTGTATATCAATTTGTTCAAATTCATTCAAAAGTCTATCTTCATTCAAACATTCAGAAAGTACGATTCCTTGATTCTTAAATTTGATATTTCTGTGATGATAGATGTAATATCTTGAAATTCAATTTATTGAATATTATTACTAATGTATTTGTATCTTTAAAATATTTTTATATACAAAAAAAAAAAACATATACAATGCCCGTCTCTTCCTCATTCGAGTTTCGAGGCAAGCAAGGGCACATACATTAAAGACTTATACAATACCCTAACCCCCCAATCGAGTTCAAGGCGGGTTATATTGGTTTTAGACGTGAAATCCAAGTGATTTCTTTACAAACATTGAACATATAACATAAAGCCTCATTTGGAACCCTTTCGCGCCAACGACGTCAAAGAGGCCCAGACAGTACATTACATAATCAACTGCGATTATAAAGGGATATACAATGAATGAATATATTACAATGAATGAATATATTTACAACATTATATAGGATTATACAATGAATGAATATTACAATGCGATTATATAGGATGGTTATATATATACAATGCATGAATATTTACAATGGATGGTATATATACAATGAAATTATAGGATGGTTATATATACAATGAAATGATAGGATGGTTATATGATAGGATGGTATGATAGGGACAGTACAGGACGATACAAACATGAAACGACGGGGCGGTCCTACACCCAATCTGCCAATCAAAAGCAACCCATGAAATTAACCTGGTTGCAGTTTGAAATAATTCCACCACACCATGTCATTGTCGTGGGAGTTTTGATTTGCAATATTGGGCTTCGTTTAAAAGCCCCAAACTTATTACGGCTCATATTATATATAAGGTGAACTAATACTGCAGTGTCAATGTGTAGGTGTGTATTTATTTTTCTAGCATTTCATAATGAATATTGTGTAGTAATTTCAATGGAAGCTAAGTATTTAAATAAAACATTAAAATAAAAATACAACTGTTAAATAATAGCAATTTTTTTATTAATTTCTATAATATTACGATTAAATAATCGTAATAATAATGGATTTACATGACGAGATAACTCCGTAATGGGGATCCCTGTCAATTCAGGACCTGCTATTTCTTGAATCGAGAATGATATTTTTCTGAATTTTATTACACGTAGCCACACTAAAAAAAAAACTAAACTACATGTAGCGCGTTTTACTATTTTGACCTCACTACAATCTATTTTAATTTGTAATTATAAAGTAATTTCATTTTCATACAAACGCTGTTAACGCCGTCTTTGTAATTGGGATTTTTAAAAAATCTATTAATAGAACCTTGCCCTCGGCCATACATAACTCTGTCAAATTTTTCCAGTACAAAACCCTAACTGCTGTTCTCAATACAGTCTTTAGAAACAAGAAACAATAACACAAAATCAAAATCCGTACATACCTGATACGTATAACCATTAAATACGTACATGAGATCACACACATCATTAATTCAATCCAATTTCACATGTGTTCGCACGAATTACATATCCGGGAATCAATATCGAAAGTAGGATAGTCACGTGACGATCAGTAGTAATGAGGGGAAATACGGAACAAAATAGTAATTATTGAGAGTTATCTTGTAAACATGGAAAATTTTATTCTATGTCCATTTTTCTTTGAGATAGCTGTTTGACAAATCCCTTCAGCAACTTTTCGTACTGAAGGCATACATATTTCAAAATATTTCCCTGCAGCATTCATTGATTGAAAAATTCTTTTTTCATTCGTCGCTGTATCAAATGACTGTACTGGTCTCTTCCAACTGACTTACAAGTCCCTGTCTTTCCTCTTTTTATATTCTCTCTTTGAGAAATACACTGTAAATTTTCAAGAGAATTATTTTGAATATTAGAATCAATGTGATCAATAACACAGCCATCTTTAATCGGTCCCATATAACACTCAAAGACTACCCTATGACAGAGATATCCAAATCCACCAGCCGTAAAATTCAAGTATCCCTGATTATTAACAAAACCAATTGGTTTTTTCAGTCTACAGTGTCTAACAACACCATTACGAGATATTTTCATAATTAACGAGTATTGGATGTGGTCTGAATTCTTGCTCCATTTATATAATAATACTATTTGTCTAATTCATTATTTGCTTTAATTATAAATCTATTAATGTAGTCTTGAGGGGTTTTTATGATTTTGTCTTTGACAGAGTCATGGTTAGGTCAATGATAGCGTTTTTTATTCGTTTATCATAATAACGTTTCAATTCTCTAAACCGCTTACCCCCACAATTGATACATAATTGTGAATTTTCCTCTCACACCCCACCCCACAATTTATGCATGGGGACGGCCTGTCGAATTATTTCTGACACTCTGTAAGTGATATCCACAGAATTCACCTCTACACGATTATTGCATGGGGGTTACTGATCCGATCATAAGCTATTTGCAGTGATTCATTATATATAAACAAACTTTTCTATTTAAATACTTGTCTTATTTATATGAATGAAGAATTCAAGAGATTATCGGCAATCAAGCCTTGGAAAAATATTAAATTCAATCTTGATAGAACTCTCGAAGACGTACCAAAAGAGAGAATAAATAATAGAAGTCTGATTAGAAAAATACGAGATTGTGTTCAAGAGTTTAAACATGATGGTGCATCACATACCTGGTCAACATTTAAAATTGATGGTGTTGTTGATGCTAGAATGAATGATGAAACAGCAGCTATGATACTATCACAACTTGGCAATAAACGGTATTTTCTCAGAGTGAAATTCATTATCAATTTTGAGAATCGGGCGAATGGGTTATTATAAGAGACAAAGTTTCAACCAATTCTCAAAGATAGGACAACAGTCATTGTTAGCCGTGATTCCAGACCAGGGCTGTTACTGGAATTGATAAACCATACTATGAAAAAGCGTATCCAGAAACAGCAATCGTTTATGGGATGTATCCGTTAAATAAGAAACCTGACATTGGAAAACTAGCACCAATGAAACAGTCAACATCAGTGGAAAAGCCACTCAACTGTGTGGCACAAAGAGTCTTAGAACATTTTACAAATGCACTCCGTGGGAATAAATTAACCGATCTAAGACATCAAAAAATAGATCAATGGGAGCTAACACAGTGAAAGAGAACGAGCAACTATTTCCGATATAGCTAGATTGGAAAAGTCGTTGAGATTTCCGATAACCGTTTTAACGATAACTGGCGAAGTATTATACGAATCGAAATACAATAAAAACGGAGCTCCAATCAAAATTATTGATCATAACAAGCACGCATGGACATCCGCGGTTACAATATTCCCGCGAGACAGAACAGTGAAGTATATCCCAGAAGAATTCACCAAGGATGGTATTCTCACTGAAGAAAGATTATTCGATGCTATTGCTAGTTTGTGTAAAAACGACCCTGTATCAGTATGGCTAACTTCATAGTTTTTGAAGATGAAGAATGTCAATTAATCATTTGTGAAACCTAACGGTGAATGTATATCGTACTGAAAGTCTACATAATAGGATGAAAAATCTAGCAATAAGTCTCAGTGAAAACGCTAGCGTTTTTAATGAAAAATCCGAAGATTACGAACAGTTACTTACAAAATTGTTTTACAATTCCATCAGTTGCAGCTCATTTTGCAAGAAAGAAAAATAATTGGAAACCAACACGAAAAGAGTTTTTTTACAGGATGTTCAATCCAGCTGTTTGGAATATTATCATGGCGGTCTATGGAACGTTAAATACAATCGTGAAAGTATGATATCAGTTGATATCGTTGCTTGTTATCCAGGAAGTTTTCTAGGATATGGATTCGCTGGTGAGTATTTTAAACGGTTTGGACATCCCACACATGAAATGACTCGCGTTGCTATTAATGGACCACTGCCTGATTTTGATTTGACCGGTTTTGCTTGCGTAGTATCATTTGAATTCGCTGAAGGACTTCATCCGTGTTGTTATGTTTGGATTGGTAGACCCATGGCTGAAAGGATGTGGTTACCAATAGTGTTATTGCGATAGAAGATTGATTGTAAAATGTTAGTTTCGTTGATTGTCAGCGAAGCGATTATCTCATATCAAAAACAAACTAATGTCTGGTTACCAGAACCAGAATGTCTTGATAGTATAATCGATAAGTCTAGAAAACATATTGATGCTGACGAAGAGTACATCATTGAATGGTCAAAAAAGATATTTAATATCAACGAATAGTGAAGCAAAGGATCTTGGGCCGAAGAATAATCGGTAAATTTACACAAGGTGGAAAAAAATTCAACTTTAAAAGACAATCCTCACGATTGATTATAGATGATGCCGAATACGACTTCGTTATTAAAGATGCAGTAGAGAAAAATAGATACGCAATTGTAAAACAGCCTTCTTGTCCAATAAAACAAAGTTAGGTAGAATGTTACTTACAGTGATGGAGAAAGCTCTGCATATCTACATTTGAGAGCTTCTATGCTGGGTTATGCATCTATCAATTTATTTGCAATGATAAATAGATTTCCTAGTATAGCAGTCAGAGATGCAATGATTCAATGTATGTCGATAAAAAATATATCAACGAGATAACTAAATTTACTAATAGCGAAGAGACTTGGGGAACATGGCGAATTAACGTGAATACAATGCGATTATTCTGAATCAGCAGACCTTGAGATTAAAAGCAGTTACCTGAAGAACGATAATTCTATCAGTGAAAAATCCGAAGGATTGTTCTATGTCTAAAGCACCACCGATATCAGATCCAATTTGTAAGATATAAAACAGTTTTATTTAAACGGTTGTGGTGGATCTGGCAAGACAACACGTGCGATAGAATTATATCGAGAGAGAACGTCCATGATTGTACTCACACCAACTCATAGACTAGCGAGAGAGATCAAACAACGAAATGGGTTGAAGCTTGCACGTATCATAGTTTTTTTCGATACAAGGGCGATGCTTGGACTCCTGAGCGAATGGGTAGAAATTTATTCCAGCGGTTATTATTTGGGATGAAGCATGTACTGTTTCAGAAGATGTATTAAAATGTTTCTTGATTGGTTATTGCAAAATAATACAAAAGTTTATTGTGCGGCGATCATGGTCAACCACCACCATTTGTTGGTAGAAGTCCCACATAATTGGTTAAAAGGATTTGTTGATTATTACGAAGAAAATTGATACTGACTATAGAGCACTCGATGAGCAGTTACGTGAGTTTAAAAAACTAATTAGATTACAACCCGATAGAATTCAATGTGAAGTAGCGCGTGAAATAATTTCTGAAACATCTTTGAATGATTTTTGGGAAACATGGAAACCAAATGATTTTGAGTAAGTAGCAAGTAGAAAGAGTCAGAGAATCACTTCAGAAAAAGTTGTTTGAGCTACACAAGAAAAAATTTCCAACGTTTCCAGTACCGTTGTGTTATAGACCATTGGATACACGAAAGCAGAATATTGAAGTTGAAATTCCAGGCCAGACGGAGAAACAGATTCTAGTGTTAAATGATATTGTGCTAGTTGATATCAATACTGTAGAAGATGCATTATGCGCTGATAAATCACCATGGACGCTTGGTTATGTAACAACATTACACTCGTCACAAGGATTGACCATCACGGATACAATTGTCTGGATAGTTGATAATCGCATTGAATGGTCAAATTTAGTCTATCTCGCAGTGTCCAAGTACGACGAAAAATCAACTACGAAGGATTGTTTTCGATGATGATATTTTAATGCAAACGATGATAACACTGATATTAGCATCATTAATAAAAAACTCTCTGGTTACAAACAGCAGGACAAAAAAAACAACGAAAATTTGATATTGATGCTGAAGTAATAATCGCATTAAAAGAACAACAGAATAATCACTGCGCCAGTTGCAATTGTATAATGCACTGGCAGTATTCGGATAAAGACCCTCGACAATTCACCGTAGACAGAAAAAAAAACAGTCTTGGTCATGTCAGAAACAATGTGATGTTGACCTGTCTTGAGTGTAATAGACGTAACGGAGCTAGTTAAGACCATGTGGCGGTAATTGAGTATCGTCCGGAATGACTTGTAGTTGTTCGCGTGTAAAACCACGCTGAGGTGCAGTTGAATCCAATCTGTAGATTGGAGGTCTACCAGTTGATCGCGTTATGGTTGAAATTTTATGCGTAGTAACACTCCATATAGGATCAGTAGCTCTTCTTTTACCGCCTTCAAGCTCTCCTGGTTCGTATAAATATCTCACAGTAACATCACCGAGAAGTGGCTGAGTGCTAACCCGCTGTGGTTGTTCGGGAATATATTCTTTCTTTATTGCAATATTTGGTTTCATATTAATAGTTCGAGTAATCTCGTTATTTAACGCTGCAACTACACTCGGTAACCTTTGGACCCACCCATTCACGAGATCGTTTTTCTTGGATGAATTCTTTTGCATATTGATATCCAAATAACCGTTCTGCAAGAGTTCGATTAAATCGTTCTACAATTGCCTGATCACGATGTAACGCAGTATGTCCCCGTCGTATTGTAACACTATATTTTCATTGTTGATAGAACAGCACCTTGAAACTCTTTGCCAGGATCAACTTGTAATAGATTGGCCATCTTAGAGGACCTCGTCGAAATCCTTTCAAATGCAGAAGCGACTCAGAGGCTGACTTTGTTTTCAATGGTTCTGCTTGTTTAAATCGACTACGCAATATCAAAACAGTTAGCGCGTATTTGTAACCATGGTCATGTGGTAAAAACAATAAATCAGCCTGATGAACTTCATTGGGTACGGTAACATCAAAATGAGAATAATTAATTTGTTTAGGCGGTGGTAGATAAATTTGCCCATATAGCCTGTTTGGATAACCAATCTTTTGCAGTGGATTTTTTTTCACTTTTGCAGCGTTAGCGAGTTTACTAATTGCTGCTTTACCCCTCCAGTATCCTTTCGGAGAATAATAAATAGATTCCTTACTATAAAAACACACTAGTGTTTTTAATTACCAGCACCTAACACTAATTTGCCTTTCATAGCTGATTTGACCAAACCATGAAGCCAATTTTTCTTTGAAGGATTTTATCGGGAATAGCATTAAACGCATGAATTAATTTTACATCCGCGATATGTCTTTGTTGCAAATTATTGCTTTATATGCAACATCATGAGCATGACATGCCTTATCATAGCATTTATCGGATACTCACCAGGCCGGGCTGATTTGATCATCAAGTCTGATATCTAATCTCTTTCCGGGACCACAGTAGCTATATCCGGAAGGTTCTCCGGGGTATTTTGCCCATGGGGTTCCGGGGAGTTTTCCAAGTTTTGCGGCAATATCACCTCCGAGTTGCTTTTTTTTAAAAATCGAAATTTTTTTGTACCACATGTTACACACTTACCAGTAAGCGCTAGTCTATTGTTTTTAGTTGTAATGGTTGTCTGATCGGTTGTATCAGTACGCTGTTTACACTTAACACAATATAGATCCATAATTTATATATAGAGTTATGAATATAATTGATTTTTCAGCGACTAAAAGAAGAGAACCGGTAAAACACCACGCAGTGCTTCCGAATTCTGTCCGTGCCATTATAATCGGACCATCTGGATCGGGCAAAACACAATTACTGCTTAATTTGATAGTGCGATTTATGAAATGGGATAAATTATATTTAGTTGCCCCATCCGTAGATGATCAACGGTGCTATGAAGTGCTAAAAGATTATAATGAAAATGCATCAGAACTTAAAGGTGAAAGTGTAATCGAATTTATTACTGATATTGATGATGCACCATCAGTAGAAGATCTCGATGGAGACATAAACAATCTTGTAGTGTACGATGATGTAATGTTAGATAATCAAAAGAACCCTGCTAGAGTATTTTCCCGAGGTAGGCATAAAAACACCGACGTGATATATGTCACTCAACGATATACTCAAATTCCAAAAGTGATTCGCGATAACTGCAATATTCTTGCTGTATTCAACGGCGTTGATACACATACGCTACGAAATATTTGGCAGACATGGTGTTCCGATATGGACTTCAATGGATTTAAAAATTACTTTAGTCATGCTCAGTCAGTCCCATATGGATTTATAACAATAAATTTACACGACTCTCGGTCACGATATCGTATTGGACTTGATCAAATATTTGGTTAAATAATTTGTATTAATCAGCAGCAGGGAGGGTGAAATGACAACATATTTGCGACCGTAGATGGCAGCATTTTGAGGGTGGTTATGACAATGTATTTGCGACAAAATCGCTAAGGCTCCATTTGTAAAATGGGGTCTTTAATTTTTTTTGGGTTAAAATATGAGATTTCGTAGGAAGGTTCCATTTGGCATTCTGAGGCTTTAATCGATTTTGTCGCAAAAATTTGTAGACGTAGATGGCAGCAATTTGAAGGTGGTTATGACAATGTATTTGCGACAAAATCGCTAAGGCTCCATTTGTAAAATGGGGCCTTTAACTTTTTTTTTGGTTAAAATATGAGATTTCGTAGGAAGGCTCCATTTGGCATTCTGAGGCTTTAATCGATTTTGTCGCAAAAATTTGTAGGGTTCACCCTCCCTGCTGCTTATCCAAACATTATTTTGCTATGTCGTATTAACAAAAGCACTGCATGGTGTAAAGCTCTAATATTACGTATAACGTATATAATTAACCAAAGATCGAGTACTCTTAGTTTGATACGACACTTGATTTCCATGTTAATATCAAAATTTGGAATACAAAAAGTTATAATTATAAATAATGCACCTTTGCATAACTTATGCGTATAATGATTACATTCCAGAAATTGATTATCTACGGACTGATGGATTTCTGTATCGCCGCATTCTAAATACCAGAGTACGGGACTGGAACATAAGCCGCATATAAAAGTTAAGTGACAGGTCTGATTTTAAATTGGACAGCAACAAGCAATCACGAGATACATACACTCGTCATGATGGAGAAAGAAATTTAATCCAAGTAGCATAAACATAGATTTCACAGACTGATATGTATTAACTCATTTGTTTGCTTAGACGGGCGTTTAAAATTTGATTCAGACAGCAGATTTAGTTATCTTTAACCACCTAAGAGTCAGATTCTTGAAAAGCATCGTCTTTTGATTAAGACAAGAAAAACCCTTCGAAGGACATACATTTGTTGAAACTGTATTTTTGTCAAGGTCGTATACATTTTTAAACTGATGATTGTGTCAATTACTTGGACAAACAATATTCTATGTTTGATAATATTTGGGAGTTAAGCATTGTTGTGTCGGGTGTAGATCACTGACAGAGATAAAAGGTTTTCATGGCATATATGTTGCGATATTAGAACTTTATTTAGCAGTGATATTTCCCATTAGTGAGCAATAGGGACCAGTATACATGTGGATTGCATTGCTTTCAAAATTACACTGTATATACGACGGTTAGCGTAAAGGTACATGTAACCAAGCCGTTCTAAAGCAGCATAGTGAATTTAGTACCCATGTTTTCCGACATGGAAATAAGGAGTTGATGGTTGGAGCATCATTTTCTGACGTGTTACTGGCTAACTCTGCGTATTAAGACTCAAACGAGGGTTGATCATTGCGTGCAAGCGCGATGGTGATTGGATAGCAAGTTCGCCGGAACATTAGGCCTGTTTAGGATGGGCCACATTTTTAACTGGTTATGTCCATAATGGTTTTCCACGAATAATGCCAATTAATATTTTCAAGAAACGTTGAACTCCCTATCCAATTGAGATGCTGGAAAAGCGTGAACCGAGTAGGCTTTTGTTTTCTGCAGGAATGGGGTATAGTGGTAAATTATGTAATATATGACTCTAACTGTGCCATTGTCTCATACTTTTATGAATATAAGCCCTTCTCAAATAATATATCTACAAGACAGTTTGTTTACATAGATAAGTAGCATTTACAGATAATACACTTTTGTCACCCGAGCAGACGAAAATAGTATACCATCATATCGCAACCCTCCTAAATACGAAAGAGAAGTATATGATGTCACGAAATGCGCCTGTAGACCATCGCGATATCTAGCATATATTCTATTATACCTTATATGACAATGTGCTAGCAATAGACGTATAATGCACCAGCACATCAGAACCCAATTCTAATCAATGCAGACATCCAATCAAATCAACACTGAATCCCAACACAACCGACACAGTTATGTAATGAACCATTAAAAAAAATCAGCACACAATGCATAAAGCATAAATTTATATCGAACAAACGTATCTGGTCCTAGTGATCTGGAACTAGGAAATTTGTCTGAAAGAGGAAGAAGAATGGACACAGCTGACCACTGATCTGTCCGTACTTTATGCCATGATATATCTATGTATATTTTGTTCACAACTGGCCGTGGGATAAAAGTTCACTCCTAAATCCTTTTAATATATATTAAACCGATGATTTTCATTGCAACAACTATGAAGAAATTACTGATTGATTATCAAAATCAATTCAGAATACATAAATCAGCTTGCCTATTACTTGTATAATAAAGTATTTTAATGGAAGCTCTCGGTACAATGTTGGCTTTCAAAAATGAGATGCACATGCTCTAGAGAATAAACATTCACTACATGTTGACTGAGGGCTGTGTAGGCATAATATGACTTAGTTGAGTAACACGTCATTTTATCGTCAGCTGTGGCTCCTTATTCTTACTTGACAAAATGCGAAAGCTTAGGATTCCTTCTAACTTTGCAAAGCTCAAATGACACGTTCATCTCAAACAATGCATATGAAAATCAATCCTCTTTTACATTAATTCCACTTCATTTGTATGAGTGCTTGTTTCTCTCCCTCTACATTTTAATCTCCCTTTTCTTCTGCTTTATCATACATTTGTTTATAGTGTTTTCCTTGATTTGTTTTCAAGTACCATAAACCTATTATGTCAATAGCTCTATTTATGTATATTAATTTGTAAGGAATTTAATTAAATGCTCTAAATATTGTTAAAAAAACTAGAACGAAACGATTTCAATGTGCAGAAACATGCAGTTATGTTAAAACTGTTATGCAACATCTTCTCATCTGTGCTGAAAATGTGTATATGTGTCAACACAACTATTTCTTTATTCTCTACCAGCTGAGCTATATAATAATACATCTCACTTTGCAGCAACTGCATCTCACTTTGCAGCAACTGCATTATACTATCAACTAAAGTATCATAAATGTCAGCTATTTGCAGAAATATGCATATGCAATGTTTTGTGCATTCTGTATACATTGACTTAATTACCTGAATACAGCAATCAGCAGGTTGAGCAGCAAGATGTTACACATCAACATGTAAACTCCCATCAGCACTGGTACAAAGTATTTTCCAGACTCTGTTGGACAGCGAGGTTGGGACCCAGTTTTGTACACTTCTGGATCATTGGTGCAATCCACAGAACCTTTATAGGGTTTGAAAATTGCGTTTCCATACATAATTTAATGTAGACAATGTTGGTGCTAATTAATGGGCAAATCTGGCAAAAATGTTATAAACCTATTAAATTCGAAGCATTGTACATGACATTGCATGTGTAAACAGATATATATATATATATATATATATATATATATATATATATATATATATATATATATATATATATATATATATATATATATATATATATATATATATATAAAGAGAGAGACAGAGAGAGATATAGATAGATAGATAGATAGATAGATAGATAGATAGATAGATAGATAGATAGACAGACAGACAGACAGACAGATAGATAGATAGATAGATAGATAGATAGATAGATAGATAGATAGATAGATAGATAGATAGATAGATAGATAGATAGATAGATAGATAGATAGATAGATAGATAGAGATAGATAGATATATAGATAGATAGATAGATAGATAGATAGATAGATAGATAGATAGATAGATAGATAGATAGATAGATAGATAGATAGATAGATAGATAGATAGATAGATAGATAGATAGATAGATAGATAGAGAGAGATATCTGACAATCCTAAGCTGACAATATCAAAAATACGTTACCATTCTCAGCCAAAAACATTTTCTCACCATTGTGTCACAACTATATACTGATATTATTGGCACGGATAACATACTTTTACTGAATATGACGTGTATTCGGATGCAGCAATGAATGTAAATACACAGCCTTAATGACAACAGGTTCAGTTTCTAAATATGCTGTTCCATACTGAATAAAAGTGAATTTTTGACCTATAATTCAAGTAAACTTAGCTGTAAGTTTGTTTGCTATTCGCCTGATAGCAAATATAACATGATATCAAAGAAATATGATTATTATATGCTCATTGTTTTCTCTGCAAACTTTAAATTGTCAGAATCATGCAATATTTTACAACAGTAGACTCGCGCGCTAATTCACGTTCTCGTGTATAAAGTAATAATTTTTTAAGGTAAACAGAGAATTTGTTTCCAAATGAACTAAGGCAGATGTTTCGTGTACTGCCACATACCAGCTGCTTTGGCACATTCCGCGTTTTAAAACTCTTGATACAATGTTTCAGATCTAGGATAGCTATAGACGACAGACAGGGTTTTTACAAATAACATTGAAATGACAATACACATAAAGTCTACTTTAACTTGCAATAAAAATGGCATAAATATACTCAGTTTTACATCGTGGATTTCCTCAAAATGTATTTTCTTAGTTCTGCAAATCCGAATTACACGAGCCATATCATGGATACTCAAGCTTGATTACACATTTGGAAAGTGAATTGTACTGTAATTTTGATTATATTCCAAGTGCAATTGCATCCTTCTTACAGATTTCAAAATGAATTAAACAGTAAAGCGTCATTTCGATAATTTCTATTTTCCCACATTATGATTTGAAACATTCAATGACAGAAGAGAACACAATTGCTGATGCGAACACGCTTCTCTTTTGCTCCTTCAATCCGATGTATATCTCATGTAGAATTGTCACATGTTCTACTCACTGAAATCCGATAAATCCAATCCATAATCACGAGATGTATTCAAATGTAAACAATACCAAAGTAGAATAATTGTACAGATGAAATGGAAAAGTTGTTGCAATGAGCATTCATTCACAATACGACTCCAAATTTGAATTATAAGTAGACCAAAACGCCATTTTCTTTCAAAACTTATGTCTAGTGCGTTAACAAGGTCAAATGCATCTGGACGGAGTTACATGCGCATTAATACATGTTGTTGTGTAAAGTTGAATCTGCGCTTCTGTAATTGGTTTGCAATACGTCATACATTCAGCTACTGTGTTTCTTGTAGTGTATTTTTATTTCTATAATTAAACCTTGGGTAGAAAAGCAAAATGAACATATAATAAAATGGGTGCTACAATTGTACGGGAGAATATGAACTTGTTTTCGTGGATGGATTTACTGTACATGCAAGGTCGTGTAGTACAGCCATCTGAAAAACTTGTCTGTATTTTCCAATATTAATGCAGTAACCAATAATTCTGGCCTTTCTAAGTTCAATACGATCATGGCAACGTTGTTGAACTATAACTATTCATACACCAGTGTTGACGTCTTAAACGTACGAGAATTCTTATGACATGGAACATGTTGTGCTATGTTGGAAGACATCTGCAAACAATGATATACCATCAATCAAAAACTCAGCCTTAAAGGTAATATGAGCGTATGTATGATGAAATCCAGATAAGTGCGTGTCCCGATTTGAAACATTAATATAATTTGTTGCTACTGTTTCAACGCCTGTAAAGAAATGGTCAGTTATCATTGCATCCAGTACGCGGCATGAAATAATCACTATATATATATATATATATATATATATATATATATATATATATATATATATATATATATATATATATATATATATATATATATATATACTTTTTTGTCGTGTGAGAATATGGATAGATATATGACATGTGAGAGATCTTGTTTTCTACCTTCAATTTTATCCAACATTAGCTCTCCGTAAATATTCCAATAAGGCCGTCGGAATATGTCTGTTAAAGTTTCAAGGCTGGGTGCTGTATGCGGGTACAATATTGCATGTGAAGAAATTCCATAAGCCACAATAAAAACCAATAATATCATAAAAAAGTAGGCCAGATTATAGACCTGTAAAATAGTAATAAATGTACGTATTAAACAAATATGATATAACTTTACATTTTATTTACATTTGTGGTCATAATAATGTTTCCAACATGACCTGCATCATCTTGATGCAACTCTGAATCTGTGTGGCACCCTGTGCATATGAAAACACCTAGATCTAGATCGTAAATAATCTTGTTTAAAGTCAATAAAAAGTGCATTCACTTCCCAGAAATTAAAAAATTGAATTTGCCATCAAACAATGCAGTAACTTGTCACAAGTAACATATTCTTTGATATAAAATGGCTGTATTTCTTCCTTTATTTTTTACTTTCCAGGAAAACAAATCCCATATAGTTAAGCAGATATAATACCAAAAGTCCCTGAACGTTTAATTATTTAAGGGAGACACATCATCTTTACAGTTTTGAGGGCAAACTTTCATAAAGTATCAGGTAAATTTGGTAAAGGTTCCGAAATAAAAGAGTTTCTTAATCTGCGAATAGTACCAGTGAAGATGTTGTTGATATGATAAGTCTGTATACATTCAAGATTTATATATAGAAAGCATGGTGCTTACTATTGAAAGATTAATCAAGTAAAGAATGAATGAAAAGCTATTTATTGTTATCAAAAAATTAAACCAGTCAAGATGTGGTTGATATGATAAATTTGTATACATTCAAGATTTATATATGGAAAGTATGGTGTTTACTATTGAAAGATTAATAAAGTAAAGAATGAATGAAAAGCTATTTATTGTTATCAAAAAATTAAACCAGTCAAGATGTGGTTGATATGATAAATTTGTATACATTCAAGATTTATATATGGAAAGTATGGTGTTTACTATTGAAAGATTAATAAAGTAAACAATGAATGAAAAGCTATTTATTGTTATCAAAAAATGAGATAATAATCACTATAAATAGCAACCTTAATCGATTGATTGCACATGCTGTCCTCAAATGCAATTGGCTTGCATGAATTTAGGTATTCATTTGACTGATATATTGTTATTGGAGCAAACTAATTAAATTTAAAGAGTTCTGGCTGAATTCACTAAATTGTAAAATATTTGAAGTACATACCATATGCAATATCATAATTAACTTTGGTCCAAGCTCTCTGTGCGCAGAGAAAATGTGCAACAGTCTCAGATAAAACGTAATCAGGTTGACCCCAAGGACAATATGGGCAGCTTCCGATACTTGTGGATGATCAAAAATCCTTAGAATCATTCCAGACAGAAACAAAACTAACGTAACGATATCTAATATATTCCATCCATCCCTTACGTAATTGCAAAGTCTGCTCGGCCAGTCCTTTGACGGCGTCGTGCAGACCTATTGAAAGAAGGAGTTGATTATAATCATGATAAATGAAGGGCTATATGCTGCACAATAAGTCCAGACTAAATGACACTATGGTAAATGCATTTGACAAAAACGTTTCGTTCACATAAATATCTTAAGCTTCATGATGTTAATAAATACTTCAATTTTTATGCAAATTCCTTGTCTGCTCTGACAATTTATTTTATAACTGAGCGTGAATCTAATATCATGAGGAAAATATAAAGATATCAAGAAAACGTAACAACTGGGATATGCGATAGATTCAAAACCTCGTGTGTAATATGCTCCTTTACTCTGAATTAATTCATTGGTTATGTATCCTATATTAATTGTTAACCAGTTTTTTTAAGTCAAAACTTAAATGGATGAAAGTGAAACAATATATCTATGACATGTGACATTTCAAAGAAACATTTTAGTACTGATCAGGTGAATTATGCACTACTCCATTTCAACACAGAAAACAAATAATACACGACTTCTCTAATTGCTGCCTTCAGATCGGATGACCTTCCAGAAACTAATAACTTTTTCAGAAGTACGACATATTGGTGCTAATATCTATACAACCTAACATGTTACTAAATATATATTCAGTTAAGAGATTCAAAAATTGCAATTTAGTAGAATTGATGCAAGGATAATATGCGTATAAAGTTTTCAGAACATCCCAATATATTCTTCCGACGCATATCCTTGCATATATAAAACAACATAAAATGGATGCATTGCATGAGAAAAATAAATTAAATACGATTTAGCAGTGATATGTGCCTTATTTACTTGTTCTTTTGCTCAACATTAAAAACCATCGATCTTAGTGATGCAAGCTAGGAAAGTTTCTTTAGTCAGATATGATTTAATGAAATACTAAATGACTCAAATGTTGACTAATTCCTTCATTTATAAGATATTTTGTCCCACAGAAATGTACAGTCTCATATTTCCCATTTAAAAATGAATTTCTAAACCTAAAGTGTTATATATAGAATTATCAAAGCTATATTCTGAAGCTAAGTTCTGTTTCAGTACAACGAAATTTCAAAATTCACTAAGTGCGAATGCAAAGAAAACTATATAAAAGACTCAGGCGGAGTGCGATGTCGTCTGCACAATATGTATTTTAGCGTTTTATTTAAACGTATGTTAATGTTAGTTAATGATACTCACTAATAATGCGATATTTACTTTAATTTAAATTTTATTGTCTTTAAATCAGATGTAAAAGTAATAAAATAAAACTAATTGAAATATCCACGTATATATTATGAAATAGGATATCAGAATTCGTGAAATGTCTGCCTTATAGCAAATGGTTTTGACTTCTAGACCTGCTTATTGTATTGGTTTAATTTCAGTACACTTTGTGGAAGGTTCCTTACTTATAGCACATTTTGTCTTTATGGAGAAATAAAACACAAACATAATTAATATTTTCACAGATCTTTGCAGAAAACAAGCACTTATTTATACCTGACACCATATATGAAATACGTATGCATTCATTGGACATACTTTCGTTATTTCACCATATTTATAAATTAAGCAATTAGGACAAACCCAATTAAATTACATCTGAAATTCTATTTTCTGACATTAGATTTGTCATTTACAGTGGTTAGTTCGATGGCAGGTATTTCAGATTGTCATATATAATATAGAAATATAAATTCAATTGAACATACTCAATATTTAACTGGTCATTCAGATTATTTAATACGAAACATGGCCTTTGATATTCTAGTTTAGCTCAGAGCAGTATAACTTAAATACAGAAACGTTTTGACCAAAATGACCCACCTTTTTCTAGAGCCACAAGTTAGATCTACTTAAGCCACACTTGCACGATACCGTCTAATTCTGGTTATTATGGCACACTCTGACTGTAGTGTACAGATGCAAAACTATAATGGATCAACATTAAATATATATCGAACACTATATACTAGCATACTACTCGCATTACATTATCATGTAAAATACATTACTTATCACAATACAATACACAATACTTTGGACACGACAGGACGGGATATGGCTACATATGTCGCCTGAGATTTTCTTACAGGAATATATCCTAGTTTCATATATGTGCAATATTTATATTATGGCATTGCCAGTCCCACCAATACGGCAATGACTACCTTTATCAGATGACATAAATTCACTAGTGTAAATAAGGGTAGTCAGCATTAAGCGCACCTGTATAACCTCCTGAGTGAAGATGCTAAAGACCCACACACACAGTAAAATTTCCTCCCATGACAAATATCTATCAAACTTGCTGATCAGGATATAGCTGTACAAACCGAGAAAGATCATGTAGGAAATCTGCAATGAAATATAGTAATAAGAGCACTTTGGAATTTTAATGTTGCATTTGCATTGGAATGGTGGAATTTTAATGTTGCATTTGCATTGGAATGGTGGAATTTTAATGTTGCATTTGCATTGGAATGGTGGAATTTTAATGTTGCATTTGCATTGGAATGGTGGAATTTTAATGTTGCATTTGCATTGGAATGGTGGAATTTTAATGTTGCATTTGCATTGGAATGGTGGAATTTTAATGTTGCATTTGCATTGGAATGGTGGAATTTTAATGTTGCATTTGCATTGGAATGGTGGAATTTTAATGTTGCATTTGCATTGGAATGGTGGAATTTTAATGTTGCATTTGCATTGGAATGGTGGAATTGTAATGTTGCATTTCCATTGGAATGGTGGAATTTTAATGTTGCATTTGCATTGGAATGGTGGACTTGTAATGTTGCATTTGCATTGGAATGGTGGAATTTTAATGTTGCATTTGCATTGGAATGGTGGAATTGTAATGTTGCATTTGCATTGGAATGGTGGAATTTTAATGTTGCATTTGCATTGGAATGGTGGAATTGTAATGTTGCATTTTCATTGGAATGGTGGAATTGTAATGTTGCATTTGCATTGGAATGGTGGAATTTTAATGTTGCATTTGCATCGGAATGGTGGAAATTTAATGTTGCATTTCTAGAGTAGTGTCTGTTCACACTTTATTATTTTGAGTTCCGCAACGAATCTGTTTCAAAAATTTAAGCGATATAGACCACTCTTTTCTTGTGCATTATGCATTGAAAGATCTGGGTCTTGTTAGGTTCCAGGCTGGACATAACTTACACGAAAGTTATAAATATGAGCATTAAATTGAATATATTCGATTAAAGTAAAGACGTTGGAGCTGAGATACAGGCAGTATTAAATATGGTAAGAACCGCTTAGTAACATATCGTTGCCTAAATGGACCCATCTCGATGTCGAATAAAGATAAGATCAGTAAACTTGATGCAAAATATTACCATTCATTAATGAAATAGGATATATGTCCATACGTAATTGCTATAATTTACAATGTTATACTGATTGTAGAATGTTTAAGGCACTTTTTGAGTGTACGCTTTTTAATTTATTAGGGTAGTATTTATATTTATATATTCCTACTGAACCCATAAGAGTCGTCTTATGTATAGCAACATGTATTCGTTTTAGTTATAATTTTTAACTACATGAACATGACGATGTAAGTTAATATTGCAAATACGTAGCACAACAATCATATAAAAGAAAACATAATTAATTCTGCCTCACATTGCAGACAAATATAATTTATTCAGTATCATAATTTCAATAATTGGGAACATTAAGCTTACTATTACTTGGCTCAGTTGTCAAAATCATTATAGCCATTTTCCATCAAATATGAAATTTGAAGACATATAATAGTCGAAGTATGTCTGAAGTAAGCAAATACTATACTTATATCTCAGTTTAAATGATTTACGTTAAATAATTCGCCCAATATGACTAATTTATTCTCAGAAGCTAGATATTTAGTTTCCAATCTTGTCGATCTGCAGTTGATTGTCTGAATAAAATAGCCCTTTAAGAAACCTGATATGATGTCATGTACATCATATTTTGGAATTGAGAACATAACATTACCAGTTTTGTGAAACGTTAGACCAAAAAAGTAGGATAAATATAAAACTTTATAATCACATAATTCTTTTATACCAGGACAGAATATAACTAATGAACATAAAACGTTCTGTACCCTGTACTTTGATCTCTTAGTATATATTGTAATGCATTGAATGATTTACAATGTCAAACTAATTAGTAACACCCAATAAATTGGGAAAAAGTACACTTACCACATTATGAAAGAAAATAACCACAGGTGCTTGGTAGAAATATACGATCCTCTCACATTCAATCGAACACTTTTTAGTCTCTTGTCTGAAAACAAAATATATGCTCTGTATTATATGAGATCATGTTTAACAAAGCTTTGCACATATATTATTTACTGCATATAATCAGTTCTCAATTAAAATATAACCAGGTACGATAGTACGCACTTTGATTAGTAAGTAATTAGATGTGCAATTGTAATAGTATTGACATTATTCTGCATAACTAAAAAGCACATGAATGAGTCGGATGAAGGAATCAGTGCTTAAAGAGATGCAACATCGCAAATGCACAACAAATATGGAAGTAACCTTAGTATATATTAATTATATTTATTATTAATAATATTGAGAAAAGGAAACACAAAATAAAACTTTTAAATATTTTTATTAGTTAATAATCCCCTGACATGTCAGGAAAGTATACTATCTACTTTTGCTCAATATATATATATATATATATATATATATATATATATATATATATATATATATATATATATATATATATAACATTTTTTCTGCCCTCTCCCAAACAAATGTTGCAAATAAGAGAGAATGTTTGTGTTTATCACACAATGCATTTTCTGATGAGGTTGTCTTTCTGATTCCGCGTTACGCTAAATATCCATGACGCGTATAATATGGTTCATTTGTATTTGATATAAAATGAATTACAGATAATTTAGCCGAGCGTATGCAACTAAGGAAAGGAGGTAATTTTGTGTCCCTATTTTTATTCCGTTTCACTATCGCTGAGCATGTAACGCGTAATATGTAATGAATCATGTTCGAACACATGTAGCTCTATGTTGTTAATGATATTTTATTTAAATTATATGTATTTTATAGGCTAACTAATATCTTGAAGAAATTTCTTTCTATATCCATGATCTCACAGAGACGAGATAAATGTAACTAGGGGACCATGGACAACACCGAATAAAGACTGGACTCCATGCAAACATAATCAATAGTGGTCGTTCGACTGAGGTAGCCGAACACAGCTACCAGACTGCCAGCTCTAAGGGAAGAAGTCCCAAGATCCAAAAAGAACGTACATATCTCCTCTCGTCCAGGCAGGGTTGTAAGTCCATACGAGTATATGGGCGACAGTTTCCAGTTCAGTGTGATGCAGCTACATTCTATAGAGGCCTTGTATATCCTCTGAGGAATGCCACACTTGCCTACATAGTATGGGATAACATTAGCTGTACGACCATTTGTGCATCCATCTCCAGCAATAAGTTGTTCCTTCTTGCTCATGTCATAAATATTTATGAGGCACCTCATTCAAAATTTGTAGTCTAAACCAAACCATCACTATGAGTAAATAAGCTATAAGGCCCGCTCAGAACCATTGATATGCACGTATTACATTAGCGACATACTCGAGGTAAATCATTGAAAGGTAAGGGGTACGTGAGGGCAAAGAAAACAAAATGTGAAGATTACGATCCATCCAATCTCATCAGCTGCATTGTGCACCCAACACCACCAACAGCTATGACTGCGATGATGAAGAGCTTTTCTAATGTAGCTGCCTCTTGTTGGAGCTTTAGAGGCTAAAAATAGTTTATACCGCTACAAGTTTCCAAGATGTTGACCTTGAAGTTGTACAAAGTCCACATCGAATAGGCCATTGACTTATGAGCATGACCTACTTAGCAAACATGGATGGCTATGAACCGTCTGTACAAATATTCTACCCAATATGCTAATGACAAAGCAATACGGCATTCACGCCTGAACCTACCAATTTGGAATGAGCGGTTTCAAAATACACGTGACTCTACTTTGGCCAGGCTCTCTGGATGGCACAACTAGTTTGAAAGGAACAGGACCTCAGGCCAAAGCCTCACCAGAAAACATTTCCTTAATAAATAAGCAATTCTTTTGAAAGCCATTGAAAATCCCTGAAACAATATTGGCGTTAATCTGGTGCGGGAGGAAAGTTAAAAGGAAGTGCTGTAATAAATCGACATCGGGTAATGTTCACGAGAAGAACCCATGTCCTTGTAATAACGCTAAACATGGTTGAAGAACATTTTGAAACACTTTATCTATATATCTTATATCGCACATACAAAGAACAGAGCAATTAAGAGACGACCGTCTATATCCACAAACAGAATAGCAAGTAAACCACCTCGGAGTTAATGCAAATGTTTAGTCAAGATCACTGTCACTCAACTCGTCGAGGCTTGGCTGCTGTAGGATCACGATATTTGCAGTATGCAGGAAGTGGTCTTTCTGGAATCTTATTCAAGTACTTTGTATGGACTACCGCATTATGCGTAGTCCGAATCTCTGTACTCTGCAAGTTCGACTGGCATTCTACAGAATTTCTGAACAGCGTGGTAGCGAGAGACTTCAAATCTGATTCAACGAGCTTTGAGCCTATGAGGATATATTCAGTCAGTAGTTAGGTAACATCTTATATTGCGTCTAGTACGAACTGAAAGGCAGAAAATCAGATAAAATCGCAAACATACACACACTCACAAGCACACACAAGTGAAGATTTATCGCAGTGGTTTGCAAGCGGCTGATCAGATATTCCAGTTCAACCGATTTAAACGTCCGTGTGCAGCAAAATTTCCTTTTATTTGGCGCGGCTGAGTAACCGATGTCAATTAGCTTACTCATATAAATACCGCGCCAGGATCCACACATGGATGAGTTGCACGGACGACGTTTCGTTTGCGCCATAGGTGACACTGGCCGGTCTGAATGACATCGACAGCCTTGCATACGGCAGCGTTCGATTCAGCGCAGCCTTCTCGACCGATAGTAACCAAACTAGCTCTTCTTCTCAGGCCACAGGAATACATGATTATGGTGGGTAAAAAAACAAACTTATCTCTTGCATAACATGATCATGGAAAAGCATCAGATCTCAAAGGTAAACCGCGAGAATTTCAGTGATGGACTTCTTCTGCGTGACCGATGCCTACTGAAACTTGTTGTGCCACCTATACTGACTCACTCGAGTTCCACCGCATTTCCACCTACGCAACATCCGCATCACAAATCAGGCAATTACGAACCTGCAAAGCACCATCCCGTGGATGTTAATGCCTGTTCTGGATGGCTCGTTGATATGATATTTTAAATGTTCATTTAACGGCGACATTAATGGAAGCAGTTCGCAAATTCGTCTCACATTAACCTCATAGAAGCCGTTATCTATATAATAAAACAATAACAACTAAGCCTGCATTTTCATTGAAGTATAATATAAACAATTGACAGGTTGCGGTCGCGACCGATGTTAAAACAAACTGGAAGCAGATTATGTTATGTAAAAAGCTGAATAAAACATCGACATTAGGGTGTATCAACTCATGACCAGAAATGTGTATCACAAGGTGACAGTTACAAACGATTTTTCAGATAAAGACCAAATAAGCCAGATTGACGTTGATGGCGATAGAAAATATATACTAGAATACGTTGATGTAAAGTGCATAATCACATTTCTCTTAGTCAGAGCCTTAGGTTCACACTAAATAATCTCAACTTTGACGTTGTCCAGTAACTCTTACTCCATACCTATCCTGATTGTCTGTGATGGTCTCCAATAAACACACTGCATATATAATTGGGATGGTAGTGGTTGACTCCCCCCTCCTACTATGACAATCATCCTTCAATCATCAAAATATAGTTCTTAATACCATCATCGGAACCGCCACACAATAATGCCCCACATAATACGCAAGACCACGCAAGAGCTTGAAAATAATATTGCTTCTCTTTGACGTTGCAAAGCCAGATGGCATGAAACCACTACTTTACATCTGCTCCATAACAGGGACACTCAGCATGTTTTATGACAATCCCTTCAATGGCTCAATAAATGTACTAATTATATGATGACAGTTCTAAACAATGAGCTGTAACTATCAAGCTTGACATATGTGCGTCTTTAGGTTAGCGGTAAAAATCACGATTGATTCCCTCCATTGATTCCTATACATTTTAGGTTTGTTCAATAACAATTCAACATTTATACCATTGTGAATTCCACCGGGCCATCGAATATAATCTGAAATCCCTAAGTTTAGTTCCAAATCAAAATGTGAGCAAGAAAGAAATAAACAAAACATCTGTGATCTTGATCGCTACCCTTTAAACACCGTATTTATATGACAAATTAGCAAGTACCAACTCTGGTACCAATGTATACAATAATGGAAAATATAGCCTTCCCATACAGCAGTTATCAAAGAATATTACAAACTGATATTCATTCTTCCTAAGAATTACGTTCGTGTACTATGATTCATAGGCTTATTGTATATCTTCCTGAAACTTAAATTGGCAAACCTGACGATTTTGACATCGTCTCTTGACCTCTGAACATCTACCTATATAACGGCAAATCTAAATTGTGTCATATGTACCATGCCTGCTAACAATTTATAAAGGACAAAAGGATATTGTACTGTTAGACAACATTTTCTGCATTAATTTCTCAATAGGAATAGTTTAGTTACTCTTACTTTCCCTTAACTTTGCGAGAAAAATATGATTATTACCACCTGATGTTTAAATATTTCGATTTAAATCCACAAGGCTAAAAACAGTTGGATGGACTATATATAATAGATTGCTAAGCGACAGTTATTTATTGTTCTTTGTTAAATAGGCAAAGTGGCGGTAACACTACTTACGTCTTCTGGGAACGAACAGTCGTATTAGTCTTCTCTCTATGAGCTGATTGCTTTGAGTTTGAATCCGTCTGGAATAGTTGAAATAAGTAAGTAACCATTTACTGCAGCTAGTTTGTTTTTGTAAACTAAACGCTTATAGCGTCTGAATACTAACATAAATGATTTTCAAGCTGCAGTTTAGTTTCAGTTTCCATGTTTCAAACCTTGTGACTTCACACTCTGTAAGAATTATACGAGCAATGTGTCATCTATTTAAAGATGGGTCAGATATAAAAAGTGGCATTTTTGTACTAACATGATCAGCAGTGCAGGCACCTGAAGAAAATAAAAACGAAGCCTATGGATAATCTACATTATTTGAATAATTGCTGCAATTGCAGTCATATTTATAACTATTGTAGTCACTTTGCATGGTAAGAAATGTCTATATAAAAATAAACGTTCCTGAACACCAGAAAATAGAATAAATGTGTACTATTTCTTTAAAAATAACCTGATGAAAGTGACAACGACCTGTCATCCAAATAGTGTTCCTCTAGTCCATTCCAGTTGAATGCAAGGTATATGAAACGATGCATAAATGCAAGAAATACACACTCCGACTCTATTGCTGAGACAATCAACAAAGCAAAGTGACATAATATGCATGATGTAAACCAAGAAGAAATAGAATGCAAGCAAAATTTTCAAGAACACGAATTTGTAAATACATTTATGTCAGGGTCTGAAAAAACAGAACACCATGCAGTCATATTAGGGAAGTACACATATGATATGTTCACCCGTTTGAACATGCTTGTTGTATACTGTGAACGTCTTAGAAGTTTTGAGGATGATGTTAGATAAATTGCTTAAAGCACTGATTTTGACCTCTTGATTTGTTATAATTTAATTCCTGTTCTTAAAATAAAAGCAAGCCTAAATTCAATATAATATTGTACATTACTGATAATCCAAATTATGACATTTTGGTAGAAATGGCGACGGGTAGTTTATCCCATAAGTATTTTTGTAAGGATTCGTTTTAAGTACAGATGTTCTATTAAGAGCAGTTCATTATATGCGCATGAACGTGCAGTGTTTTGACCTCTAAGTAATAAAACAATATTAAGTACGTTAACTTACATGACCTTAGGCAGCTAAATGTTGCGACCATATGGTGTATGCAGCTGTTTACTGATGAGACCTTAGCCTGTTGTCTTAGGAATTTCAATATTTAAAACTGTGCCTATCATCTGCTATATATTCCATACATTTATCAATTCTATCTATATTTTCATATAGTAAATTGTGTAATTAGTATTTTATTTTAATATTATTGTCCATGCATCACCACAATAATTGTGCGATATTTTAAGAACTTGGTTGTCAAGGTTCTAGATGTTTTTCCGCATTATTAATAGCTCCTTCTTAAAGACCGACTGTGGCGTGCTTACTCTATCGTATTTGCTTTGTTTCGTGTGGAAATCATCTTTTTGCAGATTGATATTGATTGCTTATGTTGATGTTTATCATAGCATTTTACATCACGATTTACTACTGTTATAGACCCTGACAGATAGTAGGATATACTTGTTTGCTAATTTGTTGTAACCACGCAAACAAACAAATTTTGTTTCCTGAAAATGATGATTTATATAGGGTATGAAGAGATGTACATTTCTATAATTCTTTGCAAAGATACATGTACAATTGAATTTATTATTGATAATTAATTTGTTACCATTGCAGGTCACTATATAACATTTACAAACATAATCGATCAGTTTACTAATTAATTATAATATTAATATTATAATGTTATTAATATATTATCATGAATATAATTTGTGTTGTTTGTTACTTTCAAATGCGTTTTCATAAGATTTGAATTGAGGGATTTAAAAACGGATATTTGCAGTTGTCGTCATTATAAACTGCAGTAAAGACTAACATACTATGCAAAAAAAGGTTTTGACATTATTTGTACGCGTCTAAGTATTATATGCAAAGTAGGGTGGTTCAGTCTAATTTGTCATTAGAATTTGCGAATAGTAATATCTTGTTTTCTGCTAGATATTACGTTTTCAGCAGTTCTGAAATGTTTGGACATAGAAAAAGACGATTTTGCTGTTAGAAATGAATCATTATTTGTCAGATCATTATATGTTTGTTCAGCACAACTAAACGTCTACACAGCTGATACCTCATTAAATAGTTATTTAACAGTACCTGCTCATTGCTAGAAGTTTCTTGATCATCAGAAGCTTGTTCGCTCTCTTCATTCTCTCTAAAGGCGTCCCAACATAAAATCACGAATGGAAAAAATATGCACAACAGCAGCTGTAAACAAACATAAAATGCCAGATATTATTATTCACAAATGCAAAAAATTATGTATCCTAATCTGGAATCAGATAGTTCATTAGTAGGTTGTGTCTAGATATTTCTGCTTAGATCAACCTACCCTAACACCGATTTAACTTCACAGAGTACAGCAGTAGATTCTGTTCCAGCTGCTCACGAAAAGAAATAATATTAATAATAACGAAGACTTTATCTAGCGATTAATCTTTAGAAGCTCTAAGTGCTTTAAAACATTTCACAATGCTTAAAAAGAATAAAAAAGATATAATGAAATGATTACAAAAATAAAACCAAAGACCACAAAAATTAGAAGCAAGAAAACATTCCGTAAAAGGTAAGGATATGTTAAAAAGATACATTATTATCTCATTATGACTGTTCTTGCAGTTGAAATATATGAGTTTTATGGGCGCTCCTGAATGAGATCACTGTGTCTTTGTGTCTAAGTGCAGTGAACAATTCGTTCCAAGTTGCTGGGCCTTGGTATGCAAAATAACGTTATCCATATGATTTCAACTTTTTAGTGGACATAATGAGAATACGAGTGTCAGAAGATGAGCGTAAGCATCTTGCAGGTGTATACACATGTATGAGGTCAGATATGCATGTTTGACTGGAACCTGTAAGTGAAAAATAGTACAGAAAACAAATTTTGAGTTTAATTCTGGATCGTATGGATAACCAGTGTAGGGTACAGAGAAGCGGAGAGGCGTGATCTGATCGGGGTACTCTAGGGATGATCCGAGCGGTAGTGTTTTGAACTTTTTGAAGTTTCTGAAGTAGATATTCAGATGAGCCAGACAGAATTGAATTACAATAGTCTATTCTTGAAAATGCTAAGGGACACACAAGTGTTTTAATGGCATCAACTGACAGCAGATACTTTCGAATGGAGCTAAAGCGTCTCAGCTCAAGATATGCAGCCCGGCAAATGTTCATAACATGTTGATGCAATGAGAGAGTCCTGTCAAGAGTGACACCGAAGTTTCTTACTGACTGCTTGAATTTAATATTGGTGTTGCTGATATGCATTGTCTGAGGTACATGATGTGAAAGAGAAAGTCTTTGTGTTGTAATCAGGAAGGCGTCAGTTTATCATCATTCATCTGCAGCTTGTTACATGTTATCCATGATTTCACATCAGAAATGCACCTCTCTATGCCTTAGATGGTAGCTTCAACTTCAGTTGGATGGCTATATTTGTATATTTGGGTGTCATCAACATGCAAATAAGCTAAATACTTCCTGATTGTCATAACACATTGCATCAGCAGATTATAATATCACTGTTTAGTTGTACATGTAGAACAAACCTTACAGCCATTAATATTCCGGCAAACAATGCATTTTTATATTTGCTTAATCTGTTTAATCTCATCAAGAATCAAATTAACTATGTGAACATTGATATTTCAATATATAAAGAATCACCATATTACATTATATTTGTTCGTGTATCTTGTATTATAGTTTAGTATAATTGCAACTCACTGCACATACAATAAACTCCCATCATATACTCAAGATTATGTTGTAGATGTTGATTTGTATTTTATTATAATTAGAAAAATCTTCGAAAGCCTGGTCTTCAGTCACAGGATTTATAATTCAGCAGTACACTTGTATCTTAATTCGGGTTTATATGATATACTCTGTTCTTACCCAGCACATTGCATTCAAAAGATTATTTGTATATTATGTTAATTTGCAGTTATCATAATTAGAATAGCAAAGAGCTTGAACTGCCACCTCAAGAAACATAATTATATCACACTCCACGTATCATAAGAACAGCCACCTCAAGAAACATAATTACATCACACCCCATGTATCTTAACAATATATTTTACGGATGGGATATAGTGTGCACATTGCAATTTTACTGCAAGTCATCAAGAGTTAAAGATTAAATATTAATCCAAATTTCTAGCATAACATTCAACCATACAAGTACAATTTTAACGACGTCAAGCCGTATATGGGACACAATTCTTTCATGATACGTGCTAAGTGTAACTAAGGTATTTCAAACAAATCAAAAGACATTAGCTGCCGAAGAAAGTAACATAGTTTGCAATGAGCCTAACATTGTAAGTGTGACAAAGCATAATCTTGTACGGTACACCTTGCTTACATAGTACAAATGAATGATAAATGAATGATAAATGTCTTCCAATGAGATCCAAAACGTGCGTGTTAGATGGACAAACAAGCTGTCATCAGTATGTTTTGCAAGACATGCCAGACATCTCAAGATATAATTATACCTCAATTTTTGTCCCAATATACATTGGCATACACATGGTTTCGGAAAACATCTTGAACTAATATTTTGCATGCCTTATATTATTATAATAAAACGTAAGTTCATGTTATTTCATTATAACACTAAAAGTAAATACATGTACATGCAATATTATTCCTTTGAGTATAGTCCGTTTCTGCTAAAATTATTTGCACTCTATATTCATTCAGTGAACAATCAAGCATTTAATGCTCATGGCAAATATTTGTATATATTATTTGTACAGAAAGATAAGCCTAATAAAGACAGGCTACAAGTTTACTGTTTTACTTTAAAAAGTTACTTAGGGTGATTAATTTTGTGCCGCTAGTAATTACTCAACAATGATGTTCGAATACAAAAATCGGCCTGAATATGTTTCCTTTAGGACTTATCATCAAATATATATAATGTGTGTGTGTGTTTGTGTGTTTCTATAATTTTAATCTCGCTTTTAAATTAAGTCACATTATATACAGGGAGTTTTTAATGCGCATTTTGGCATGGAGTAAATTATTACAATTGAGATATAAGGCACATATGCATACCCTGCTGAATGTAATCATTAATTTAATTTTATTTTGTTCCTATAGTGGAAATGCATAATACAACTTGTCTTAGATCATTTCTGCCGGGTAGTACTAATTAGTTTCTTTAAGAGATCTTCTACAGAAGAAAATGATCGACATCTTGTAAATTGCCAATGATGAAACTCTTTAATTGAGTGAAATTAAATTGCTTATTACTTATCCCCATATCGGGTAAACTACCAGTTTATGATGTCACACATCCACTTTGTAGATAATATAACATAGTACGGTAGAATAAAAAAGCAAAGCTAGGAACATGAAAGGCAGACAAATTCCTTAAATCCACACTATCCAGAAATATTTCACATTTGGGTTATTATTCTGTAATGTTATCGGAAAAGAGCCCGGATATATTCTTGGACCTGTTAGTATAAACATAAGAAGAGGCATATAGAGGATGGAAAGATGCACCGACAAATAGGCAACATAAACAGATAGATTGGGTCAAAGGCAGATGAAAAAGTAATTAATTTATAACAACCAATCTTGAAATAGTGTTATACTTAGAAAGGCAGGCATTCAATGAGTTCTGATGTCTTTTCATTAAAGTTTGAAAAGGGGTCAACAGTCATGGAAAATGTTGTGTACAGGAGTGCAAAGGGATACAAGTAATATAAATTCGTTCAGTACATTGGCGTAACATTCAACAATTCCAGATGTTGGTCAGAATCTTACTTCAGGCATCTGTGTTTGACACATTTCAAATTTGAAATTCAGATTTCATGGGTGAAATATTCCTAACCAGAGTTTGAATTATACATTTTCTCAATATCAATATATATCGTTCGGATACTAGACAGAAGAGAGCTCGTGTGACTTTCAATTCAAATATAATAATGTAAATATAGATTTAATCAAAATACTAATTACAAGAATTGCTATGTGGACTTCGGATTTGCAAAGTGTGTTAGATAAATCAAAGAAAATTATACTGGTTAAAGTACACGAGCATCAGCTGTTGCTGCTTATCATCTTATGATTTACGCGTATTGCTAGCGATAGTTTAACTTGACATTAGTGATAGAATTCTCAAGTGATGATTGGAATCAACCAGTGGTTGGGAGCGTTTATGTACTATGCTCTGTAGTAGAAAGTGTCATGTAAAGAAAGGTGGGAGTCATACGATAATACGTTCTTTGCTGGTGTTCTACATTGGAATGGTCGTATTGATTTGATGACATGTTGATGGTCTTGATCTAATAAAATATTCAATAGTCGTTTATTTGGGTACAGCATTGAATAATATGAATTAAACTTAAGCGTCTGCAACTCCGTAATGTTTACAACATTCAGTTCTATTATTGGGATGTCGTGAAATATAATCTGCTGATTTTGTTTTACCTGGCTTGTATATTACTTTATAACTGTATGTTTGTAATTTCAATCTCCATCTCTTGATTCTTGATGGGGATCGTGATTTTGGACTGTTGAAAATAACTTCAAAGGGCTTGTGGTCGCTTACTACCTTAAACATATGAACGAACAGGTACATAAGAAAATGCCCACTACTCCAGACAGTTGCTAGTGCTTCACGTTCTGTATGTAAATATCGTTTTTCCCATATGACAGTGCTCTACTGGCGTAGGCAATAATTTTTCCATTGGGTTAATAAAGTGCATAGACCGACATAAATTGCATCTACAATTAATTGCGTTTCCTTATTAGGATCGAAATGCTCTATAATTATGTAACTAGCTAGATCTTCTTTGAGATTTTCAAAAGCTTTATCGTGATTTCCAGTTCATTTCCATGGTTTATTTTGATTGCCTATTGCTCGATGAGGCTCAATGATTGTTGCATAATTTAGGATAGTTTCTCATGCCTACAAGACTACGTACATGAGATGCGTTTGGTGTAATAATGACACTTTTAATTGCTTCTCCTTTCTTCGGATCTACGAAATACCATCTTTGCTGAACATGATTCCAAATAACTCAATTTTGTCTTTGTTGAACTCGCAATTGTTTATTTAGTGTCAAACCCTGTTGCTTTATGCGAGTGAATGTAGACTTTAGATATGTCATGTTCTTCCCGAGTGCGACCAAATAATAGAATGGCATTGCTAATATTCTTTGTACCTTTTAGACCTTCCAGTGCATTGAAGAGAGTGTTTTGAAATATTGCCGCTACAGATATTATGAAAATGGGACCTTTATATCTTTGTAGTCCAATTTGAGTTGAGAATCTTTCAAGACATCTTGATTTGTCGTTCAATTCTAGCTGATGGTGGCAATATTTAGGTCAAGCTTCGAGAATATGGTTGCACCGTTTACATCTACTATAGGTCGTCTATTGATGGTGTGATGAGTCTCTAGCGAAGTATTCCTTCGTTGGGCAAACACATTAAGGCATATCCTGATTTAGTCGGGGTTTTGGGTTTGGAAGCAACCACAATTGGAAATACCCACTGGGTTGGTCTATCTAGCTTATCGATAATGTCTAATTCTTCAAATCTTGACAACTCTTATTAAACTTGCTTCCGAAGATGAAATGGAATAGGTCGATGTTGTTGAGTTACAGGGATTACAGTATCATGAGTGTGAAAGTGTATGTGTACGTTTTTTCATTTACCAATTCATTTGAAGATTTATGGGTACTTTTTACATAGTTCTTCAGTCTTAGTCTTCACTGCAGCAAATATTATTGGAATTATTCGCAACTGTATGCTTATTTCATAGCTCATTAAGTTTCCAAAATTTCATGCAGATACATAGAATGGAGCTGTATAGATCCTATATTTTGTTTCAATCTTAGCTTGAAATTTGCCAACTTGGCTTGAAATTTACAAACTTGGCTTGAAATTTACCAACCGTGTGTAATTTAGTTTCTGATCCATAAGCATATTAATTTTTGTCTGTTTTCTGCAGTTTAGGCTTAGGCTTCAGCTTTGCAAATGTATGTTCATCCATTATATTATTGATTTATCCTGTGTAAATCAGTGTCTTTAATTTTGTTCCATCTGTTTATACCACTGTGTGAGGCTGTTTTGGTTTTAGGCTATTGATTTTATCCCAAAATCGCAGGCCAATGGTGTATTCTTCAACTGAGCTCTCAGATGTACTACCTCTATCTTGCTGGTTTTCTACTTGATTGACATTGATTTCTTCCTTGAGTCTTAATCTACAGACATTGGCAAAATGTTTTTTCTTCTTGCAGAAGTTGCACTGTCTCTATTTTGCAGGACACTGCCTATCATTGTGTGGATATTCCTGTATGTTTGATTTCTGTATTGTTGTGTCTTGCTGCCTTTAGCTTTCTCTATGAAATGCCTTTTGTTTTTGCGACGACTCGATGTCCATCGGTTTGCTATTGCATTGGCATTCTGCCTTTCGGATTTTTTTTATTTCTGTTGCTTGTGTGTCAGTTCCCTGGCACGGTCAATTGTATGAAAATGTGTTAGGTCTATCTCTTCACGAAGTGCACGACCTCTGAGACCTGGTGACAAACATCATTTATTTTTTATTATTTTATTTCTTTTTCGACATTGTTAAATTTGCACAAGGCTAAAAGCTACCATAGCTTAGTGTGGTAATCATTAATCGATTGACATTGTATTGTTTTCTTATCGAAATGTTTTGATTTCAAATTCGTGGTGTTCCTCTGATGAAAAATAGTTTGTCAAATTTTCAACAGTAGTTGGATAATCTTCTCATGTCTCTTCAAAAATTTCAAAAATGTCGTTCTCTTTATCTCCTCCATAGTATAAAAAATAATGCACATAGACGTTTTGTGTCTCTGATGTCCATTCCAATAAGAAGGTTATGTCGTTTCTCCCACTTCTTCCGTCGAATTTCAGGCGCGTTTTCATGGACTGACAATGGTGGGAAATGAACAAACTCAACGCCATTATCAGACACACAGACTCTCACTGCAAGTTTAAACACGGTAGCAGGTCTGTAATAATTCCATGAATAGAATAACGCTACTTCCCTTATTCTTCTTTTGTTATCTTACGTTTTTTCAGCTTTATCCTCATCGCCAGTATCATGTTTGGGTTTTGTAATGAGAGAGAAAAGGACCTGTTTCTACAAACACATGTTAATTCCATAGCATACAAAAAGTAACTGACTTAGTTGTCAGACCTATTCTAACACACTCTCTGTTAGACGTATCTCATATCTCAAAGGACTGATTCAGCAGTGAGAAAGTCTATATTACCGTATACCACTGCTTCTAGAACACTACTCCCATTAGCGCAGTAAAGCGTCCCTGTACGTAAATAAAAATTTTTTAAGCTCAAGCTCTTTTTCTCAAAAACTATTTTTCAAAATACAATGCCATCGGAAACTAGAGCTTTCAAAGCTTACAATTTCTTACCGATGAAGAAAGTAGAATTAAACAATATAATTCGATATATATATATATAAATATATAGATATAGATATATATATATATATATATATATATATATATATATATATATATATATATATATATATATATATATGTATATATATATATATATATATATATATATATATATATATATATATATATATATATACCTGTTTACACTAATTAATATTACAGACGCGCTCTCCCAGTTGCAAACAAATTATTAAATTTAATTCTGGCCTTTTTGAAAAATATCTCATCCAGATTACTGCGCACAAGAAGAAGCACGAGGGAAATACAAGTGTAATTGACATGGAGGTAAACGTATATACTGGCCGGGAATATGAGTGTATGGCCTTTTTATGATTTCATATACTCAAATTTGGATGTTCTCAAGAATGGTTTGATTTCTGGTAAGCAGGAGTTGGACAGAATCATTGTCTCCAATCATGATATAGTAGCACACCAAAACAGTTCGTGTCTTACATTTCTTTCATGTGATATTGTGTTTATATTGTGCACTATAAATATGAATATAAACGTTTTTCCAAGAAGAACTGAATTATTCTTAATGTTTACAAAAGAGCAATATAATGACTTATTGGATAATTAAGGGTATGTAATAGCCTATTATAGTATATACATTGCAAAATCTGCTGGTCTTCTTCAAAGCAGTCGGAGTTTCGTGCATTTGTGTCTGTTCCAAACGCATACAGTTAATATTATTCACAGTATAATTAAGATCTACTGCTGGTATATACTCTGATAGTGCTAGCGATGTGGTATGTGTAGACTGCTATATAAATACAATTATAAGACAATGGTTATAAGATATTTTTACCAATAATCTCTCAGTTGCTAAATAAGTAATTATAAAAACACGTTTTGTTAAATTAAAAATGGCATCCCTACATTATGGTGAGATTGCTATTGTTGTGATATAGTCAGATTGATATTGTTGTGAACATTAATCATCTAATTGTTCAAAATAATAATGTTTAGACAGTCGATATAAATCAGCTGCATCGGAGTTTTACACCATTACTTAATTTAACAATTGAAAACCAGAGCATGATTGCCTTGCAATATATCATTTCAATGTAATATTAGTTACTTAGTTTACATATCACCAACCTTTAGATTATTGCATATACTGCCAGTTTCCTGGTCTATATTTCCCATCCAGATATTGTTGAAGACATCCTGACATGCGTATTCTGAAAGAAACTGTTTGTTTTTTGCTTTGACAGCTATCAGAACACACGATGTTTCTTCCCATTGCGACTGTTCTTGGATTAACAGGTTTTTTGCCAGATTAACGTCTTTTTTATGGCATTCTTTCAATACTCCAATTGCTAAATTCGTGAACTCGCTGTAATTGCAGAAATAAATCCAATATAATTAACTGACATTTTAAATTCCATTTGAAAACATTAGGCTTTTAATATTGAATTGAATGCAAACAAATATTCTACCTGTATATGATAATACAAAACAATATGCATTTGGCTGAAAATATAGCAGATAGGACGAAGCTTGGTATAATACACAATGATATTGTTTCAAGTGAAATAACAGATCACGACTTTATCAAATTTTGTCAGACAACATATGAACAAATCAGTTCAGTTTCCATCAGTTCTTCTAAATCTCTAATGACTAGTTTGGTTTGAATCTATTAAATCCTTAGCATAATTACTGTGTAAAATTGAGTTCCTGTCATGGCAGAACAGTATAAAAATAACATATAGCCATCTACAGAATAAAATAGGGTGATTATCACATTATTGACCGCTCTTGCGCTATTTAGCCTTTAACTCCGAGGACTGAGGGCATGATTTGTATTATTTAGATGTACAGGTTTACAATTATGGGTTGTTGTGTGAAACAATTGTACCAGTGGCTTAAAATGTTAGACAGTATATACGTTTTCTCAGGAAATTCAATTTATTAGCGACAAATGATTGTTTTCCATTGTTTCCCTCAAATACATTACGAATTTGAATCAGAGAGTATTTGTATGTGTAGATAAACGTGCTTCTCATTCAAAGGGCGTTGAATGTTGGAATTTGGTTTTTGGGATTCAGAGATAACGCATAGTAGCTACACATTCAATCTTGCCAAATGTAGATCTTCAGGTGAATAACCATGCCAGACAGAAGATTTGCCAGAATACCAAAGTATGAACATGCCATTTTTTTTTTTATATTCTAGATCCCTGAGTATGACATGTAGGTGGCAGACTTACATTATATAATGCACAATCAGTAGGCATACGTCTTGCAATTTTTTTTATCTAGCCTTAAAATGCAAGTTACGTCAGAGAACGTTACTTAAAGGATGAAAAAAAAAACTTTCCGAACCATACATCCTTCCAAAATGTTAATACATTTACAAAGGCATTCAACTCCATGAAATTGACATGCGTTGAGTGTTTTGGATCACATTATGAAAGGCTAGTGTCATATGGGTGCTAATAAAAATTCCTGGAGGCCGAGTTTGCAAAGGGGAAGCTTGCAATAAGCCCTGCAAATATTTCCATTGTCATGATATGTGACCTCATTTATTGCACACCAATAATTTCCACGTGCACAGCCTTTTTACTAGCGTCCAACATAATCGTTTACAATATATAAGAAACAATCCCATCTGCTGCTGTAATGTGGAGACAACATATCCTACATTTCTCCGACTGATATGCTATGTTGTGAGATAATGAGAGCCATCATGAACATTCTTTTTCGAGAGATTGAAAGGCCGTCGTTGACTCTGTATGGTTCCAGGTTAAGATGCCATAGGTCTGACAAAGAATCCAAGGCAAAAAGATGTGTGAAAGATGGTTGCATATCTTCATCTAAATTATAACTTAGAACTTGCGCATATTGTTATCCATGTAGTTGGACGTCACAGATATTGAGGTGACTGTGAAGTGGGACATGGCATTAAACGTAATTCTTGTAAAGTTTAGACCAGAAGAAATTGCTGTGTATACATATAATAAATCTCTATTTCCGGACGTCACGCTTTTCTTATAAGACTTATGAAATCGCACATGGAGGAAGTCACATTCGAAGAACAAATTTGTGAAATATCCCAACTGAATGGGTTCTCATAACAAGTTCTACCTCTATTTTGAATTCTTTTTTTCCAAATATACCGTTCAGTGATCTCAGATTACTGATCGTCAATATAAGTAATTACCTTCTGAAAAAAACATATACTTTGGGTGAATGTATGGTTTATTTTCAGCTTGAATAATCGTTGCAGACCAATTTGCAAGGAGCTTGTCTATTAATTACAGCAGCACATTGGTTCTAGATTTATTGAAACACAGCGCTCGATCAACTTTGGCGGTTGCGCAATGAACATAATATGAACAACTTTTCATATGAATTTTTTTACCCATAAATCGTAAGAACAAAATATCATTTCCATGTTTTATGAGATGTTTGAATCTTTTCCTTAATTGTCATGGAGAAGTAAATAATTGAGCATGATATAATTTTCTGTAGGTTATATGCCGAGACATCGGGATATAAGCCATCATTATCTCCACACTGTGTTGTCCACAACTGTGAATTGTGCTCGTGTTTGAGGAAATGATTCTGATTTTGGCATGGTTCTCTATTTTGGTTTTGTTGGTTAATGGGACGTGTTGTTTGTGTGATCATTATTTTGCAATATGAGCTTGACCCTATATTGTTAATTGTGCTTGATTGTTGTTTCTTTCTTAGTTTGTTTCAGGAAATTTTGTATTTGGCTTTAGGGTGTTAGTCAATAAAGGCAGGCCTGTAGAGAAAAGTGTATCTGTCAGCATGTTGCATATTATATGAAAATGAATGAAACAGAATGAGCACGTGTGCGCTATGCTGTCCTGTGGAGAATATGTGTCATTCACAGTGTTACGCCCATGTAGTTAAATTACATGTATTAAAATTTGAATTCTTTTTAATTCTTTCTATTCCGGTTTTATTTCATTTTTATATCTTTAAATTGTAAATATTATTATGATGATGGTTATGTTCGCAGGGTCTGATAGTTTGTTAGAAACATTATATTTATTAAAAATGATAATGCTTAATTAACGAAATATAATTCTCATAAATCAGACCAGTTTGCATAATGTCAAGAAGTAATGGAAATAAATTAAGCCAATGTATTCACTGAATTAAAACAAAATGGAAGAAGAGGGAGAACCAACAAGTAACATTCAACAAATTATGTAATTCACCGGAATAGAAAGTGAACATTTAAAACGAACCTCCGGTATGTTTGTTTTACTAAAGGCACAAATTGATTTTAAATGTAGAAAACATAACCAAGAAGTATTCATTAGGACATATAAAGTCGCAATATCTCAACTTTCATCTGGACTGGACCATCTAGATAATTTACGGACCTACCCATATAATCGTTTGTTCATATTCCATGTAACTGTTGTACAATGGTATAGATTTCAAAATAGCAAGATGGTGTTTTATAGAGAATTTTATTTTATATTACCTAAAATGACAAGATTAATGGAAACTTATTTTTGTAGCAAAGGTGTTGTGTATTGGTATGTACAAGCCACCAAATCCAAAATGTTGACAACCCATTAAAAAGTTACAAAAAAAATTAAGAAAAACAATAATTATTCAATGTATTGTATAGACTTCAAAGTACTTAATATTTTAAACAATATTTATAAGCGGAAGATTTTAGTTGCAAGCTTCATACTAATGTATTGTGGGTTTAAGTCACAAAATGTTCAGAGCCTTGATGAATACTCAGAATTTTATACTGAGTTCGAAAGTGTTATTAGTACACTCAGGTCACCAGAAATACAAAATTAAGAACGATAAATCATAACACATAATTATGTAATCTGAAGGTCATCTTTTTCAAACAGTAAAATATTCAAATTAGTAAATGAATAAATATGATTCCAGATTATTTACTGATGCATAGTCTACAGAAAAAAGTAAGTAAGATAAAGTAAAATATCCCTGTTTGCAAAGGTTTTTTAAAACAAAATAAAGCACATTTATAAAGAATTGGAGTAGTCCACAATATGTTGCTACGATCATTAGTAGCTACCTTGTCATTGCAGAGCAACTAATGTAATAAAACACAATGTATTGAAACTTTATGTTCTCAATGATAGTTCTTAACAATATTTTTTGCATTCTAAGTTTGATAAGTAAATGTCATTACGAATCTTACCGTATGTGCTTTTCACATTGTTCTGTGAAGTCTTTATCATCAATCTGGTGTGACATCGCAGATAATAAGGCATGTGCAAATAAGGCAGCAGCTATTGCATCCTGTAAAATGTAGAGTTAATTTTAGAAACTGGTCAGATATTTGATTTCAAATAATATTTAGATACTGCAATGTTTAACAATATATCTCAGAGAGGTTGACGGTGGTATTCTTGCTGAGAAAAATAAAACAACAAAAGATACACTGGATTTTGTAGTGAAACATCCACAGTAGAGCCTTGTCTAATTTGGCTAAAATTGTCCATGCATTTAGAAACATTATTCATCCTTTGTTTTGATGCTCTATCTCAGTTTCGCTTTATATTTGGTGACGTTGAACATATAGTAAAGCCTAAACTAACAATGACAATTGCTTGCATTTTTATTATTAAAAATCGTATGATTGGCCTATCAAGTTTTGTGCTACATGAAAAGAAATGTTGCTGTCAAAGAATAATTATCTTTACTGACAACGAATATTGAGAAATGGAAGATATCATCATAAGACATTATCTGCGGTTTGAAAAAGTTAAACAGTTAAAACACACACATCTATCAAAGCATCTAATTGGAAATGCAGCATTCATGAACTTATTTTACGTTTTAGAAATATGACAACCTAATGTGGTATCCTTAGTTATTCAGCAATACGAAACTACACTATTTGGTGTCTGTGAGCTATTAACATTAGTGATGTGTTATTAGGAGTCAGCGGAAATTTGACACTAAGGCAAGCGAGCCATTACTTAATTAAATGTAGTGTCAAAATGTATGTCGGATTGAAAGTTTGGTCCATTATGGGGTCTATGGGATTTTGTAATTCTCTACTTTGATTATCATGGAGTCCATATGAATTTCATTTGAAAACATATCCAAAAACCAGTAAAGGGTCTATGGAGATTATCATCACGATTTCAGTTTGTCCCGTTAAAATAGTCAGTTGGTTTACTAAAAAGGACATTAATGTTGTGATGCTTAAATATAATGAAACAATTACATTTATCAATTGATATTACATTTTTAGTGACCAAGTTTCCACACATTTATCGACAAACCACCATGGAGGCGACCGATACCAAAATGCACAGTACATCATGATAGTTACAACACATAGATATATTATATCCATTGCCCCCTACTTCCCAAAACGCCTTTGGGTTAGACAAAATCTAGTTATATACCATGAAGAACCAGATATATAATATCCATTATGTCCCACTTGAAATTCATCATAACATTGTGCTGACCATCACCTACATATCTACTATCCAACACTCTCATTTACTTTAAAAGTTATCGTTGTAATGGCCTAAGTTATTTGATCTGCTCTCCAATACCATGTACTATTAGTATATGAAAAGGGGCTCAAAAATGTTATCCTTTTGCCTTGTCCCTTTGTGCTTTGTCTAGATCATATGCATGGTCTGAGGTCGCAGACACTGCTCTATTGCCTGGTAAAGAGATTATTCTTCCGTGAACCCACATCACAGAGAAGGAAGCATTTGTTTCTGCCATTTTTTAATTGGAAATTGTACGACGAAACCATTCAAATAAACTACTTTTATTCCAAGAGCTCATTCACTATGCCATTATTTAGAGGCGACTTTACTCAAGACGATTATGATATCTTGTTTGGCAGTTTTATATTCATTTCTGGGTAGTAAATCTTGATTGCCTGTACTTTTAATATTTTATTTACTTACAACAATTACGCAGATTGTTATATAATTGTTTTATATAAAACCGAAGGCTTGGCTACTTTGACAGTTGTTTTAAATCAATAATTCTTTCATGTGAACTCAGTGCTAAACGTAGTAGCTTGTATTAATTTTGCATAAAATTTAGGTAATGCTCTAGGAAGATGTTATATATTATTTTGACATAAGCTGCAAGCATTAGCCACACGATGGTGGCAGGGTTATATTTACTTGATAAAGATTTCTGCCACTGTCAACAAATTGAAGAGAACATCTTGCATAGATAATCTGCGAATTCTTTATAGCAACTTTCTTGTATATTTTATATTGTTTCGCCTCTGCTTTATGGTGATCTGTAAGCAGTCAGACAAATTTTTCTGTATCTGAGGCGGAACACTTAAATTGTATACAAAATTTATTGTAAACGCCCACTCTCGACCAAATGTAGTTGACAAATGCATAAAACATTTCATGAACAATAGAGTATTCTACTGAGGAAGCTACCTGACGTCTGCTTCTGTTTGTAATATTTGAGAACGGTGTTGGAATTTGGCCAGCAAAACTGTATTCGCTCACCTGATATCAACATACTGTTTTGTCAGAGAGTCAGTTGGTAGGTTCACATGTTTTATAACTTAGCTCTGCATATCTCAACCAATTATGCTAACTTCAGATAGGCATGCAAAAACAAGATTATAAATGTTAGCTGCTTATGTCGCATGCATACGTATTGGACTGTATACAAGCACTGATATTTCATGGACAAACATCCGCTTTGTTTCTGATTCATTTGTGAAACATAGTTATTTACCTTCTGCTAGCTATGATGTCATTTCAATATAACTATTAATCACATCTGGACTTTACACTATGTCGCTGATAAAATGAAATGTTGTATCTACAATCACTTATCGAAAACCTTTGGATAGCTTGTTGCACTAGTAAGTCCGCAATGGAATTGTTGAGCATTACTATGGGAACATGTGATGACATTCCAGACCGTTTTAACAAACTTGTTGCTCGTATTCTCCACTCAAGACCGATTTATTTGTGAAATAAAGAACAAAAGAACATAAATATGAACAACTGTTGCCACGTTGGCAGAACCTTGCAGACGCGAACATACACCTAGAACAAACCTGGAAAAGATGAACTAGCATTGAAAGAGGTTGTAGACGAATTCATACTGAACTTCAACAAAGTCATTAGCAAGCTCCCTAGAAAGGTATATACAGATATAAACCAAGAACCAAGACATGCACTGGAATAAAATATTTCAAACATTCCTCAAATTGTGAGTTTCGGTAACAGTTGCTAGTGGTAAGAAAGCAAAACGACCACGTTGACAAAGACGTCAACAATATATGCTGAAAACTATTTTTTTTTAAATAACGTTACAGAAAGCAACACGATCTTAACCCAGCAGATGACGCTGGAGCAGACTTAAATATAATTAAAGGTGACTATAATGATGCTGAAAAAGCAAGTAAACAAATATAGTGCTAACACTGAGGGGTCATTTCGTTGACAACATATTATTGAACCATATTAGTCAACAATGGCATGAATAACGTTCACGGCTGGTTACCAAAATTAATTATCAATCAACAACAGGCGACGAATCCTGCTTGGAAACATCTGTCGAATTAAACAAGTCTGATATTTTCATGTCAATATGAGTGAGGAATATATCGTGCTGTTATAATAAACACTGAGTGATCCTATGACATGCATGATATGTAATATATGCAGTTCGAAAGAACCTGCTGGATCTTTAAAGACGAGCAAATCGTCGCTTCTAATTAGTTAGCAAATAATGACGACAGCATGGAAGCAATTCAAATAACTAAAAGTGTCAACTTACATAGGAAACATAAATGGTTAATCGCATCTGCAAATGCAAGCCAAAACAATGTAATTGACGTGTAGAGTGACGCCAAACAGAATTAAGCGCAATAAAGATAATTTAGCGATTTTTCCAATCATTTTTTCAGCGTAATACTTGGTGTGTTGCCAGACGTAATAAAAACAATTGGTTCTCTCTCGTCCGGTGTTGCAAAAGACATCTCATCAGGAAGCGGAGAGGGAAAATGACATCAATGATTAAATATCTCGCCTACTCCAAGAGAAGTCAAACCAGCTATCAGAGAAATTGCTCATACGAAAGAAGCCCAGAGCAATATGACAACTACAACCAAAGGTATGCACGATAGGCCAAAAACTTATAAACTAGCTCGATGTCCATTGGCGCTATAGCCCCCACATAGCCACTAGTATAATGGTCTTAAATTATTTAAGATAATACGCCCAAACCATAATACTATCTATATATTGATTTAATTGTTTAATATTGCTAAGCACGCCATGTGCAATTTAAATTTACTTTTGGATTGCCATTTTTAATCCCAAACATAAGGAAGTCCCACTATGCTAATCATAATGACCTGTTAACATCAAATTAATATTGAACCCATGATGGCCTACTTGACCTATACTCAGAATTCCCCAACAATACCTATAATGTTTCATATTTTCATCAAGTAAATTAATGTTATTTTCTCACTGACATCATAACTGTCAATCACTAATTTTACCTTACCTTAGTCCCAATACCACCTCCTTTATAGTTTACAAACAATCACCTACAAACACATCCTGTTTTCAGAAACGTTTCGTGAAGATGAATATTATATTATGCCACTCAAGTTTATTGAATTCTGACAAAATGGTAAAGATTCTGCGGCATTACGACATTGCTGTCACGTTCATACTATATAGGTAATCTTAAGTTTCAAAATTTATTTTAAGGGAACATTTTTCAAAGTTATGTTTACCTAAATGCCTAAACTAACACTAAAAATATTGCAAATCAAGAAGGTCATGAGATACACTTTTGCGCGTTTTTAAAAATCACATATCTGGCCTTTTTATCTTTAGTTTTATTCTGCAATGTTCAAAACTAACCAGTTTTAGGACATTCGTTGAAGAACAATTTCTCAAAATGGGCATTACAATAAAAAAGCATAACATTATAACGAGCATACAAGAACCATATATATTTATCTAACCTACAATGATTAAATTCAACCAGATACGGATACATTACAAACTACTTTTCCAGTAAAAGTTTTGCTTTGCTTTGCTTTGGCATTTCATTTGCTCCAGTAATTTCGATAAAAGTCATTGCATGTTTATGTCAAATACCTATCATGCTAATTTTCAGTAAAATCATCCAACCAGTGTAAAAATACACTTTACTCACCCTTTTACATATAACGAAATAGAATAATGAGAAGAAAATCAAAGACATACTAACAATTTACACACAAATCATAACTAGCTTATAAGTTTTTACAATCCTCCAAGATCTGTACAAATGGGAAAGAAGAGACAAACAGTCTACTAATTGACTGACCAAGAGACATATACATACTATTATGTACACGATAGGGAATATATGTATTCATCACTGATGTCCAGCACAAACAAACAGAGAAAGGTTACCTTTCCGTATCGCCAGAACAATTTGGCCATATCTTGACGATTGTTTAGAACTGACCAAATGAAGAGGTCCATAAAAGGAATATGATCATCAGATGTTTCCTGTGTATGTTTATCTGTGAACGAAAAATTGATATTAATTTTTTTATCAACAGTTTTATTTTATTTTATTTACATCACATGATTAAGATAGCTTGATAGTACCAATCATATTCCAAAACTATTGCAACAGGTAAACGAGATGACTTTATATATAGCTATTATATCTCTTAGCCAGGAGATGAGCAATGATTTTTGGAAAGTAACCCCAGCTTAATGAATACAACTGTCAAGTGCATACTCATGAAGCAGTGTTCTATGATTTCCATATTTCATGATTTAATATTCATATATTAGTGGCTAACTGACCTGGATTGATCGCTTATAACAATAAGCAAATTACCAAACTACCAGACGTTACATCCTCTTATTTGTTTCACAAATAAATTATTTGGTGTCCTTAAAATATATAATATACACATTATTAATATCAACAGAAGCAGAGCAATTCAAGTTCAAGCTCTGATCGTGTCTATGTTGTTATGTTTGATGTTGTTTTAATACGTTTAGCAATATCCCTAAGATGTATACAGTGTGGCCGTTTAAAGTGATGCCTAGCACTAAAGCATCATGCTGTGGATAAAAATAAATCAATTCTCATCCGGTCGCTTTAGCCCGACATCAGGTCGAGCAGTTCAAATACTAACCTCTTAATTCTAAGCACCAAGAAAGGTAACAAATAGTTTTAGTTTTATACATCATTGGTATGACACGCCGGGGATCTACAGCCCGACATCCCACGTCTGATGATAACAATCTACCTAATTAGGCCCTCGGTATTCAAGCATTACCATTAAAAACTGAATTAGTTCATTACACTAGCACATGATCTTACGCATTTCTTTAAAATTAATGCTCACTGTGTTTGCAAACATTTAATTAGTGTCCGCCTCATGGAATAGTCACATACATTTCTATCATATCCACCAAAACCATGCAAATAAATTTTTACGACAAATTGTTGAACAAATTAGTTGTTCAATACCAGTGTAACAAGACCAAAATAACAAGTTCTGAGAATTCGTTTCAGACGTATTAAGTTACTAATTTCCTAATACAGTCTACAAGTTATTATAATTCAATAAATAGTGCCTAATTTTAAGACAAAATACTATTGGAGTACACACACCCCTTTAAAAAATCCCCAAAGCGAATTAGTATTAGTTAGCTGCTTGCTTAGTTATAGTTCTAAAATTGCTCTTTCAATATATTATTGACCAATATACATAAGCAAAACATTGTTTGTTCTATGTTTAGTATATGCTTGTGAAAAGACACATTAAGAGTCGAAAGGGCTCAGGCTAGTTAGATATTAGTTTTGCACTGATCATAGTTAGCTTATTGCATCTATCTCAAATCAATCCATGACACACAAGCCAAAGCGACATCTATTTGTACTTTTTGTATATTTATGTAACGCAGATTATATCCCGGATATTTGATTCTATACCGGTTATTCTTATAGTAAAAATTGAAGGATAATAAGAAGATTTAGAAGATGTTAAATTCTACTAGTGCATAGTTTTCATTTTCTAGTCTTCTTGGTTTAGACCGCTTAGTTTCAATGTTCTAAGGCGGCGTATCCATTATGATTACTTTTCCTTCCTGGTTTCGGAACTCCAGCTGTGGTTGTTAGCAATAACGACAAGTATTATATTACTGAAAGTGTGGCCAGGGGAGGAGAAGTGTTCTGCGACCGGGCTTCTGTACAGCTTTTTTGTCATCCAATCAGATCTATGAAGGTTTATCCTTGTGTGTAGCTTTTCAGTTTTTCCGACGTACTGAAGGCCACAGATCTTACATGTGATGAGATAAATCACATTCTATGTTTTGCACGTTTTGTTTGGACCATGTATGTTTAGTTTTTCTTTAGTCACTGTGAGAGTGAATGTCTTTGTCTCTGTCATACGTTGACAGGTTTTGCATCTTTTATCCCCACAGGGTCCAGATTGACTAAGTTGGTTTTAACTAGCGATTGGCGTTAGCTTTGCCCTGACTAGGATGTCCTTTAGGTTTTTTGGTCTCCGGTAAGCTACTACAGGTTTGTTCGGAAGTATTAGGTTTAGTATGTCTGACGATTGCACGGTTGGCCAGTGGTTTGCGATGACTTTACCTACTTTGGGATTGTCTGGGTGATAGGTCAGAATAAATGGTATCCTATCAAAAGTAAAAATAGATGTCGCTTTGGCTTGTAGACTTTTAGGGAATTATACACCGTTTTCAGTTTCCGCAACTAGTCTATACAAGCTGGTTGTATTTATAGTTTTAACACATGTGGAGACAGCCATGTAGAGGTTTACAAACACAACGTTTTTGTGTTTATTTGTTTGTCGTAACTATGTTTTGTATTTGCCTTTGAAAAAGACTCATTAAGAGTCGAAAGCGCTTAGGCTAGTTAGTTACTATTTTCGTACTGTTCGTCGTCAGTTTATTGCATCTATTTTAATCAATCCCTGACACACGTGATCCCTTGGTGGATCCAGTACGCTTGAAAGGGTTGTTATTCGCCATATGATTTGTATTCTTTATATATATATATATATATATATATATATATATATATATATATATATATATATATATATATATATATATATATATATATACATATATATATATATATATATATATATATATATATATATATATATATATATATATATGTATATATATATATATATATATATATATATATATATATATATATATATATATATATATATATATATATATATATATATATATGCGTGTGTGTTTGTGTGTGTTTTGCTTAATATAAGGAATGCTGGTACGTTTACAAGAGAAATTTGGGGCTCTAGCTAGAGTTAGCATGGGTGTATATGGAGTTCACCAACCTTAACTTACGAATGCGGTGCTGTACAATCAATATTACAATGGCTTCACCTAAAGAGTACTCTTAGAAATAACTAATTGACAGAATAATGACAAAAGCGTTACGGTATGGCATGTGCTATTTTAGAGATTTGATGTTGGGGAGTTGGTGGATGGTTGTTGGGAAATGTGCATGATATAGGCAATTATTTACTCATAGAAACAATCCAACACAGTCTTACTAGCATAGATCAAGTACATATGTGCATAATGTTTCTAACATAATTTATCTGAGCGTGGTACACAAAAGATGGATAAAAATAAATAATTAAAATTACAAAATGAATATGACATGCTCTACACATATAGTTATGGATGTATGTTTTAAAATATACCACGTTTTACAGAAGTAAACGTTGGATGAAGAAAACCGTTCTAGCGGAGATTCAATAAATACCAAAGTCAGTTTAAAGTGATCTTGTTTGTTTATTTGTGTAGTTGATCAACTTTATTTTGAGCAGATGACACAATTATCTTGGACCAAATGTGGTTAAGACTGTAAATACGACACAATATGCCAAAATATATTACGAACAATTATGCAAATATATGATGTAAAGAAAACAATTTGTTTCCTCTTAAAATATTTTACATGTCTACATTTCCTAAAATTGTTTACCCCAGCATCACTCAAATTAATTTTGACATGTACGTCTTCGACCAATCTGAATTCCTTGCTGCAAAGAAAATTTAAAAATTTCACAATGACAATGAATATAATTTTTCATACAAATAAATTTCGGTCCTACAAGATGTGCGTCATTAAAAGGAGAAACAGTTGTATAGCCTTCTGTGTAGCAAAACAATAAACGCCTGATGCATGGGCATGTGTTGGCATCAAAATGTCGCTTTGAGGATGATACTAACCAGCTGGCTCACTCTCCGGATTGCGGATTGTATTCTCTTGGTCAATAGTAGCATATCTTTTAAACTGAAGATTTGAGTCACCCAATAAATATTCTATCAGATCATTTACATCCTTCAGATGAATCGTATTAGTCTAATAAATAAATAAAGAAAGAAATAAAAAAACAATTAAATATAACTAACAATGCAAAAAGTGTAATGTCAAACAGTATGCATTTAAAGTATAACTGCGTAGCAAAAAATACAATTCTAACATTATAACAAATTATGTTTGTCTAAAATGAACACCGAGTAAGGTTACCAAACCATAATACCTATATCACATTCCCTAAGAAAGAGTAATAGTAGGGATTGACCACATATTTGTTTATGAATTTTCAATTATTTTCTATTTCTTTGAAACTGTAGTCATATCCAAGGAAGCTGTGAACTCTCAAGATTGGCTAGATTTCATTGGAAACATTCATATGAATAAGTGCCACCAAATATGTTATATTTCTTTTCATCGTCTTATTAGCCTGACGCTAGCCAGTGAAAATGTAATGTTATTGCCACATTCATGTTTGGTAAAACAAAATCCTAGTAGACCTCATGGTCTTATACTAAGTAAAATAAATAAGCATAGCCTAAATGTGTAGTAAAATTGACAAATAATCTACTTAAATATTGTTCAAAATGCAAAACGGAGAAGAAATTACATAATTGTTAATTACATTGCAAGTAATGCTAAATGTTTTATCACAGACCAAAAGTTTTGCATGTACCAAATGAATGCCAATATGGAACGTGCTGATGTGATGTACAATATTCACTAAAGTGTAAATGAACTAATAGTCTTGATGTTCACAACTATATAGTCAAAATCGTCTTCGAACGAATTAACAATAATCCCCAGCTTGAACTTTCGTACAAAGAGTCAATACCAATTTGCAATTCCAATTAATAATATCAATACATGATTCGTCTCAAATTATATATGAACATTACATAAAATAATTCCATACACTCATTTTAAAAACAAATGATAATTGTTTGCTAAATTAATTTCATATGTAAACTGTAAGCAGATTATAATACAAGGCAAACTGTTCCTTCAACAAATGAATTCTAATGGAAACATTTGATTATCTCGTAAATAAGGGCAGGCTACAAATGTCAATCAAGTAAACATCTTCACAAACCTTTGCTGAGGTCAGCAGGACAAAACCTAAGCCTTAACAGCAGTGAGGATAAACAAAACGCTGATTTCATTCAAGGACAAAGATCAAGCATATAATGTATGCATAACGCAATATAACTCGTCTCCCAGAATTAGAAACACGTGTACTAATCTTAAAGAATATAAAAGTAACAATATGCGTCATTCTCTGGGAATGAAAATCAAAGGAGAATTTTCAGTGGTAATAGCAATACACATGACGCAGCAAGACCTTTTAATTTTATTAAAGTGAAATAAAAGTTTCAAACTCTAATGAAATATGTTCGCTCAATTCATCATATGAAGAAAATACAGAAGGCGACACAAGTTCCTCACATATGGATAGGTCTAATTTATAATATCAAGCAAGACAATCTAACACCCTTAAACATTATTTCATCAGATGTCCTACCATCTCATTTTTCTTTCTTCTGACCAGTGATTGGAGAGTAATCCTTTCTGCAGACACCTGGAAAAATACGATTGAGTAGCTTATGCAAAGAAAGCACATTAATTACTGACAATTTAAAAGACACTTTGCAATGATTTTCCGTATATATATATATATATATATAATATTATCTATAAACATTTTATATCGTATGTCCAGTTTCCTATTTGTAATATGATGACGTGTTACAATGTCACTTTAGACATTTCAACTGATCCAAATAAGATCACGACGGTCTTGCACATTGTTCCCATATTCTCTTTACTAAATTGCTGCGATCGTAGCATGATTTCTTGAGTCCGCCTTCAGGAGCTTGTTCTTGTAACTATTACTATCAACATTGGGGTGGACATTGCCCAATGAAAATTCAGAACACAGTGATAACTTCTGTCTGAGAAAAACACCAACAAATAAAACTGACGATTTCGGCTAAATGAGAACGGATGTGTGAGAGGGACATGCGGTATGTATATATATATATATATATATATATATATATATATATATATATATATATATATATATATATATATATATATATATATATATATATACATCATGGATTACATCTATCTACAAGTGTGGTTTAAATGTGTACATGTATAGTAATAAATAGGTTCAACTCTTTTCACAGAAGAATATGGACATAAACTGCACACCTAACCGATTTAAGTGGAAAAAAACTCAGAGACGCTCATGTTTGTTATAACATGAGTCTATCCAAAATTTGTCTGTGTCTCCTCACTTGAATCACTTGAATTCTAAAACAGGACTTACGGTTTGTGAATAAACAGCCAAATATTTAATATATATATATATATATATATATATATATATATATATATATATATATATATATATATATAAAGAGAGAGACAGAGAGTCCTATGAATAAATAGCTCTGAATCTTGTTTGAATTTCAAGTTGTTTCTAAGATGGAGGATGGCGTCAGATGAAGTCTTTAAACAAATGACCATATTTTCAATGTGAACCACAATTTGAACTGTACTATTTCAATTTATTATGCATTAAACTGAATGTTTATGTCCTAAACAACTTGTAGTATAGTTCTCCAGGTAAAACATTTGTTTTCAAAAGGTAGAATAACTCCTATTCCTGGCACCTATTCCAAAGCACATCTCTAGTTTAGATGTAATGACAGTTTAACTCTTTCGGGCACAATGGAAATGTACTCATCTTCTTCAATGTATAATATACTACTCTTTCTTGCACAATATATAAAATACCGTCATCTCAATGCATAAAAAGCAATTGATTGCTATAGAGCTAAAGATATTATTTGACTGACACAGGGACCTAGGTGTATTTAAAATAAACTAAGACGTCATTACATGCTGCACGCGCACGGAGAAAGCGTTCCTATTTCATCATGAGACTATGCGTAGTTACACGTTATAAACACATATACTCAGAAAAGACGTCGTTTGTTTATTAAAATCGGCTATCGAAACAACAATTACGAAAGCCTAGAAACTTATTTTCGTTTTAAATAATCCAAACTCTTACGAAAGCATAGAAGCATATTTACGATCCAAATAAACAAACTCTTACCAAAAACAATCAAATCCCTTGAACATAACAATCATGACAATAACAAACAATGATATAATGAAATAAAAAGAATTAAAATTTTAACACACAAGCAATTAAAATAAATGGTCGTATGACAATGTATTCATGTTTGTTTCACATTGATCACATTAAACAATAACTCTCATAGAATTTGAATGCAGTGACTAATATAACTGTATGGCAGGGACTTTGAGGTACACATTCCCTTATCAGCAGGATAATACTTTGGCAGAGATAAAACATGCCTGTAAAGTTTTTCAGCCATTGATTGTATAGTGCTGGCTTGATACTACACACTGGCTAGAAATACTTTCAGTGACTGCTACCTAGACATTAGAGCTAATATAATAAGACCAAGTCGTTAGGGTTCATTATGGGAATAAGGGACATAACATGTATTACATTTTATTTAATTGTGTTACCCGGCTTAGGATTTATTCGCATATGTGAAGGTAAGCTTAAACTATGGAAGTGGAAACATATAATAATCTGTATTAAATTTGTGAAATACATATACTAAGTTGTGTGAACATATATCTTATTAAATTCCATTATCGTCTGTACTTGAAAATCAAAGACAACATAACCTTAATCAATTGAACTTTTGCAAGGAATCCTGGTGGAATATATTTATCAAGTAGCATTGAGACCTATTCACGCTAGTCATACAATGGAAAGCACAATGCTATTGGGTATTTTCATGTGTCCACCTAAACCTTGCATAGATAAACAGGGGTAAAGAGCAAACGTCTACTCAAGCTGTCAAATGGCCTACCTTCTGTTTTTTCTGTTTTCTCATCTTGGCTAGTAAATCCTTGAAGATGGTTGTTTTAGATTCCTATTGAAAAGAAGTACAGTAGCTTATGTTAAGGATATAAAGTGATCGGTGACAAATCTTCCAATATTGATGTAGATTGCGTTAACAAAGTAAACTGATTGCTCAAACACTCTGTCATGAATATTCAAGAAATGAAAAAAAAAATAATGAGGACAACGTACCTTATCATAATGTTAATTTTCTTGTATATGCCGTTGGTGTCGATGAAAAGCCACATTTTACAAAACCAAGTATCACATTTAAAACTGTATTTCAGTCTATGAAAATGATACAGATCTTTTAAACGTTATATCTGTAGTTCACATTTATTCGAAGGAACGATTAAACGATCATTTTGCTATATAGTAGATACTACTCTTGTGCAAAACAAACGATTTGTTTGCACTCTTTCCTCGTTGAATTATCACCCATTCTTGCGGATCAAATATCTTTTTTCACAGGATGGGGTTAGACTTTGGGGCTTGATAAAATGATATAGCAGGGAATGAGACAGGGAGTATTTTGAATGGAGTTGTGTGTGGCCATATATAGATTGAAATACTATCTGTGCCTTCACGTGTGCAAAGAAAATAATTAAATTTAGCCTTTAGTACTCTAGGATAAATAAAGAAAATAATTCTGAAATAAACTGAAAAAGAAAGGATAATCCATCCAGATTAATAACTGAATGATATGCCTCTTAGGCAGCTGAACAAATCTGAATGTATTGACTCAATTCAGTTTTCTTATATGTTTCAGTCAATTTCTTAAAACATCAATGTAGATAAATAAAGAAGTGACATTTTCACATCCAAGAGATCTATCGAAGTTTCCATAAATACAGTCATTTGGTGTGTGAGCTATTCTGCCTTCAAATATTGCATATATATCAACCTCTGTACACCTGAACACTATATCAATCGATCAGTATTTTAAAAATTATGAACCTGTGAATCATTACATGTTTTACTCAACCAGAATACTAATCCAAAAAGTACATATAAGTTTAAATAATTAATTTTGGTTGCTCAATAATTGAATAGTACGCATAGACTCCTAACCAGTTCGATAAACATACACAAAGCCACATCCCATCTAACCGTTTGTTACTTTAAAAATTCACCATATATGGTGAATTTTTTATGTGATACTTTCAGCAAATTATCAATTAGCAATGTACATATTACCAAATCGTCTTCAAAATATACAAGTAATCGATGCATATTGTGAAAATAGGAATATGCTTGAAATAATATGTACATTTGATGAATGGACTTTGTCAGAAGGTAGATACAGAGAATGTTTAGAACCTCACGAGCACAACATTATCGTCACGAATCGGGGATTTGGTTTATGATTTGTCTGTTTACATAATAATACAAGCTAAAATCAATCATTTTGTAGATAATTAATTTCTATGCGTGGGAGAGAAACAAAAATATATGGCAACATTTATAAAGAATATCACAATTGAGAAGAAAAAAAAAAATCACTGACGTTATAAAGTATTCGATAGATTATCAATATATTTAGCGTTAATGCTCCTGATTGTACTGCATATATGTTTAACCTCGCAGCATGCTAAACTATTTTATTTCGATACCACAATACCTATTCCAAGAGAATTATATATATATATATATATATATATATATATATATATATATATATATATATATATATATATTAGATCATATAGAACCATAATATCTGTCTGAATATATTCGCATTACTACAATGACTCTCAGCAGACACCAATAAGTAAACAGCATACAATGTGTAATGAATACATCTCCTGAGTTTCGGAAATTTAAGCAAGCAAAAGGGTGATGCTCGTGCAGATCTATTCTTTATTATAAATGCATAACATGAAAATGCGAATCATCTCACTGGTTACATAATGATCTTACTCTTTCGTATAACTCCAAGTGTCGTTTCTTTGTCAAGAACGTCTTGAGATCAAAGCCATTATCTAAAATTTGCTCCACATATTCCACTTTATTCAGCAATATTGCAGCCATCATACATGATTCACGGATGGCAGCCTGAAGGTATATGTATATAAAGAATACAAATCATATGGCGAATAACAACTCTTTCAAGCGCACTGGATCCACCAAGGGATCACGTGTGTCAGTGATTGATTAAAATAGATGCAATAAACTGACGACGAACAGTGCGAAACTAGTATTTAACTAGCCTGAGCGCTTTCGACTCTTAATGAGTCTCTTTCAAAGGCAAATACAAAACATATATACGACAAACAAATAAACACAAAAACGTTGTGTTTGTAAACCTCTACATGGCTGTCCCCACATGGGTTAAAATTATAAATACAACCAGCTTGTATAGATTAGTTGCGGGTACTTATATATAAATAATATATATATATATATATATATATATATATATATATATATATATATATATATATATATATATATATATATATATATATATATATATATATATATATTGTGATCTGAGAATAATATAGTTGATGCAAAGAAAATGTAGTACCTGGTATCACAACCAATCTTTATCTATTAGATTTAATTTGTAAACTCAGTATATGTTATATGCATAAAATATTATCAGCCTATTTCTTTCATAATAAGGCAAGTGTACGAATGAACTTATTTTTGTCATTTAGTCATTATTTGGATATTTAAATGTCGTACTACTTCAGCAATATTTGGCCATGTTAATATGGAAATAATGCCCAAATCATGTACAATTTCAAAGTAATGTTATAGTTTTAATTGTTGTTTTCATAATATTTATTAACAAATTAGTTTTGCACGTAAATATTCTATTTTTACGTGATAAAGGGAAAAAGGAATATAAATGTTGAGTAAAAGAATATAAAGCAAATAAACTAAGGAATAACGAGGAAACATATATATATATATATATATATATATATATATATATATATATATATATATATATATATATATATATATATATATATATATATATATATATGTATGTATATATATATATATATATATATATATATATATATATATATGTAAATGACGTAAGATAATGATACACATAAAATCGTCAGACAGATGCAGAAGTATCAAGACGTACCTGCTGTCCAGTATCCATAGTAATGTTCTTGGCAATGTCAAATAGGTTCTTGTCAAAAGCCAGTTTCAGTTGGTACATTGCATTCGTCATTTTGTTCCTCACATTGTGCATGGTGGCTACAATTGCAAGCAAATATCATCAAAACGAAAATACAAAGAAGTAACACATATCTTGCATACAAATATAGTTTGGTTACTTATAATGCATCCGCACTTGATATCATTCCGTAATGCGTAATGCAAAGGACTTTCATAGTTCAATTTTAATTAGAAAAACACGATTCCTAAAGAAACAAGCAGACATAATCAGAGTCTCACACTTATAAAATCTGACTGAACGTAAAAAAGACACAAAGATTGAAGTTTTCTAGGGAAAAATATGCAAGAGGTTGAGCAAATTTGTAAAATTATCTAATTACCAGCATTATATTTCAATTGGGGTGATATTAGATAATGTGTATTATCATCCACACTTATGTGTACTCGATAACCAGTGATAGAATATAGCTGAGGTTGCTCGTTCTCTAGAATAGTGTCAGGAATAATGTAAGCGTTATATATAAAGAGATGGATTCTTATCCCATAATTTAAGGATTTCATTTCAGCAGTAAATGCTACCGTTTATAGTTTCGGAATTGTCCTTTTAAGAATAAGATGTTTTCACAAATACCAAAATGGAAGGGAAAACCGAACATTCTCAAGTACGTTACCTGATAAAAAAAAAATCATCATGCACGTTTATCAACAAGTCTGAACATATATTGACTATAGTGTTATTATTTACTGGATTTGTTAGTAATGCAGAATACTAACCAAATCATAATTTATTTTACACGTTTCCACTTTCCTTTTCTTTGCATTTAAATTGGAACTATTTTAAATTCCACTCTTGTTTCCCTTTGGTTTCGAATATTTTTTTTCAAGAAAAAATCAAAGTATGTCTAAAATATTCATCCTTTCTACTTTACAACTTAGTTGTATAATGTTTGGTGATCCGTTTTTTTATTTGTACATCCGTACTTTTTTAAGAGAGAGGCTTAGTACAACGAGTGGGAGGAAGAGAGGGAGAGGGATTGTGCTCTGCGCAGTATTACTAGTACGGTATTGCCTTCCCGTCATGGCACTATTGGTTTGTGATATAGCCCAAGGCAACTGGTAGGGGACTAACTCGATCCGTGTAGACTGTAACAGACGCTTTTCTCATTTGATATTGTATTGCTCTCTTCAAACGTGATTGGCTCTGAGTACCAAGATTATGCTGAGGCATCCAATCTAAACTGGATTTGTAGATCAGTCAGGAGATTGCCAAATAAGCTATATAATATTGTCTAAACAATTCCCAAGCTAGTAGGCAATTGGGATAATTATCCCATTATATCATGTCCAATTCTATATCATCGGGTTTGTGGCTGTAGTGACAGCTGAAGCTAATAGAACAACCGATGTCATTTATATGATATCGTCAACAAGGTAAAATACTATTTGACAATCGGTACGTCAAGGGCTTTAACTAGAGGACATTTGCTTGAAAACAAAACAACTAAATTACAAATCAAAATCTACGCACTGTATGTTTCGGAAACTTAAATAAAGACCGAATACAATGTAAAATGCGTAAGTTTGCCACTCTGAGAAAAAGCTTTGATAATGATTTAATGAAACCTAAATAGGCACACACCTTTCTGATGGCAACTCAAATTTGCAGCACTTTATAATACAGCACAAGGATAGTTAACTAAAATAAAACTCGCAGTTATGATTCATATTCTATGGTATTGCCAGTTTATAGGGCCATACTTTATTATGTTAAACATAGAGCCAGACGTGGGGTATATATTAATTATTTACTATTATCACTACAATCATGTTGTTCTTTCTGAAACAATTATATATTCATATAATTTGATAACAAAGAGGACGTTTACTATTTCGACCGATTATTGCACGTCACATTGACACAGAGATGAGGATTAGAAATTAGAAAGTGGACACTAGGAAAGGGTAACATTAAGAAACCCTAACTTGCCATCACAATAATCTCAATACGGATGGGTTGTCACTTTATGGCTTTACTCAAACCTATATTTATTCTACACCTAGCCTGTATGCATACATGTCGACAAGTATAGTAGTAGAGGAAAACCAGGTTTTCAACTCACTTTGTTTTCTTTTACCCTCCAAACAAGTATAAATTATAGTCCTAAATTATCCCCCACCCCACCCCCTTTTTTTCCAAAATAAAACAGGGTTTTGACTCACCCTCCCCCACCTCTTTTTTTCCCCCTACTACTACTATGTAAACAGGTATTTTGTAACCAAACAAAACAACAGGTGTTGGAATGCGATAAGCTCTTTACACAGAGGTGACTAATTTGTTAGAACAGCGCATGTGTGGAATACAATTATTCTAAAGACGGCAAACGGGTTTTTACCACAAGATAACAGGATGAAATTTAAACTGTGTATTAGAACGTTTCAGTTAACAAGGTGGAAATTAAACTAGCATTAGAATGAAAATGATATTATTTTATATCTCGTTACCAATGATTAATGTTTCAACTGTTGATATTAAAAATATTTCACTATCACGACTATAGATACTAAATTTTACTTTACCACTCACACAGCGACGGGACTCAAACAGATCTTTCATTTCTGGTTTGTTCAGAGGATATTTTTTTGTTGATAAAATATACCTTTGACCGATCGAGATCAATTGTGAGTTTAGTATAGTTTTGTTGGCTAATGGGGCTGTGAAAGTTTTTAAATTCCGTTAGCAACTTTTGATACAATTGTTCGAGATAATTGAAATACATGCTGTCATCAGATCTGATGAGCGAAAGTTTTAACTTGTCACATATTCCATTAAAACATATACCTGATGTTTCATTATTAAATTCAACTGTCAATTGTTTACCGTCCATCATTAGATATTTGATGTTACTATTGTAGCTATTTGTCATTGTCAAATTTTCAAACATTATTTTATAAGTTTAGATAAAATTTCAGTTGGAAAAGATAATGTCGAGTATAGATCTATCATCATAACAATACCCAAGGGCAAATGTATCTACCCCATTTTCACAATAGCGTTTGTCATCAAAATTATACAATCCACGTTTGATAATGACATCTGTTTCGAGTTTATGATGATTAGTTCGAATTGCCATAGCTCTCATAAAACTAACACCACCATCAAGCGCGTACTTGTAGTCATCAAATTTCATAACTTTTTAACAAAATTACGAGGCAGACCTTTAGCTTTTTTCGTTATTTTATTATTGTCTAACAATATGGCATACATTTTGCTGCGTAATCCGATAAAATATTTGATAGCGCTCGAGTTCATTTCATCTTTAAACTTACCAATAACCTTTTTATTTGTGTCGTCATGAAATTTACTGTCACGTGGATAATCGGAAAGATCAAACAGATGTCGATTATTGTACATGTCCTGATAGATGTCCTCGCATTCGATTTCATATACGAGCGAATCAGTATCAGTAAACAATAATCTACTAGCCGGCCACTGATTTTTAACAAAATTATAATGAAAATCGTACATCAGCCACTTTGATAAATCTAACACTGCAGCTCCAACATAGATCGGCTTGTTTAGTTTTAGATTTGTTTTTCTTCTTTGTATCGCAACAAGATTTTCATTAAATATTTTCATGCTCACAAAATCATCGTCTGACACAAGTTTGTTTCTGCGATTGACATCATTAACTATTTCAATATTTACGCGTTTCCTAATATTCTCCATCGTCTTACCAAAAACGGAATTGTTCATCAGTTTAAAGAAGTTTTTCTCAAACTCTGTTTTCGCTACAGCTCTTCTTGAAGTGTTCGAGTTAATGTAACCTCTCATTCACGACGACTGATTAAATTTTAGTACACGATGAACTTTTCTCAACACAAGACCAGCATCGACTGCTTGTTTTAAAACTTTGTAATGCAAAACGTAATTTTTCTTATCAAGTAAATTTGGTACTAGTTTCTTGACCATGGAATGTTGCCTTGGTGATGCTAACGCTTGTTGTTCTTTTGATAACAAAATATAATCTATTACCATCGATTCCGCACAGAAAGGGTAATCATTATGTAATTTGTGTAGCGAATTTGGATAATCAAGATCAACTTCAACGAAATAGGAAACATCATCGGGTATCTTTTTTTCTGTCTCTGATAGAAATCGATCAACCGTGATCCAATGAAATCCGCTAAAAGGCATTGGTTTTGCCATCGAACCACCGTAAAGATTATTACAATCTAGATAAATTATATACTTCGAAGGAAGGTCAGGGTTATACTGTTTCAGGTATTTGTTGTTTGTTTCAGCATATTTTTTGTTATCACGCTAATACCACCTCGGATACCTTTTTCGATAAAATTGAACATATCCACATCTGTCAGTAATTCTAACCTTACCTTACTAAACTTTAGCAAAGCATCCCATGACAACCCAGGGGCAGAATAATACCAGCAAAAATCTAGTCCATAATTATTATAACTCACTTCACGAAAACTTTCAAAAACATCTGCTAATAATAACACGTCAGTTTTCAAGTACAAATCATGATAATCACCAAAAGTCTTACAATCAAACTCTTTCCAGATATTTTGTGCATACCTGTACTCGTCATCGGTTATATTTTCGTTTTTAAGTTGTGAGTAAAATTTGTCTTTGTCAGGTAAAGATATTTCATCAAATTTACTCCAATCGTCGAGGTATTCGCATGGAAAAATTCCTTTTTTAGCTAGTAGATTAAATTTATCTCCAAAACAGTCTCTTAGGTTATCAAATTTACTACAACCTTTCACTAACTCATCTAACGAGGCTGCCATAAACTGCAGGCTGTCAATAAAACGTAATTTACCTAGCGTAACTGACATGTACTTTTCAAAATTATTTGGGATGCATTTGATGACGTTATCGAGTTTTAGATGAGCTTTTATCTCAGGATTACCAAAAGCTTCTACTATAATATGGCTATCATATCCTCGAAAATTGTGAAGAATAACCGGAATAAAATCTGGAGCATGAAATTTTAAATTACACTGATTATGAGCCGCTCCACGATACTGTCCAGTCAAATGACAATGGTCATGTACTTTTTTATCATCGTCAAAAGCTTTTTCACAAATATGACAAATTTCTGCTTGCTCGTGATTGGATTCTTGTTGAGGTGTTAATTTTAACATTGGCGTTACTTTTTTCAAATGAGTAAATATATTATCAACTTCATTAATCAACTGCTTGAGAAGCCAAACAGCTGGATTTTTACCACGATATAATTTGATTGATTTAGATAATCTAGAATCAGTACAACAAACTACCGTATACGCTACTCCACACGGAACATGATTTTGAACTTTTCTTGTACTCGATTGATTAGGATTATTTTCTACACCAAGTACAGGTTGAAGTAGGCATTCGAAATCAGCGTATATGACGAAAGGAATTTTTAGTTTGTGATTATGATGGACAAACTGTAACACACTATCTTTTTTAGATGGCATTGTTATTCTTTGCACATCACTACAGTACTGCAAATGCTTTTGTAATGTTTCATTGTTTGTACAGCCATGCAAGCAGCGGTAACAAAAGAACTTTTTGTTCTTATCCTTATTGTACTGTCTACCAACTAGTCCGTTAAAGTTTTTAATCCAAACATAATGATTTTTGTAGTACAGTAAATTTATAGTTGATTGTGAAGCTTTTTCTGAAATATATCTCGGATATACGTCCTCCTTTTCATCTAGTCCGAAAACGTTAATTGAAACATTATTCTGCTTTTCAAATTTTGGTATTTGATTTTCTGCCACTGGAAAGTTAATATCTTTAAAATTTAATCTAGACACATGACTGATATACTTTTCAACACGAGTAGCGTTTTTTTCTGCTGGAAATAGTGCGGAAAGAACAGCCCATTGGAAACATTTGTTATCTACGTTTTTGATGTTTATACAACATCTTTTACTTTTTATTTTTGGTGGCAGGTCGACGTATGAACTACCTCGTAATACATTATATTTCATCGTGTGAAACAATATTCCTTTGATCATTTCAAACTTCCAACCCGAACCTAATTGACTAAATTCCTCTATTTTTTCCAAATTTCTTGGTGTATTTCATCAGATAGTGATAACAGATCAGTCCCAAGCAAAACACGTCTTGATTTTGCGTTCATATAAGGTTCAGCAATTTCCTTGTTAGTTAATTCTTCCATTATAACTAACTTTGAAAATATAACATGATATTGCACAAATAATCTGATACTTTTGTGTTTATCGAGCTCACGTTTTACAGTTGTCTGTAGTAGGTGGTAAAGATTTACTGCAGTAAAATTTACTAAAACAATTTGATTATCAAACTGATAACTATTATCAAAACCTGCAAAAGCAGTCGCTATTTTATTAGGTTCTCCCATAAAGCTTCTCTTAGCTATATCACGCAATTTTAACATTATTATACTATAATGTAATATCTAATTGATAATTTTCTCACACTGCGCATGCGCTAAAAATCAATTAGAGATAAAAAAATATCTCCTATAATATAATGACAGCAAATCTAACAAACACATGTGAGCAAGAAGCATATCAAGTTCACCCAAAACATAACTTTACCTCACACTGCGCATGCGCTAAAAATCAATTAGAGATAAAAAATATCACCTATAATATAATGACAGCAAATCTAACAAACACATGTGAGCAAGAAACATATCAAGTTCACCCAAAATATAACTTTATCTCACACTGCGCATGCGCTAAAAATCAATTAGAGATAAAAAATATTACCTATAATATAATGACAGTAAATCTGACAAGCGCACGTGAGCAAGAGATTTATCAAATTCACCCAAAGTATAACTTATACGCTGGAAATGTAATTGGTTCGGTTATTAACATTAAAACTAGAATACCTGTTGGCAAATTAACGTCAACGGGTTATAATATTAGTGTAAAGGGAGATAATGCCGAGAGGATTACAATGTTTAGAAAAGATTTTATTTACACGTTGTTTTTCGATGATATTCCAGAGGGACAGCGTGTATATCATTATAATGGTAAAGTCACTGATGATAATATTGAAAATTTATCCTTACAAGATGAGTTTCAGCCGCACCCAGTATTTGATTTATATGAGGCTAACGATCGCGGTATTATTAGAAATAGAAAAACTAAAAAAGTTCTTAGTACTATTAGCAATATGGGATATATCAGGGTAACTGTTAGAGGAACATCAACAAATCAAGTTCGTTATCTTGGTCATAGGTTTGTTTATGAGGTGTTCAATGGATCTATACCCAATGGTCTTGTTATTAATCACATCAATAATATACAAACTGATAATCGATTGGAAAATCTGGAGATAGTAACGCAACAGGAAAATGTGAGAAAAGGAAAAAATAGTAATGGTATTAATTTTAGATGCCCAATAAAACCTGTTATTTCAAAAAACATCGAAACGGATGAGGAGATCGAATTCAAATCGATTTCAGCTGCGGCGAAATATTATAAGATAAATCCCGCAGTCGTAAAAATTATAGCTGATGGAGCAACAAAATCAACTTTTTCAAGAGAATACGATGCTAGGATTGGTTTTAGATATGATATTTGATAGCTCGATTTTAGTCAAGCAATGATGAGCAAATGCTATGATATCATCGTGATTAAATTTTAACGTTGTTACTACATTTTCATTAATTTTATCTTTTTCTGCTTCTGTTAGTAATATTTTATGAGAATCACCTTGCATTACAATAACATCAACACTATGACCCAACAAACATTTTCTTACCGCTTCGGCTAGTTCGTTATAATTTACTATATTAACTTTTTGGTGATATTTTATCTCATCAGTCATCATATAATAATAAATTAGATAAAAATATATTATAATAATGGACTTGATGAAACGACTCGCTGAACTCTACGAAGAAGATACTAGTGATAAGGTCGTCAGCGATAAGGTCGTCAGTGATGAGGTCACGCATAGTATTACATTTTCCAAAGATTTCGTAGACAAATCTGTTGGTTATAGTGAAGATGATATTTTGTATAACAATGAATCTGATGATGATGGTGAAATATTCACTGTTGCTGACAGATCTAATTACAGCAGATCAACAACTAAACGGTATAATGTCAAGTATCACATTGCTAAGCAAATAATTAAATTTAATTTTACCGTTGCCGAACAACAACTGTTCTGGCAGTTAATCAAAACCTTTTTTAAATATCAAAATCCCAGGCCGACAGAAAAATATCAAATTCGATTTCATATTTGTCAAGATTTTTAATCTAATGACGATCTCTAACGATCGTAAGCAGTATCTAATATCATTATGTAAACCAGTAAAATGTAAATCTGTCAAACAAAAGTATGAGTTAATTTATAATAGCATTATATCATAATCTGCTTGGTTGGGATCCAACTGTTAAATTTATCACTATACCCACGCCATTTGACTAAACTTTTATCCCCTTTTATTCTAATCACTTTCTCGATAACAAAAACATCCTGCTCAGTTTTCTGTAGTTCTTGTTCATAAAAACTACCTACAGTCGGTTCCCCTGCCAGATCTTTTAAAACATATGTTACAGGTAATGTTAAAAGTACCTTATCAACCACAAATACTTCTTCGCTCCAGTTCGGAGTAAATCCTTTTGCAAATACCTTTTTCATCAAAGAAATTATAACTTTATCACCAACCTTAAATTTATGTCTGCGGTACATGTTTTCATTTGCTAATATTGGATTTTTAACAGCTTTTTTAGGTGTCATTTTGATGGTTCGATGTTTCGTGTTATTATATTCGCTTACGATTTGAAAAAGGTCATCGATGTACCTGTTGGTGTTTTTAGCTGTCATATGTTTGTGTATTTTCTCGTTTAGCGTGCGATTAAATCTCTCAACAACAACGCTTTTACCTTCGTTTCCTGTAACATACCTTTTTATATTATTTTGTTCTAGAAACTGTTCAAACTTTTTGTTAAAAAACTCAGATCCGTGATCAGTCCAGATTTTGTTTGGTTTTCTTTCTGTACTCGTTATTATCTGCTTTAGCGCATCGGTCATTGAAGTTCCTGTCTTATCTGAAACAGGTACACTGAAAGCGTATTTGCTAAAAACGTCTATAACATTAAACAAATACCTTTTTGGAGCGCCATCAGCGCCAACGTTAAACTGAGCTAGATTGGATACATCCACCAAATCTATTGCCCAGATATCATCTACACCATTAGCGACAACTTTACGTCGTTGGAACTTGTTTTTTTAGGTCTGTGTAGTTCGACTGCAAGATCATCATATACTTTATTTCCCCGATCGTAAGGTGATTGACGAGACTCTCCGAGTCCAAGTTTATATTTTGCTCCAATTATTCCCTGAACAAATTTTCTATCAAAACGTTCTCGTAGATTTGTTGGCTTCATATCACGTAATTCGTCTAACATTACTTTATCACAATCTAATTTTGAGTTTTCATGATCACGATAACAGATATCATGACGCATTGCTATTGCATCCACTTGATTGTAAGGCTCTTGTCCTGGCAATGGATTGTCGTTTTCATCTAGTTGTTGATGTAGCGGATTCCATGGGCCAGTATACCGATGCCCTGGCAATGTCCAACCGCCCTTTGGTTTTGGTAATTTTCCAATTAGTTTATGTATATCTATACCTGACCCTATTATTTCTCTGTTGTTACAACATTGACAGTATGCGACAATTTTATTTTGTTCAAGACACAAATCTCTGTCAGAATCACAGTTGCATATCATTCTATATTTTTAATCGTCGACTAAAATAATATTAGGGTAGCCAGATCCTAGCGACGTCGCTGGAGACACTATCGCTGGGGACGTTTTCTTTAAAAATGTATTTTTTCTTTTTCCACAGATTGCACAAATACTTTTTAATATTATCCTGTTGTTTTTTGTTTTTTCTGTTGTTTCATTAATATTTTCTGTTTTAGTTCAACACCTGAGACAGTATGTTGACATTATTATACTTGTAAGTTTAGATAAAATTAATTGCGATCTCATCATTAGCGTGAGAAGGTTGCTTATCAAACTGTAAAATAAATTTTAAAAAGTTAAGATTTCTGCTCATCTGTCGGATAAACATAATACAATAATATCCGCAAGCAGACGTTCCAACAGGTTGGAGTTGATTTGACGAATAATACACCTTTTTAAATTTTTTGTTCATATACTTTTTTATTACATCGCTTGGAGGAAGTCCAAACGAGTCGAAATAATTATTATTATAAACTGCTACCCAATGTGTGCCGGATCCGTCATTGAAATCTTGTATATTAATAACACATGAACTTACAGCAGATGGTGATTTTATTGCTGAGAGCTCATCTTTAGAATAAACACCGTGAAATCCAGGAACTGCTTTTAACTTATCAATGATATCAAAATTACTCAACGGGGTCGACGAGTTCCTTGTAATGTTAGACCACGTCCGATTCCTAAATGATTTGGCAGCAGACTTCCCGCTAGTCCCGCCAAAAGTGGAGCGAACGGAATAATTCCTCCTTGTTTTGTTTGATTGCATATGCATTTGCACTTTGGTGTTGGTGATTTTGTTTTTGTTGTTTTCTTTTTTTTTTTTGTTGTTGGTGATTTCTTTTTCTTTTGTGGCATTATAATATATTATTTACATAAAATTTACAATTTTTTTATTCCACTTCCACGAATGATACCATTACCTTTGACTGCTTTCTCCGTTGCGCCAGATATTGCTCCAGACGCTGCTGCTATTCCTAATGTGCCTAAGACTGGTAAAAGTTTAGGTATTATTGTACTAGTTAATACTGATAATGCCGGACCAAGAAAACCACCTTCTTTTGCCATCGCTGTCATTTGTGCAGCACTCAAATTTAAAACAAAAGTTTTTTTACGATCATACTTTTTTACTTGATTTTTTGTTAGCATCAATTTTGTTAAAACACCATCAGAAATATTAGGATTGATTTTTAATGATACCTGTTCTCGCTTTGCAATAGCAGCTACTAATTTTTTGACCTGACCATCAGTCAAATACACTTCTTTTACAATATACCTTGCCATTTTATATAACAACTGTAGATTAAACTTGAACTGTCATTTTACCTCCAATAGAATCTACTGTGATAAATCTATCACTAATAACTAATGCATATACGTACAACGGCGCTACTGGAACCGCCCCAAGTGTCCAGGTAATTTCAATATCCGCTGTGCTGTCTACAGCTCGCTCGTTATGTTTACTAACATCAAAATGAAATATAGGATAAAGCGTACGAAATTCCTCTGCTGATATTTGAGTTCCATCTTCAACATCTTGATATTTTTGCATTGCGTCAAGCAGGTACATGTACGGTCGAGAAATATTTTTATTAACGTCATCAGCAAAATTGCACTCGATAGCTCGTTCTGGATATTGCTTTGAATTTAATCTAGCGTATATTCGTCTAACATCAGAGTGATCAAATATTGCATTATTTTGTTGTTGGTTACATCGTCGGGCTTGCTGTTGAAATACGACAAAGATATTTCTCGGCAGTTGTTCGCTTGATGTTGTTGTGACCCTCCATGTGTAGTCAGTAGTATTTGGAACCGCTGTCTGATATACCTTATGCTGCTTAAAGTAAATTCTGTTCGTATGCTTATCAAGCGTACTATTTAATTTTGACATTTTAGTGATTGATGGTGTTATACGTGGCATCCACAAAGCGAGTTTGTTTATGATAAACTGTACATCAGCCCCTCCAGATCTAAACAAGCAATCGTTTTGGTCTGCTCGATCTAAAATAAGAGTATATTTTACTCCGCGAAATACTTTATCATGATCGCGACAAAAGCCGAAAATTGTGCTTAGCGGAAGCATCATTGTAATTTGACGTGATCCTGCTGCAAGTTTTCTTCGCCTAGCAAAGCCTTCGTTATAACGTGGATTTCTCACGTCAAGTATGTTAAGAAGTAAATTTAACATTGCAGTACCGTCTGCAGCTGCTCCTGGTGGCGTTATATTTAGATTATTAAAAGCTGCTGTAAGAGACACTCTTGTAGCGTTTGCATTAGCATCTGCAGCAGGTGCGACAATATCTAGTGCAGCAGCATTAGCAATGAGAAAATTTCTCACAATTACAGTATTTTCATCAGCATCAGCTCCATGTACTATAGCGCCTCTCTTTAAAAATTCTGTTGATTCAGCTATACCCCGTCCAGTATCTTTAAACCACATCATATTAATTGCAGTTGATCTCGAGTAATCGTCGGAAAACGAAATAATATTTAAAATTGTACTTGCAACTTGTAGATTACCTGAAATATCTTCTATAGTTTGATTAGCCAGTTGATATCTAGCACTTTTTAATAAACACCACCCGTTATTTATAAGAGCTACTTCTGTTCCAACTGCAAATGCAGCAGGTGGATTGGCTACTGTCATAATCTGACCACGAACTTCTAACATAGCCTTATGTGGCAGTAGAAATACATCTTCGTCTCTAGTGTTAAAGGTTCTAATACCAGCTTTATTTGGTTCGTTAGAATTTTCATCAAGATACTCAACAAACTCGAATTCTGTCACATCGTTGTCGATGTCATAAGTTTCTGTTAACTCGAGATAATTTTTAACAGACATTTTATTTTATTAGATTATATAAAATTTTATTGCGGCACTGTTACTTTAGATATTAATTTTTGTATGATCTGCTCACCCTTTGGTGATAATAATTTTTTTGTAGTTGTTATCATAGCTTTTTGTGTTTCTTTTGTTGGAGCGATTTCTGAGATAGCTTGTTTTATTTCAGATGCAGTCGGTGGATCACTTTTTATTTTATTAGCTATTTTTTGTCCCACCGCAGTCCCAGCGGCAGATGCAGCCCCAGTTGCAAAAGCTTTACCCGCGTCAATAGCAATTGGTGCAACTTTACGCGCTAGTCCTGGAATATTTTTAATAACTTTAGTGAATATATTTCCAAAAAATCCTCCTACTATTTTTCTTCGATAAACTTTTTTTCTTTGTTTCATTATATTTGATGTTTCATAATTTTTACTTTTGCTCGCGTAGATGTAAATAAGTTACAACTTCATTACTAACATGTAACTATTTTCCTGATTGATCTGTCAACTGCATCCTTATACTTCATATTTGATCTTCAACGTTTAAAGGATAATATATAATATTTCGTGGAGCTATTTGCATGAGAGAACCTGGCGGAACTTCTGGTGAGAAACTGTAAATCGTTTGACCTTTGCTACCTTTTGATGTATAAGAGCCAGAAGCAGTAGAGCAATTTACTAATATTGTATTTACTTCTGTTATATTTGCTGGCAGTTCACTGTCATATGTAATAGGCTGATCAAGTGCAGTGTAAGTTTTTTCAGTAAATCCTAACAGTTGTGCAATACTTCTTTCTCTTGGTTCAAGATTGATTGCTATATTTTTCAAAGTTATCCTAGTTCGCAATGTGTTATAATTTGCTGCTAATTCAAAATTATCAGCCACACCGTTAGCTTTTGTTATGAGCTCTTTGATTGTCTTGTTTAGATCTTCAATATTATAAGCTCCTTGCGGAATTTTTATTTTTTTTGTTGTAGATATTGGAGATGTTGTAATCATAGTAAAATACATTTCATTGTTAACATCATTTTTCACGTTAGGTATAGCATTCCAGCAAGTACAAGAAATTAATCCAATTTCATATTGTTTTGCAGGATCTAGTTCTATAGGTGGAATATAATTTACTGAAAAATTTGCGCTATCTTCTGCAGACTCACTAGAGTTTAGTAATAATGTTGTTTGCATTCCTTTAATATTATATCATTTTACAAAATTAAGTCGCCCCGATTAAGTCGCGGTGTAAAGTTTCGTATTCGTCAGATGTTAATAATTCACTCGATCTTAGATGATCAAGTATGTCAATAATTTCATTATCAAGTTCAACACTATCATTCCCAGCTTCCTTTGACGATATTAATAACATTAATCTACCTATCATTTCAGTAGTTGAAGTAAATACTTTTACACCAGTTCCTGTTTTTTCTTTTCTATATTTTTCTACACGAGATTTATCGTATACAGTCAAAAATTTCCTTCTAAAACTCCACCCCTTGCCAAAAGGTTCTGCTCTATTTTTTTCTGCTGTTTCTTTAAACATGAGAGCAATAACACCATATCTCATTCTATCATAAAATGGAAGCATATCATTAATTTCTGTAACCGTGTTTATTTCATCTTTAGCAGCAGCTCCGTCTATTAGTATTTCATCTAATCTATCGAGTAATGTTTGATATTCTAGATCATTCCACTCGCTTATATTATTAATATTTTCTATATTTTCTTCCTTTAAAAAATCATTATATTCACTACCTTTTATCTTATCATTTGCTCTTTTTATAAAATAAAGTCTTTGCTCTCCAACTTCCATAATCTTTACAGTAAGATCACCGACTCTTTGTTGCTCCTCTTTGATATCTTTTATATCTCCTGATAAACTTGTTATAATATTTGTTATTCCTTGCGTTGTTAACTCTGCTAATCTTCGCTCAAGTTCCAGCGGATTGTTTATCAATCGATCTGTTTCAGCTTGTCTAGCAGCAGGATCAGCTATATTTGCTGTAAGTGCCTCAATTAATTTTCTTTTTTCTTCATCAGATCTGGTAACAAGTTTTGCAGCAGCTGCTTCTTGTTGTTCTTTAACAATTCCAACCAAACCTTTTTCCTGCAGTTGTTTAAGTTCTTCTTCTAACAGTGGTTTAGTTTCAGGTTGTTTACCTAATAATGCTTCAGTAACCGGCTTGAAAATTGTAGCTGTTGCTTCTGTAGCAGTTATTTGCCCACGTCGTGCTTCTTGTACTTTTTGCTTAAGTGATGCCTGAGATTGAGCAAGTTTTTTTAGATCTTCTATGTGTTGTCTGTATCTTGCTCGTTTGTCCATAATTATAATTATAAATTTTATAAAATTGAAACGCTTTACTGTAAGTAACTGTTAATACAACAGCGAAACATTTTAGTTGGATCATTTGTAAGTTTATCAAACAAGAAAAAGTTGTATTTATCTTTTGTAGCACTACGGTAAAGTTCAATAAACTTATCTTTTGTCACGCCACCGCATTGCTCGCTTGCAATATTTCTAACGTCAACATTATCCAATCCTGGAAATAAAATAAAACAACCCGTATTTCGCCTAATAAACCTGTCAACATTATAAAATCCTTGAGCGAGATAAACGGAATTACACTGTTTGTTACGTGACAGTGAGAAATATGATCTTATTTTGTTCATCTCCATGTTGTTTAGCGGAATATCATCAAAAACTACTATCTTATGTTCATCTGCATCAAGTTGATTAACTGGAATAAGATCTTCTGGCTGCCTAATTATAAAAAAATCTTCACCAGCTTTAAGATCATCACGAAGCTTGTTATTATACTCACTTAATAACTCATACTTATCTTGCTGTGGGTTGATTGTGTAAATATAAACTCTATCGTAGTTAAAATTATCACCAAGAAGCAAGTTCATAAGCAAATTTGTTTTCCCCGATCCAGTTCGCCCAACAATAAGATAATGACAATCAGGAAGTTCATTGTTATGTTTATGCTTCACTAGTCTCTCTGTATCAAAGTTTAGTATCGACGATTTTGTCATTTTGTATAATATTAAACTAGTGTTGATAATTTTATCTAGGACAGTAAATAATGAGTTATTATACAAAATTTGGAACATTATTAGGAGATTTATCCACAAAAAGTTTTAAAGGTGACTTATCCAAATATGCAACTCTTGATCGGCTCAAAAATGAAATCAATAATTTACTAAATCTTACCAGCGTAGATCCAGATGAAGTCGTCATTTTCCAGGACAAATAAGGACGATTAAAGACGAGTAACGTAAAACTGTCAGATGTAGTTGTACGAAATCCAAGTGGGAATATTGTTATGACACAAAACAAGATTACAGATCTTGGAAACCCAACTGAGGATGGGGATGCTGTCACTAAAAAATACGTCAATGATTGGGACGCTTCAATTACTAATGAAATCACAGCGCTCAAAACTGATTTTACCAGTCACGTGAACACATTTTTAAGTTTTCGCAGAAACATAAACAAAATTAGAGATGAATTTTTTGGAAATCCATCAAATGTTAGCATTACACTCGCTAATATTAACACAAATCTCAATGATATTAACACAAAACTCAATGATATTATTAGTGGAATTCCTAATATTGCTGAGAAAACGAGTATGATTAAAATTCCTCACAAACAGATTAAAAATATTGTGTATACTGTTGCATCTGGGTCTAGTACATGGATGAGGCAAAATAATTCTATCAAATACACTGCAGAAGTTACTGGTATGTATAGATTGTCAGTGATTAGCACTGTAAATTTTAAAATATATACCACATCATCTTCATTACATAATTTTAATAGGTCTTCTGGAACTGTAATTATATTATTACTAAAAGGTATTGAAAAAGAATTTTCAATTGAACTGGTTGATACAATTCCAGTAGTTGAAGCCGATTATCATTGGTGTTTGGAATTTGTAACTGATTTATCATAACTATGTAAATAAATATTATAATGAAAAAAAGTATAGTTGATTTTAATCATCTTTTAAAAGATATTTCAGAACAGGATGTGAACGCACTAATACAATACTATAAATATTATCACAAAAAAACAATGGTGTGTTAAAAAATGTTACAAATACTATAACAAGATCCTTCGAGTAATATCATATCTACCATTGTTAATGACCAGTTCCGGTATAATTTCAAGTGGGATATCGTTAAATCCCTTTTTGTTAATTATATCTGGTATTGGTGTTTCACTTACAGCGGCGTGTAAAAAAGTAGAACCAAGACTTTTGATAAAAAAGCATGGATGTTTAACATCAATTAAAACTTACAAGAAACTACTTGATCAGATCCGGTCTTACCTACGAGGAGTCAAATATAATATGGATGATTTATTACGTGAATTTCGTATTATTGATAATATGTTAACAGACATTCTACCAATGAGGGTTAGCAAGTATGAAAAAAAATATCAAAAAAAATATGAGTAACGTAAAATTTTATCTAAACTTAAGATATAATATAACTAAAATAATATCATTTTCATTCTAATGCTAGTTTAATTTCCATTTTGTTAACTGAAACATTCTAATGCACAGTTTAATTTTCATCCTGTTATCTTGTGGTAAAAACCCGTTTGCCGTCTTTAGAATAATTGTATTCCACACATGCGCTGTTCTAACAAATTAGTCACCTCTGTGTAAAGAGCTTATCGCATTCCAACACCTGTTGTTTTGTTTGGTTACAAAATACCTGTTTACATAGTAGTAGTAGGGGGAAAAAAAGAGGTGGGGGATGGTGAGTCAAAACCCTGTTTTATTTTGGAAAAAAAGGGGGTGGGGTGGGGGATAATTTAGGACTATAATTTATACTTGTTTGGAGGGTAAAAAAAAACAAAGTGAGTTGAAAACCTGGTTTTCCTCTACTACTAGTATTTATATTTATAAGTATATGAGTGGGGCATACAGTGACAAAATGTATAGTCTATTCAAACTTGTGCTGTATTGCAACATAATTTGAATACTTGCTCACATGGATACATAGTTTCATTCATTTTTAAGTCTTTCAACACAGTAGGTCAGTTTTTGTTGCACACAATCAGTATACATATACTATAGAAATTAATTTTCAGATACAGGCAGTGGCAGCATTGCCTTGAACCTTTTACTAAAGATTGTTTAAACTATTTATTGTCTTAACCAAATGAAGGATTATATTCCCACTTGATACGTTCCATTTTTAGTCAAGATCAATATATTGTTTGACACGCTTGATCACTCTTGTGTTCATGGGTTCTAAGGAAACAATTATCTTTTGAGGGCTCGTCGTGAAATATAATGTTTTCAGACTGAATGTGTACTTTTGGCTACTAAAATGCCTGATGTTATAGGAAAGACGTATAGTATCTAAATTGCCACAGCAAGAAAATACTTGTTTAAGTTAGCTATATATTTTAAAAATACTGAGGCAGCAACGTTAGGCAGGAATTCAGTTGAATAGTATGCACAATTTAAAGCCATAGTTGGTGTTGATGTTTAATGTTTAAGAAAGCCATTGTTGGTGTTGACGTTTTATTGTTTAAGAAATTTTGTTACAAAGTTATGTAAACTGTAAAGGTCATTGAATCTCTGTTAACGTTTATTAAGAAATTGCATAATGCTTGTGAACTGATGAAGAACTGGCAGATAAAATGTATCTAATGAACTAAATGACTTTTATTTTGACTGAAAGCAGCTATGATATATATATATACATATATATATATACATATATATATATATATATATATATATATATATATATATATATATATATATATATATATATATATATATATATATATATATATATATATCTTAATTATTCTTTTCATGCATAAACAATTGAAGCACTGTTAACAGGTGGGAAATGCAATTAGCCAAAGAAACGATTGAAGTCATGCTTTAAATATATCGGGTTTATAGTGAAAAGCTCAGTTTAAAATATGCGTTCTTCGTGAATTATGTTTTATTTAAACTATATAAATATTTTAAACAAATACAAGATACGGCAATATGCTGGAGTTTCTCAGATAGTGTACTATGTGAGCTAGTAAATATATAAATTCGACGTGTTAGATAAGTACAGCAATGAACAAACATTGAAGAAGCAATCTATAAGCGTATCCTGAATCACTACATTGACATGTAAATACAAGTCGACTAAACATTGTCTCTAATGGATAGATGTAATTGCACTTCCAAAGTGATGGTACACAATAATATATATTTATCTAATTTAGTGTAGTTTAATTTGAATTGTCAACGCATTATCTTCTAATTTTGCAATGTCATCGTTTATGTCATGGTTTAACAAGTGTCTTACTTGGTTTGGTCTTTTCAAATATACATTTCAATCGTCCGAACCTTTCGTGAACACAAGTTCTGTCCATTGGAATAATGACGGGAACAACGAAATATTGTCTATATTAGCCACGAACGAATACTTGCATAGTTTTATCACAAATAGTATGGAAAATACGACTACAGAGTCATGCAAGCGTTGCTTAGGAGACAATATTTTAAAGAATATATCATATCCAACAAATTCATATGTAGAATATACTATTATTATTATTGTTGCACTTACGTAAAACTATCAATCATTTCGCATAATGCATCTATTTGTTTGTTTTCTATTCATCTCACTAATTTATTTCATTTAGTGCGAATGAGTTTTACTGATTTGAAGTTGAATTTAACTTAACGGAATGAGCTCTATACTTCAATAATTCGTCGAATTTATAACTTAATTTCACTAATGTGAAGCAAACTTTATTAATTCTTCAGTGCCAACAACTTTCAATTGCTCGATGAGTGAAAAACTTTAGCTTGTTTGGTTAAGAGAACAACGGTAGCAATTAAGCTAAATATATTTGTACGCTGATAGGATTTATATCTCTGTTACACGAGTTTCTTAACAACTTTAGATAAAAGAGGAATCTATTAGAATCGCTTGATACCCTTCATTAATCATTCAACGTCATTGATATGGCATAACTATCTGTGCCTTTCAATATCTGTCCTCACATTTGTTTACCACACCACATAAACCAAAGCAACTACAATATTGCAATAGTATTATTCGCCAAACTGGATTCGTTATGGCTCAGATATGGATATTGGGATGGTGTCCTAATCTTAAAAGCTCACATGGGCTAAACCAAATTATTACGAATCTATAATCTCAAACCAAATAATGTTTAAAGATTAACACCAACAACAATGGCAAAAATCAGCATAAAATACAAGATGAACATTTGCAAATATCTTACATTATTGGGAATTAACCCCCTTATAGTCCTTAAAGTTCAAACACAAGTTCGAATGAAGATCTTTTCTGATGTCAATGGTAATATGATAATGTGGCAGTGGCCTGGCGGTGAGCTAAGATCGTTTTTGATGTATCACAATATAATCCGCAATGTTATTATCTGAAATTCACTATAATTCTAAATTAGTGGTTCCAGTGAAAGAATATTATTGAGCACTTTGACATTTCCGTAAGTAATAATTTGAACAAATAAATCCGCCCAAACGAACGACTGAACATAACAATAAGAATAATTATGCTTCGGATGTTAAGCTAAGAGTGAATAAAGTTTGGATAAAGAATATTACCTTTAATTGACCTTGGTTGCAATTACCAGTTTCTGCAAATGCTTTTTCACTTAATTTAATTTGCATTTCTACATGATTCTAATTTCAGAATCAAGACTATCTTTCGACTCAGATTCAAACAAACATATTTAAATTAAAACAAATATAAATATTGTATTCAGTCATTGATCAAATTATAGCTATATAATATATTGCTTAAAACTAATGTCCTGCTTAGTTACCTAGTGATTTTGGACAACGCCATATACAAAATACATATATACAAAACATAGTCATTCAGAACAACCAAGAAATAATTTAAAAATAAACACCCATAGCAATATATAGATGGAGGACATAATGACATAATTTTAGTGAGGATGATTCAGGTGTGATGTCCATAGGACATTCTGTTGATAATGAATCGTAGGTTTTCTGAATGGTCTGTTTTAATTTCAATGAACCAAAATGTTAAATCATAAATGAAGCATTATCATAACATTTACCTTTCGACAACGCCTGAAGGATAGCAAAACGTATATGGAAATCACAGGGTTCCGAGTTCCACTCACATATATGAATAAGCTTGGACTTGGAAATGTCTTCAGGACTGTGGATACAAATGTAAGCCTCAATAAATTTGTAGGCAAGTTAAGTAATATGGGTGTCTGGTAAAATAACAATGCTAAATTAATATATACATTGTTTTCAATCCCCAGTGTATCTGCGATATTAAATTTTAGAGGCGAAATACACATGTTTTCCATTTAGTAGTTCGAGGCTTACTATCGCATTTATCCAATTTTGTTTAGCCATTTTAGCATCTATGTTTATATATGCAAACAGACAAGAATCCCCTTTCAGCTTTGAAAAGGTCAAGATTCTGGCTGTAAATTTTGGTCATATTATGTTGAGAGAGTTTTGAAACAAAACTATTGTTTGGGGTTTATTAACGGCTGTATTATCACGATGATTTTCTGTCAATTTGGCAATCTTTTGTTTAATAGTTTCTAAGATATAGTTAACATTAGCATCCGTATTTTAGATAATACAAGGGCATCACATGCATGCTAGGCAATCGTAGTTAAGCCAGAATTCATGATATCAGATAAAATAAATCAATATTTAAAGTACGTAAAGTCTATTAGACATTGAAAACAATGGACGAAAGTCGCAGTCAGGAGTCGAAGCCGGTCTGACTGTCTCAACCCCTTCCGACCAGAAACAAAGGACAGTTCGACAAACCCCATATAAAACGGGAAGAAATTCAAAAGCTAGATGTTGTTGACATGAATCTAATCAGGTTTGTCTGTCTGCCAGTCTAGCAAATGGACCTCAGGACTACAACGTCGGGTTCGGAAAGTTTTTGAATGCCTTACCTTCATCAATTGAGTAGGGTAACATGTCGACAACGATGAAAGTCATGAAACTGTCTGAAGTCTTAGTTTATTGCTGCTAAGTGACAACAGTTTGTTACTTTATTTGCACTGCGCGTGATTGCATCAGATTCGATATCTGTGAAGTAAATTCACACTGCACTTTTCGATATTATTGACGGAAATTAACAACTTCAATTTTTCTATTTCGCACAGATTAATTTGCTACAGTTTAACTAACTGAAATTATCTATATTGTCAGACTTCAAATCACTGTATTCAACACGCGAGTAAACTGAAATGGAACACAAATAAGCAAGGCGAGCAGGCAGGATGGGAACAGAGGCATTGTGCAAGTTGTTTTCTTCCCGCCAAAGAGTAGTTCATTCAATGACGGCTGCAAGATACAGGCTGCCGTACTGTTGACCATGTCTTAGCATACAATGGTTGCGTTTGTAACCTAGTTACCAATCTTCAGCTGCTGGGCGCGCTTGTGTTTATATGTATCTTTGTGCCTATTAATTTTACTAGCACTGACTAATCAGCCGACAAGCAGAGAATAGACGTACCACTAGTGTCGCATATTTATTTCTAAATATTAAAATAAATCTTCGGCTGATGACCGAAAGTCAATTTCAGTTTCGCCAGAAACTGAAAGCTAACGTTTTAGCTCGGCCGAAAAAAGAAAAAACTGTGCCGAAAGAGGCCATTCACCAACTTTCGGCAAAACGAACCGAAACCGAAACCCAAATTTCGGTCGACCTCTAATTTCATTAGCATCTTCACACAGAGCAAGAATTATCTAGCTGCATCTTCGCTAGAGAATGTTCGTTGATCTATTCGTTAAACGACGTGAAACTATGTGTATCAATGATCTTTGCTAGCTAAGAATGACCTATCCTGGACAAAACTGCAACACAGGAACTAATGATGGCTACGTCACATTATTGCACATATATCTTTCTTGTATGTGTTCGGCATCTATTTTTCTTCGCATTCTACACATTTTGTGTTCTAAACCAAAATCGTTTCCAAGTGTAGTGAGAATAGCTCTTTATATCACATGATAATGACATCGAATAACAATGCTTGAAACACATTGTCGAAGCAAGACTGCAATATTTTTGTGAAGTCGAGTTGTTCGCTAAAGTTTGCTATGTGTTTCGTTTGGCTACGAAGATGAACGTTAGATTGCACGAAGGACTGTACAATTGCAGTGTTTCAACTTCTAATGGAAATTTTTATTTTACTATTATTATTATTATTATTATTATGTATTATTTTTATTACTTATTGTATTATTATTATTATTATTTATTATTATTATTATATTATTATTATAATTATTAAATGATACAGATAAAGCGGGATACCTATTGAGACTCAAAATGTTGTCCCCAGAATGTTCAATGTGTAAAAAAAAATCAGTTGTTTTTGTGGATTATTTCAAATTCGGAGATAACCATAACAACACTAACTGGTTTGGTTATTATGAGTACGCGATTGACTGATTACTCCAATTGTGATCTCAACTGTCTCTGGCACACTGACAGGAGAGGCTGCAGCTGGGTTGGCTTTATCAATTTAGGATAGGTATCATACGTCTGAGACTGCTCTCACGTCTGCACAGCATTATTAATTCTCCTCCGCTCAAAATCTGTAAATCCAGTATGAACGAAACAGCACTAGACGGAGCATTACATTTATGAAACCTTTCATGACTCAAGGTATGTATGGAAATATTTCGGGGATACTTGAGAGAATCTTCAATCTTCTTCAATTGTCGCCCTACTGATATCCGGTGATACGGTCTGCACGTTCTCAACAGTGTTTTCATCAGTTATAAAGTGGATGCTTAGAATGCCTTCCCGCTTGAGAACCTCAGTGTCAGGGACTCCCTTTAAAGCCTCATTAATATCATCTGTTTTCTCTAGCAGCCCATTTTAAATTGGTTTTCCTTTTTTGTTTTGCCAAGCATGCAAACATGTTTCAGCAACAATACGGCTTTGCAGTCCTTAAGTTTTGTTTTTTAGACTGATGCATGGGCGTTACCACACATTTGCACGTAGGTCTAACAAAGACAAATATTTGCGTTAGCAATTCTGGCGATGGTTTGGATTTTCATCATGGTAGTGGTCTGCACGTGACAGTGTCTTGCCGAGATAGCGAATTTATCCACTACCACGAGAGTTTGGCCATTTACTGTGATGGTAGTAGGGTTGTATCACCCGACAGTTTAAAGCTAATCACATGATAGGAAATACAGACAATGCTTAAAACAATTGGAATTATCACTCAAATGGTTTGCTTCATTTTGCGAAAAGCTTCTTATTTATTTAAAGGTTGCGCCCATGATATTTATGCTGTAATCATCTATATTTGTCAATGTTTGAAATAGATTGCAGCTTTCAAAAAATTAACTCTTTCAATGATCTCAGCTTTTGAAAGAACATGCTTGGACAAACTGATCGCCATTTTTAAGCCCTTACACACGTCATGGCTTTGCAGCAAAATCTATTCTCATTTAACATGGGTCATGTTAAAAATTCTTAGCACAGAATTTCTCACTTGTCTCGTTATCTTTCTGTAGGCATTTATTTGCATGCCGCTTTAAAGGATCGTATATATGTATTATACTTTACTTTTCGCCGTGTTCGGTCATATGACATATATCATGAAATATTTCGTTCCATCTACACTCAACATTGGTGAAGGTCTGAGTTGGTATGTTTGGCAACGATCTTGGGACTTACAGCTCTAGCCAGTCATTGAGTGAAAAGACTTCCCTTGTGATTCTGCACGAAATCTGTGGATAAGGACATTTAAACTAAACCAACATACAATCACAATGCTAATTATTACTTAATTTGCGAAAATAATGTGTAAGAAACATTTTGATAAGTTTGGTTTTTTGAAAATTGGTAGAAACCTCCATACCATGTGACTTTTTTTTTTTACAATATGAAATGACTTCATGTCAACATATTTGTTTGTATACTAATTTACATACATTTAAGTAAAGATGATTTCTTATTTTCTAAATTTAGGATTAAACTGCACATTAAACTGTAACCCAGCTGAGTCCAGTCAAAAGCAACATTGTGATCTTTAACGTTCCGATTTAGATGCGTGATTCATTTCTCAATCAATCCATTCAAAAGCAACATTATGATGTACAACGGCCCTAAAAAAGAGCATCACAATCCTGGAACCTGGGAAAAAGCAGTCATAAGAAAACAGATTCAGCAACCTACTTTGGAACATCTCGAGAAGAGATGATTATGAAGACAGACTAGAGAATCTATGTATTCTATTATGGGAAAAGGCCTACATGAACAGGATAGAGCAAGACCAATTGTTCCTTACAACATGTTTCATCATCTTCTCATATCCACGAGCTGTTTACGATAGAAGTGATACGGATCTCCACAGCAACGTAGGTGAGCTGAAAGAAAAGTCTGAGCAAGCGAATTTTCGTCAGGTTCGATTATCTTCCAGAAAGACGTGCCACAAACGCAGTCTATATACTGATGGGAGCAATTCCCTAGAGATGCCCACATGGAGATGAAAGCCCGGACACTTATTTTTGGCTACAATCATAGGTAGCTTCGAATCTTTTGAAATTTTAAATTACAGGCAGACGACTGTCAATAAATGAGAAGGTGTCAGCATCTGGTGTACTACATAAAATACACTTTACAAAAATACTTCTTCACATCATATTCAACTGGAATGATAAATCCTCTGGCAAACGTACTGCTGAAAGCCCTTAAGAAGGCAATATAACTAATACTGGAGCAAACACAGGAATAGGCGAAAACTAACCAAACATAAACTCAAATACATTCACATCCACAACAACCCCCCTCTGTTGTTGTGATGTACAACTTAAGAATCCACCTCAATCGCCCCAAGAGCAGAAGACGAAGCATCCATTATACTCCAGGTGTTAGGTTTTAAACTGGCTTGTACACCCGGTAAACTAGAGAGACCCAAGTTTTAAATCAACCAATTCTCGTACATCCCATCTCATGAAAATATAAAGATATATAGTACTTTCCTCTCTTAAGTTTCCTCTATAGTGCAAACGAAAAATCCTAGGATTTATCCAGTATTACATGGCAGACGCAGTTAATATCTATTATTAGTAACAGTGAACCTTTGATACGGTGTGTACTAGATTGCAGTAATCCAATCATAAAGATCGCCTTATTACTTAAACACTGATCAAATCTATGAAATGAATATTTTAGTAGAAATCTCATTTATACATCTGAATCGAATGAGAGCAAGCCTGCTTTTCCTACAAATTTGTTCTCATTATTATGGCATGCGAATACAGATTTTCGATTTCTAATGATTTTCCACCGTCGCTTTCGTAGCATTGCAATCAGGCCTCTTTATGATTATAAATGGATTTATGTTATCAGGCCAATGAATTTATTTGGATGATAATAGCGTTAGTATATTAGAAGATATATTTGTAGTACCACAGTACCCCTCCCACCACCATCTCAACTAACTATTCCTAACCATCTCATATGGAAAGCTCCAATACGATATCTGATGTAATTGCAAAATAACACCAATTCTGCCCTGGATAACGAGGTAGGTACTTTATTTCTTATTCATGATGAAGACGATTAAAAAAACTGACAATAACAACATTGCCTTTTTTTGGACTGGTGACAGCATCAATATACAATATGTATACAAATTTCTAGTTAGATCAGAGTTTTGCGTTGAATATGCGGCCATGATACCTCGAAATTGTGTTACTCATTTTATACTCCCCAATCGATGATATTTTTTCAATATTTTATAAGTGAGGCCTAAAATAAGAATTTGATATTAGTAGCTACATTTTATTTTACAGTGACACGAGCCAATCCATGTACCCTTCGGAATAACGATCACCTGGTACAATATTTAATTGATTTTTTTACCTTATAAAACTGCAAGATCTTATTGTTGAAAGAAGATCGCGTTAGAAAATTATGTTGCTATTGTTTGCAGTAAGATGATTGTTTTTACAGTGCGCGAGTTTAACAATTACCTCCATGAGAAGTAAGGTACTAGTTATCTCAGAAGGTTAGTAAACTATCTAACGATTGAAGAGTCGGCTTGTAATTCAAACTATCCTTCTTTAGCGAACGGCTAGAGGAGAGGAGTATAGTAATTTCCTATGATACTAATAAGAAAATTGCAGTAACTCAGTATGTATAATAATTACATAATTTTTTATATTTGGAACTTAAATATTCGAATTTTGCATTTTATATTCCATTTTGCTTTAATTCATTTATGTATTTTTAATCTTCAAGTGACTTACTTTAGGGTAGTTCATGTCCTCTTCTTCTTGACATGTCCAACTTTTCGGTCCTAAAATCTCTATTATGATATTGATACTGTAGCGGAAAGTTCTCTCGGCTACACTGTCCCGAGTCCTCGTTATTAAGGCTGGTTCTTTATGATAGGTCTTATAGTTGGAGTGATACCCCGCTGAATCTGTCTGAGAGTCCTGGCACTCCAGAGTGTGACAGATTTCCCCTCAGCGGGTACCGGCTTATTTCTGCTTCTTGGTGCCGCCGACTTGGTCACAGCTAGTCGCAGGGTCGCCGACTGGTCGCAGTCGCCGACTTGTCGCAGAGTCGCCAGACTGGGTCGCAAGGTCGCCGACTTGGTCGCAGAGTCACCGACTGTCGCAGGGTCGCCGACTGGTCGCAGAGTCGCCGACTTGGTCGCAAGTCTGTGTGTAGAGATTGAGTTTTGCGAGAGACTGAGAGAGAGAGAGAGAGAGAGAGAGAGAGAGAGAGAGAGAGAGAAGAGAGAGATCATTTTGAGAGAGAGAGAGAGAGATCACGAAGAATAGAGAACATTTACATTTCAGAGATGTTTTTGGAAGTGGCCCTAAGATGTCAACAGCTATGCGTTCCATTGGAACCCCTGACGAAATCAGCTGCATTGGAGCTCGCCTTTTCTGTCCTGGTGACTTTCGTTTCGCACAGACCTCGAATCTCTGGCACCACAGTCGCATATCTTTCTGTAGTCCGACCCAGTAATACTCTTTTCTGATCTTCTGTAGAGTTTTTCTGATGCCAAGGTGTCCTCCACTTCTCGAGTCGTGCGCCATGAGTAGAATATCATTTCTCTTGTTTCGTGGGACAATAGCTTGACTGTGAACTTCTCCACCGTCGTGCGACTCCCATCTGCGACAGAGTATGGAGTTCTTAATCTCTAGCTGGTTCCACTGACTCCAGAGGCTTTTCACCAGCACGCCATATCTGGCGACTTCTTCCCACGGTGGTCGTGTATTGCTTTCCATCCAACTCATCACAATTGCGACATCCTGGTCGGATTTCTGAGCCTCGGCGAATTCATCGCTTTCACAAGACGTCTGTATCAGCTACTGACATATCCGTCTCAGCACTCCAATCCTTGTTTGTCGCTGGATCATCTTTGCTTAATTTCGTTTCTTTCTTTTTGGTTTGTGTCTCTACTTGAAAACCGCATTGTCGACATGGGCCTCTGGACAAGGCTTCAGCGGTACGATGAAGTCTTCCTGGACGATGTTGAATCTCAAACTGATACTGCGACAGGACATCAATCCATCTTGCGAGTTGCCTTTCCGGATTCTTGAAATGTAATAACCACTTTAGGGAGCTGTGGTCTGTTCTAATTAGGAACCGTCTTCCGTACAGGTAATGCTTGAAATATTTCACAAAGAATACGACCGCCAACAGCTCTTTTCTCGTCACGCAATATCTTCTCTCAGCTTTCGTTAGTGATCGACCAGCATATGCTACAACCCTCTCGCATCCGTTGTGAACTTGCGATAGGACAGCTTAAAGTCCACTGTCGCTAGCGTCTGTGTCAAGAATAAAAGGCTTTCCAGGGTCTGGGAACGCTTATACAGGGCTCGTCGTTAATCGTCTCTTCAACTCATCGAATGACGACTGACAACTCTCAGTCCAGACAAAAGGTCTCCCTTTTTATGTCAGTTGGTGTAAGCTATCTGCAATATCGGCAAATCCCTTTATGAATCGTCGGTAGTATGAACATAGTCCTAAGAAACTGCGAAGTTCTGTCTGCGACGTTGGGTTTCTCCAGTCGACGACAGCGGACACTTTCTCTGGATCTGCACGTATCCCCTCCTTTGACACAATATGACCCAAGTACTTGACTTCTTTTGCGAACAAACGACATTTCTTGGGCTTGGATTTGAGACTAGCTTCCAACATTCTGTCAAAACCCTGTCGCAGACGATCCAATTCCTCCTCAAATGTGCGACCAAAGATGATTATGTCGTCGAGATACACCAAACATATCTCCCACTGCAGTCCCGCTAGAACTGTCTCCATCAGTCTCTCAAAGGTACCGGGTGCATTACAGAGTCCGAACGGCATGACATTGAACTCGTATAAACCTTATCTAGTCGCAAATGCTGTCTTCGACCGATCTTCTGGCTCCATTTCTACCTGCCAATATCCGCTCATGAGGTCTAAAGTCGGAAACCAAGTTACTCCCGATAGCGAGTCAAGCGACTCAGCGATCCGTGGTAGAGGGTATGCGTCTTTAACAGTCACTTCGTTTAATGCACGGTAGTCGATGCAGAACCTCGTTGTGCCATCCTTTTTCTTTACTAATACCACTGGTGACGACCATGGACCGGAAGATGGCGAAATTATCTCTTTCTTCAACATGTCGTTTACAAGCTTCTCAATTTCTTCACTGGCGTGAATCGGAACTCTTCTCGGGGGTAGTTTTATTGGTCTCGAGCTCCCTGTTTTAATTTTGTGTCGCGCCTTTGTAGTCCTTCCAAGATCAGCATCAGATGCGGCAAAGAGTGACTGGTAGTCGCAGAGAAATAAATCCACCTTTCTTGCCTGTTCTTCAGAGAATGATTCTTTTGACGCTTTAGCCAGTTCTTTCAAATGGGTCGGTAGTCGAGGCTGCAACTCGTTATTCCGAAGACAACGAACGGTCGCATTCCTATCTAAATCGACGACTTCTCCGACTTCTTCTAAGACAGCTATGATTGTTCCAGTATAAAGTGTCTGGTTATCTGCAGTCGCATTTAGTATCCGTACGGGCAAATTCCCTTTCCCGGGTCTGACTAGCGTTCTTGAGACTAATATGTCGTGCCGCTCTCCAAACTTCTGATACTGCTCTAGCACTCCAATTTCCGGCACTGCTGAAGACGGCAGCTTCTCAAGTTTTCCTGGAACAATCATCTCGTGCATCGCAGGAACGTTCACTGTCTCTCCGACAATTATTCTGGCGCATCCTACTTGTCCTTTAAACGTACAAGGTAAATTCTCCTTGCCGATGGAAAGGCGACTCTTGTTAACATCGAGTCGACACGAGTTAAACTTAAGAAAGTCTAATCCAAGTATTCCCTCTGCTGAGATGTTAGCAACCAGCATTTTATGTCGTCGATGAACACCATTTAGGCTTAGTTCAAAAAGTCCCTTCCCGTCGACCGACATTGGTCTATCGTCTGCGAGACTGACTTTCCCTCTCACAGGAATCAGGTCTGGTCTTTTCTCCGGTTTAATCCTCCTATAGACTTCTCTAGATAGGATAGTTACTGTAGCACCTGTATCAATCAGGAGATCGACATAAGTCCCATGAATGGTGCCTACCACATACAACCCGACGTCAGCATCCGATGATCGGTTTCCAAGTCGATAAGAAACCTTATCCCTCTTGCGTCTCTGCCTCTGGTTCCTGTCATATCTCATGTAACCCGTCGTCTGCGGGGTCGGTCGCGAATTACTGTTACATGTCTTCTTAGCAGGGCAGTCTTTCTTAAAATGTCCCTGCTGGCCGCACCCGTAACAAACAAGTTTGTCATAGTTTCTGTTTCTTCGTCGCTTGGGACTTTACTCATTTGTTTGGAACTCCTAACTTCAGTCGTGAGAACAGCCACCAATCTCGTCAGCTCTATCATTTGCTGTCTCAGTTCTCTGATTGCTGGCCCTTGTTCCTCATCCTGCGACGACACACCACGGACATGCCTTTTTCCTCCCTGTCGTTGCTGCTCAGCTCTAGCGAACGCCTCTAACTCGACAGCTATCTGTACCGCATCGTTAATCGTAGTGGGTCTCGCCTGTTGTACCTTTAAGCGCATGTCGGAATCGTCCAGGGCATCAATAAATTGTTCTTTAGCGAGCGTATCAATCAAAAGGAAACTCGCCTCAGGGTAAGCTAAAGTCGCAAGCCGCCGTATAGCTTACGCAAGCTCTGGTAAAGATTCTCCGTTCTTGCAAATTCTACTCCTTAGCTGAACTCTGTATAACTCGGATTGGTTCGGGAGTGCGAATCTCTGCTTCAAGGCATCCACTAATTCAGCATACGACTTCTTCTCAGGCACTGCCAACAATTGTTATGCTTGACCTCTTAGTGCGACACCTAAATACAGTTTCTTTTCTTCCTCTGTCCAATAGTTTAGGGTCAGGTACATCTCGAAGTGAGTGATAAAATCCAACAAGGGTGCCGTCCCATCGTACGACATCGGAGTAACGACCGGCCGCTTCAAGATTCTTTGCGCAAGATTAGTCGCCTCATCGCTTCCTTCTGTAACCATTCTCTCGCTCTCAGATCTCTTTCGGTCTTTGAGAGCTGTATGTTCAGCATCCTTTGTTGCTGTAGTATCGGCTATATTCTTGGTCTCCTGTGACTTCGAGGGTGTCGATATCGCCTGTCCACTAAAGTAAATCTGTCATCTGGGGACAATTCTTTCTTTCGAGCACTCTCCTGCTTTCTTGGTCGTCTCCGCACTCATAGCCATAGTCCCCTTCCTTGTAGTTAGTCTTTTCTCTAAATCTTTGCATTTCTTTGTCAAGCGTCGAAACTGGTCTTCGAAAGGAATCGCCGTCTTTACCTCCGTCTCGGGGGTAAGCATCCAGTCGCCTACATGTGACCCTCCGTAAGCCATCTTGATTCTGTCTTCTACTCCTCGACCTATACCATCGCTGCCACCAATTTGTAGCGGAACTGCTCTTTCAGCTACACTTCCCTGAGTCTCGCTATGTCGGGTTCTTTATGATAGGTCTTATAGTTGGAGTGATACCCCGCTGAATCTGTCTGAAGACTGGCACTCCAGAGTGTGACAGATTTCCACCTCAGCGGGATACCGGCTTATTTCTGGCTTCTTGGGTGCCGCCGATTTGGTCACAGCTAGTCACAGAGTCGCCTTGGTCGCAGTCGCGACTGGTCGCCGACCGATGGGTGTCGCAGAGTCGCCGACTGGGTCGCAGGTCGACTGGTCGCAAGAGTCGCCGATTTGGTCGTAGTCGCCGACTGGTCGCAGTCGCCGACTTGTCGCAGAGTCGCCGACTGGTCGCAGAGTCGCCGACTGTCGCAGGGTCGCCGACTGGTCGCAGTCGCCGACTTGGTCACAGTGTCGCAGGGTCGCCGACTCTCTGTGATGTAATCGGGACTTCAGTCGCAGGGTCGCCGACAAGAAGGCAAAGCTAAGTTGAGGTAGGCGACAAGGTGTTGTTGTTGTTGCCATTCGAACATAACAAACTCCAAGTGTCTTGGAAAGGCCGTTCGTTGTAACGCAGAAGAAGGGTGGACAGAATTGGCATCAGGGTGGCCGATAAAGAGAAGCTGTACTACGTTTAACCGACTTAAACGCTACCGTCGAAAGAGGTCACGCCGACTTTTGCAGGGTCTACGTTGTGTCGAAGTCCCGTCGCCGAATGGAGGAGTGGCGGAAGTACTTCCTAGTTGTCCGTTGACGGGAACGAAACTTACGTAGACGTCGGCCGTTACGTAAAGTTAACGTCACAGACCAACGTCGCTTGGGGCGAGGTGGAGGAGATACTTCACGATTGAGTCGAATGGGACACTATGACGGAGAAACCAGGTATGCGGATTCGCAGTGGAGGAGTTTCAGTCTGAAGCTATTAGATGAAACACAGTGCGAAAAACTGAGAGCTATCCACGGTCTGCGAAGTCGCAAGAAACCGTTGCGGAAAGAAATTCAAAAACTATGCTGCAATTAGGGTCGATTGAACCAGCGGAATCCCTACCCTTTTCATTCCTGGTTGTTTTACCCAAGAACGACCAAGGATGGCGATCACCGGTTTTGTATTGGTTACAGGGAAGTTGAATAGGCCGAATTTCAAGTAGAAATGTTACCAGATCTGAAAATATTGGTCCAGAGTATATACCCAAATACTTCTCGAAAATAGACCTGTCGAAAGGTAATTGGCAAATTCAGTACGAAAAGAAGACCGTCACGAAACTTGCTTTCGCGCCAACACACCAGAATGGAACATACCAATGGGTAGTTATGACGTTCGGGGTCCAGAACGCACCCAGTGTATGATGAGGAAACTTTTAGAGCCTCTAAGAGGGAGCGGAGTCTCTAATTTTATGGACCATTTATTGTTAGCGACTGAATACTTCGGAACAAAAAACGAATAATTCTGTTGAGAAAGGTTTTGGAACGACTCAAAGGCAGGGCTCACATATGTGACCTTCCAATGCCAATTGGATTTCGTATAAATTGACGTATTAGGACACACCCTTAGTGTCAGATACATTACAACCGACAGACAGTACGAAAGGTTCAGCAGCTTCGGGGAATGCCCATCACGTCCACTACAAAAACCGAAGTTCGTTCATTTAGTATCTTGCAGGTTATTATCGAAAATATGTTCCAATTTCAGTGCTATTGCTAGCCGTAATTGACCGACTTGGACGAGAAAGAACTCTCCGACTAAAGTTGTTTGGACAGACGCTTGTGAGATGCCTTTCAAACGTTGAAAGATAGACTGACGTCAGACGCCATTGTTAAGCTACCAGACTGACAAAGGACTTTGTGTTACGTACAGACGCTTCTGACAAGAGGTCTTGGTGCAGTTTTACTGCAAGAAACATGATGGGACTTATTTCATTAAATGCGATAGAAACTTAATACCTGTCTGAGCGTAATTATTCAGTTGGCGACCTCCCTCGACCGGAATCTCTAGCGATGGTCTTGGGATTCATAAGTTTCAGCGTTAATCTGTATGGGAAAGTTTATTCTAGAAACCATCATCAACCTTTAGCGTATCTGCACAGCGAAATTGACTAATGGGGCGTTAAATGAGGTGGTCAAGTTTCTACACAATATCTCCAGTACTTACTCCTTCGAACGGAACAAGTTGAAAACCTGGTTTTCCTCTACTACTAGTATTTATATTTATAAGTATATGAGTGGGGCATACAGTGACAAAATGTATAGTCTATTCAAACTTGTGCTGTATTGCAACATAATTTGAATACTTGCTCACATGGATACATAGTTTCATTCATTTTTAAGTCTTTCAACACAGTAGGTCAGTTTTTGTTGCACACAATCAGTATACATATACTATAGAAATTAATTTTCAGATACAGGCAGTGGCAGCATTGCCTTGAACCTTTTACTAAAGATTGTTTAAACTATTTATTGTCTTAACCAAATGAAGGATTATATTCCCACTTGATACGTTCCATTTTTAGTCAAGATCAATATATTGTTTGACACGCTTGATCACTCTTGTGTTCATGGGTTCTAAGGAAACAATTATCTTTTGAGGGCTCGTCGTGAAATATAATGTTTTCAGACTGAATGTGTACTTTTGGCTACTAAAATGCCTGATGTTATAGGAAAGACGTATAGTATCTAAATTGCCACAGCAAGAAAATACTTGTTTAAGTTAGCTATATATTTTAAAAATACTGAGGCAGCAACGTTAGGCAGGAATTCAGTTGAATAGTATGCACAATTTAAAGCCATAGTTGGTGTTGATGTTTAATGTTTAAGAAAGCCATTGTTGGTGTTGACGTTTTATTGTTTAAGAAATTTTGTTACAAAGTTATGTAAACTGTAAAGGTCATTAAATCTCTGTTAACGTTTATTAAGAAATTGCATAATGCTTGTGAACTGATGAAGAACTGGCAGATAAAATGTATCTAATGAACTAAATGACTTTTATTTTGACTGAAAGCAGCTATGATATATATATACATATATATATATACATATATATATATATATATATATATATATATATATATATATATATATATATACATATATATATATATATATATATATATATATATATCTTAATTATTCTTTTCATGCATAAACAATTGAAGCAATGTTAACAGGTGGGAAATGCAATTAGCCAATGAAACGATTGAAGTCATGCTTTAAATATATCGGGTTTATAGTGAAAAGCTCAGTTTAAAATATGCGTTCTTCGTGAATATGTTTTATTTAAACTATATAAATATTTTAAACAAATACAAGATACGGCAATATGCTGGAGTTTCTCAGATAGTGTACTATGTGAGCTAGTAAATATATAAATTCGACGTGTTAGATAAGTACAGCAATGAACAAACATTGAAGAAGCAATCTATAAGCGTATCCTGAATCACTACATTGACATGTAAATACAAGTCGACTAAACATTGTCTCTAATGGATAGATGTAATTGCACTTCCAAAGTGATGGTACACAATAATATATATTTATCTAATTTAGTGTAGTTTAATTTGAATTGTCAACGCATTATCTTCTAATTTTGCAATGTCATCGTTTATGTCATGGTTTAACAAGTGTCTTACTTGGTTTGGTCTTTTCAAATATACATTTCAATCGTCCGAACCTTTCGTGAACACAAGTTCTGTCCATTGGAATAATGACGGGAACAACGAAATATTGTCTATATTAGCCACGAACGAATACTTGCATAGTTTTATCAGCAAATAGTATGGAAAATACGACTACAGAGTCATGCAAGCGTTGCTTAGGAGACAATATTTTAAAGAATATATCATATCCAACAAATTCATATGTAGAATATACTATTATTATTATTGTTGCACTTACGTAAAACTATCAATCATTTCGCATAATGCATCTATTTGTTTGTTTTCTATTCATCTCACTAATTTATTTCATTTAGTGCGAATGAGTTTTACTGATTTGAAGTTGAATTTAACTTAACGGAATGAGCTCTATACTTCAATAATTCGTCGAATTTATAACTTAATTTCACTAATGTGAAGCAAACTTTATTAATTCTTCAGTGCCAACAACTTTCAATTGCTCGATGAGTGAAAAACTTTAGCTTGTTTGGTTAAGAGAACAACGGTAGCAATTAAGCTAAATATATTTGTACGCTGATAGGATTTATATCTCTGTTACACGAGTTTCTTAACAACTTTAGATAAAAGAGGAATCTATTAGAATCGCTTGATACCCTTCATTAATCATTCAACGTCATTGATATGGCATAACTATCTGTGCCTTTCAATATCTGTCCTCACATTTGTTTACCACACCACATAAACCAAAGCAACTACAATATTGCAATAGTATTATTCGCCAAACTGGATTCGTTATGGCTCAGATATGGATATTGGGATGGTGTCCTAATCTTAAAAGCTCACATGGGCTAAACCAAATTATTACGAATCTATAATCTCAAACCAAATAATGTTTAAAGATTAACACCAACAACAATGGCAAAAATCAGCATAAAATACAAGATGAACATTTGCAAATATCTTACATTATTGGGAATTAACCCCCTTATAGTCCTTAAAGTTCAAACACAAGTTCGAATGAAGATCTTTTCTGATGTCAATGGTAATATGATAATGTGGCAGTGGCCTGGCGGTGAGCTAAGATCGTTTTTGATGTATCACAATATAATCCGCAATGTTATTATCTGAAATTCACTATAATTCTAAATTAGTGTTCCAGTGAAAGAATATTATTGAGCACTTTGACATTTCCGTAAGTAATAATTTGAACAAATAAATCCGCCCAAACGAACGACTGAACATAACAATAAGAATAATTATGCTTCGGATGTTAAGCTAAGAGTGAATAAAGTTTGGATAAAGAATATTACCTTTAATTGACCTTGGTTGCAATTACCAGTTTCTGCAAATGCTTTTTCACTTAATTTAATTTGCATTTCTACATGATTCTAATTTCAGAATCAAGACTATCTTTCGACTCAGATTCAAACAAACATATTTAAATTAAAACAAATATAAATATTGTATTCAGTCATTGATCAAATTATAGCTATATAATATATTGCTTAAAACTAATGTCCTGCTTAGTTACCTAGTGATTTTGGACAACGCCATATACAAAATACATATATACAAAACATAGTCATTCAGAACAACCAAGAAATAATTTAAAAATAAACACCCATAGCAATATATAGATGGAGGACATAATGGACATAATTTTAGTGAGGATGATTCAGGTGTGATGTCCATAGGACATTCTGTTGATAATGAATCGTAGGTTTTCTGAATGGTCTGTTTTAATTTCAATGAACCAAAATGTTAAATCATAAATGAAGCATTATCATAACATTTACCTTTCGACAACGCCTGAAGGATAGCAAAACGTATATGGAAATCACAGGGTTCCGAGTTCCACTCACATATATGAATAAGCTTGGACTTGGAAATGTCTTCAGGACTGTGGATACAAATGTAAGCCTCAATAAATTTGTAGGCAAGTTAAGTAATATGGGTGTCTGGTAAAATAACAATGCTAAATTAATATATACATTGTTTTCAATCCCCAGTGTATCTGCGATATTAAATTTTAGAGGCGAAATACACATGTTTTCCATTTAGTAGTTCGAGGCTTACTATCGCATTTATCCAATTTTGTTTAGCCATTTTAGCATCTATGTTTATATATGCAAACAGACAAGAATCCCCTTTCAAGCTTTGAAAAGGTCAAGATTCTGGCTGTAAATTTTGGTCATATTATGTTGAGAGAGTTTTGAAACAAAACTATTGTTTGGGGTTTATTAACGGCTGTATTATCACGATGATTTTCTGTCAATTTGGCAATCTTTTGTTTAATAGTTTCTAAGATATAGTTAACATTAGCATCCGTATTTTAGATAATACAAGGGCATCACATGCATGCTAGGCAATCGTAGTTAAGCCAGAATTCATGATATCAGATAAAATAAATCAATATTTAAAGTACGTAAAGTCTATTAGACATTGAAAACAATGGACGAAAGTCGCAGTCAGGAGTCGAAGCCGGTCTGACTGTCTCAACCCCTTCCGACCAGAAACAAAGGACAGTTCGACAAACCCCATATAAAACGGGAAGAAATTCAAAAGCTAGATGTTGTTGACATGAATCTAATCAGGTTTGTCTGTCTGCCAGTCTAGCAAATGGACCTCAGGACTACAACGTCGGGTTCGGAAAGGATGTATGTTATACGATGTCCTATATCTGGACCGTTATATTTGATATGAGACCTTCATATTTCTATGTGATTATTTAGGTACAGTTCAGCTACATAAAAAGCATTATGAATAGAGCGTCGTTTAGATGTCTTGTTTCCATTTAGTTTTGGTTTTGATATGTGATTCTATGTTATAAGATAATGCCAGTAAATATGTTAACAGCAAGTTTATTTGTGGTTAGCATAGCTATAAGTTGAAAATAATAATTTTTTTATGGACATATGACGAATGATTGGTGACAAAGGATGAATAAAGGTTTGTTCAACTGGCTCGTTTGACTTCATGATTAGATGAGCAAAATACTTTTAATAAACTAACTCGATCATCCACTTTGTAGGCGTACTAACATAGTTTTAGTCTCATTATGGTCAGTTTGATGATGCTAAACGTAGTTACACTGTGTCTAGGAAAGAGTGATCATGCAGGAAAAAAGTGAAATCAGCTTTCAGCAATCGCATTTTCGCCACTATATCTTAGCCATATCATTCGTTACGCAAGCTTCTTGCATTAACTAATTGCATGTAACCGTTGAAATTGATTATTTATTAAAATGATCTGATAAATATTTATTTCAAATATGTTTAGAAAGGGGACGGAAACAATTATGATCTGCAAAAAATGATCATAAACCTTTCATACATAGTCAATTGAATCTAAAACCACAATTGGTATTTCCAGTTTAAATATAGCCGAGATTCATTACATGAACTTCTGTCAAAACAATAGGTTCTAGTAAATTTGATATGCTCTCCTTGGTTATGTTATCATTAATCATCTTAGAAATTATGTACAGATCTCGCTCATAACGATACACACAGACAGATGTAATTTGTTGATATATTAAGTGTGATCAAAGCCACACTATCTGAAAAAAATTAAGTAAATCAGATGACACATTGCGTTTACTTCGCTTAAAAGGGAAGAACGAATCTTGCTGATATAGGTATAACGCACAAGCAAGCCAATGATGTTCAGAAATATAAAACCCATAATTTAAAAAGCACGCTTGGCCAATCAGATGCAATATCACTTTATTATTATGTATATCTTGCACGTGATTAAACGTATCAAGAGCTGTAAGCTTGCATACCATGACTGATGAGAATCTAACAAGAATTATATTCGCTAAGTCAAAGTCCGAAAACAAAAGACTAATACAATTGAAAGCATATCAACAAAATAAAATCTTTTCAAAATAATATAAACCAGTATGCGTATCAAATCTAATTTTCATGTCATGTGTTGTTGTTTTGCTTATCAAGGTGATATAATTTTGTCAAAAATTTCAATCTTTTGAAACGTTACAAAAATTAAAAATTGCTTTACGACTAGAAAACATGTAATTTAGAAATAGTAATTTTGACTATAAAAAGCAAAACGTTATTATGCGATTGAGGTTACAGAGGTGCATTCTCAATTAAAACAGTAACGTTAAAACTGACGGCAGTAAAATAATATAGCACATTAAGGATGCCTTTTTTAGTAGCGAATAGGGCAACATCATTTTATCATCGTTTTTTTTTTAAGCACGATGACTTTCATTGCGAATATTTTAGACTGCTTAATTGTGTAGTGTTTATCATGGCAGCATTTATTAATAAACGTCAATTTTTGTTGTGAAATGTCCTTGGTTTAAGGTCAACTAATCGATGAAAATCCGTTAAAATTCTTTTGTCAAATTAAACTGAATTATGTTAATTGTTTTTTCCTTCTTTGATTTGCATTATTGTCCAGAAAAATGAAATTAAACTACTCATTGTGTATGCATTGTGACGTGTTTTTTTTATTTCAATGTCGAATTTGGAGGTGCATACATGTTATATATAACATGGGTGATAGGTCAGAATAAATGGTATCCTATCAACCTTTTCTTTCTGTCCATATCTGAGAAGGTCATCACGGTTTGTTTGTTTGGCCCTTTGGATTGCCTCCGCAATCAGGTCTTTGTCGTAGCCTCGGTAAATTAAATGTTTAGCCAGCTCTTCAGACCTTTCTAGGAATCTTTCATCGTCGGAGCAAATTCTGCGTATCCTCAGTGCCTGGCTATATGGAATGTTCATAATGCAGTGTTTTAGATGACAGCTGGATGGGAGAAGATACTGGTGTTTGTCGGTTGGTTTTGAGTAGATGTCTGTGTGTAATTTGTTTTCCACCAGTCTGGTTGTTGTGTCCAGGAAAACATGGTTTGAGTTTGACATGGTTTGACCTATCACCCAGACAATCCCAAAGTAGGTAAAATCATCGCAAACCACTGGCCAACCGTGCAATCGTCAGACATACTAAACCTAATACTTCCGAACAAACCTGCAGTAGCTTACCGGAGACCAAAAAACCTAAAGGACATCCTAGTCAGGGCAAAGCTAACGCCAATCGCTAGTCAAAACCAACCTAGTCAATCTGGACCCTGTGGCGATAAAAGATGCAAAACCTGTCAACATATGATAGAGACCAAGACATTCACTAGCACAGTGACTAAAGAAAAACTAAACATACATGGTCCAAACAAAACGTGCAAAACAGAGAATGTGATTTATCTCATCACATGTAAGATCTGTGGCCTTCAGTACGTCGGAGAAACTGAAAAGCTACACAAAAGGATAAACCTTCATAGATCTGATTGGATGACAAAAAAGCTGTACAGAAGCCCGGTCGCAGAACACTTCTCCTCCCCTGGCCACACTTTCAGTGATATAATACTTATCGCTATTGCTAACAACCACAGCTGGAGTTCCGAAACCAGGAAGGAAAAGGAATCATACTGGATACGCCGCCTTAGAACATTGAAACCAAGCGGTCTAAACCAAGAAGACTAGAAAATGACAACTATGCACTAGTAGAATTTAACATTTTCTAAATCTTCTTATTATCCTTCAATTTTTACTATAAGAATAACCGGTATAGAATCAAATATCCGGGATATAATCTGCGTTACATATGTACACAAAGTAAAAATAGATGTCGCTTTGGCTTGTAGACTTTTAGGGAATTATACAACGTTTTCAGTTTCCGCAACTAGTCTATACAAGCTGGTTGTATTTATAGTTTTAGCACATGTGAAGACAGAAATGTAGAGGTTTACAAACACAACGTTTTTGTGTTTATTTGTTTGTCGTAACTATGTGTTGTATTTGCCTTTGAAAAAGACTCATTAAGAGTCGAAAGCGCTTAGGCTAGTTAGTTACTAGTTTCGTACTGTTCGTCGTCAGTTTATTGCATATATTTTAATTAATCCCTGACACACGTGATCCCTTGGTGGATCCAGTACGCTTGAGAGGGTTGTTATCGCCATATGATTTGTATTCTTTATATATATATATATATATATATATATATATATATATATATATATACAGTTTGGAGGGTTTCATCTTTGGAATATTTCTCTTAAGTTTTTTCAACTAATGTTTAATGGTGTTACATTTGACGGAATTGAAATCTTCTTTAGTATTATTTACAAGATAGCGATGGATGGTGGATTAGTGTCATCTGAGTAGCATAATTTAGCACAGACTGTCAATCGTGTGAATAGATCTTACCTTACGGAGACAAACCACAAACGTTAACCAAATTGTAATGTCATGAGAACGACTGCCATTGGTTGACTGACAGATTTAAAAAGTTTTAATCATGGTCTAAGAAGAACTTACATCTCTGATTCTGCCTCAGTACCACGTTCTTCCTGATGGTAGGCCTTAAAAGAATGATATATAAAAATGATTATAGTTGTAATCATTGTGTCTATGTGTCCATCATGTCCAGCTTACTTATTTTCTTTTATATCGCACAAGATTCATGGATATAATACATATGAATGTTATGACTTAAACTTTAATTCGTGTACCGCTTATGTCAGATTCCTTCGTGATATTCTTTTACTTATCCTGGACATTTTCTTTCACGGAAATATACTATTTGAATGCATACAATATAACAGATTCCAAACGGCACACTTAACCGACAATCTTTGTTTGAAGGATATGTTTCAACGTATCCAAAACTGTTAAAAAGTCTTGGTCAATTCTGATCTAGACATGATAACAAGTTCTCAGTGATTTCGTATCCTGAACAATTTTTTTTTACTGGACGCTTTCTGCTCTGACATTCCAACAAATATGCACTATGTTTATAATAAATACCATCCAAGGCATTGAACATCAAATTGTAGGCATTTGATGCATCGAATTTAGTTTTGAACAAATGAGCCAATGTTACAGACATGCTTTCTTGAAACAAACAAACAAACAAGCAAGCAATCAAGCAGGCACACACATATCCATACATACATACATACATACATACATACATACATACATACATACATACATTCATGCATGCATACATGCATACATGCATACATTACATACATACATACATACATACATACATACATACATACATACATACATACATACATACATACATACATACATACATACATACATACATACATACATACATGCATACATTCATAACTGCAGCAAACCTATGCTGTAAATAATGATGCAGATATAATATTGTGTATTTGGTAGGCTTGGAATTATAAATTGCAACTTCAAGTACAAATTGTTAAACATCGTTTAAAATGAAGGTTGCAATTAACTGAACATCTAGCTGGGTCATTTATACATAACTAAATTGACATATATTCATATTTTATTTGTCTTCTCCAAATATATGTGTTTGATAGTCAGAAAAAGAATTTGTCTCAAAAGTCTACCCCTATGTGATCTTTAGACTTATAAAGAAACAATCGCAGAATCACATAACAACATATTTATCTATGTAGCTATTAGAGAAAACTGGATTCACACTGTTAGTGCTCATGTGATGTCAGTTGTCTGGTCATTTTTAAAACTTCATCCTCGGAGAAGTGAGATTATAGGGCAAAATGAAGCCCGAACATAAGTGGTAAATAAGTTACAATTGTTTTATTTCCTAAGACATCGTTTTGTTAATGTTGAGCAGGAGCCAGACATATGAAGATATATTTTACATGTTACGACATCTTTATCAATTTTTAAAACCATTACATTAAAGTAATTTCCAAACACTACAATTGAAATCAAATTGGTTAACATAAACTTAGTGATTTACATTTGCTTAAATGAGGATGAATGCGTAGTATTAGATTTTTCAAATCCTATTTGTTTAGCATTTTAATCATAATTATGTACACTATATTTGATTAGCGACTTTAACTCGACTATAAATTTTGTTTCAAATCAATATTGCCCTTATATATAAAATTATATAAAATTAAATATGGTTTCATAGCAGATTTATATGAATTTGCTATCGTGTGCACAGTAAAATCAAAATAATATGATAAAGTAGACCTCCTACCAGTCATTGGTCTTTCATGAGTTTAAAAGACAAATAATAGATTATTCTGGGTAGCTTGACTTGAATGACATACTCATTTAATCATTAAGACAGTCACATAGTTGTAAGATTTGTCATTAAAAGCCTAATTTTGGTAGAAAATGTATTGCATATGCAAGGTGAAACACTTCTACCACATTTTTATTCACATTGGAATTTTCAAACACTTGTTACAAATTAGATGAATACAGGATATTGCCATAAAGATTGCATTGGCACACTGTACTTACGTAAAGTCCTGGAAAATAGTGGTTAGATCATATAGAATTGTCCATCAGTTTGCCATATAAAGCAGAAAATCAAGTTTCCGACACTTATAATCCCGTTGACTATACATGATATTATTTACTTTCGACGAAACATACTCTGTTAAGAACATGTATGTACTACAGATGTGAACGTTGCTCACTTTGTACCTTTTCTACATGACATAATCCACTTACATATTAATAGAATTTGATTAAAATAATATTTATCCGAATTCTTACAGACGATGAAGAGGGGACCGGTTGAAACAGAGAGAGAGAGAGAGAGAGACAGACAGACAGACAGACAGACAGACAGATACAGAGACAGAGAGACTGAAAGAGAGAAGGAAGGGAGGGAGGGGGAGGGAGAAAAGTAAAGAGTGGGTTGGGGCGGGCGAGAAAGTGGGAGGCATGCAGGCGAGATAAAGGGAGAGAGAAAGAGAGAGAGAGAGTTGGAAGGACGCTTCGAGAGAGAGGGAGGGGGAGGATAGAGACAGGCAGAGAGACAGGAAGGGATAGGGGAAGGGGTGAGATGGACAGGGACGGGAGCGGGCGAAAGAGAGAGAGGTTGGGTTGGTACAAGCGAGAGAGAGAGAGAGAGGAACGGGTGAGAGGGTGAGTTGGCTGGTGAGAGAGATGAGGGAGATTAAGAGGCAGGCGAATGAGAAAGTGAGGAGCGCGGGCGTGAGAGAGAGAGGGAGGGGGCTGTCGAGAGAGAGAGAAGGAGGGGCTGGCAAGAGAGATTGAATGGGCGGGCTAGGGAGAGAGCTAGGTATAGGGCGGTCAAGAGAGAGAAAGAAGGAGGTTTGCGGGAAAGAGATATAAAGAAGGGCGGACGAGAGAGAGGGAGAGGAGGCGTGTGAAAGAGAGCGGGCTGAAATTTATATGCAAATATCACTGAACTGTGAAAGAATTGCTTTTTCACTTCTGTCCTTCATAAAACATATTACCCAATTGTTTCGTTACAAACGACTGTAGTAAAAAATATATTACAATCAAAACCTCATGCAAACGATTTACAAGTTGCATTAAACCATATATTTATCTATCTAGAAATAAACCATATACTTCCAAATAGATTAATTTTATTTTGTACTCAGGTTCCAAAAGACAGAATATCCACTATATCATTATATATATATATATATATATATATATATATATATATATATATATATATATATATATATATATATATATATATATATATATAAAGTTTCCGGAATGTATATAACTCTGTAATTGCAGACATGCAGCTGACCCAATGTATATGATACAACATGCAAAAACTAACAGATTTTTAGGAACACGAGTAAAACAAACATATGCCGGAGTTAATAGTTTACCCAGAATAGAACAGCACACAAGTTATTAAGTGGGTTCGGGGTAATTGGGAATAGGTGTTGGGACACTAGACGGCGAATTTATTTCTGGTGTTTGGACACTTGTTATGAAGACAAGAGTGGTAAATGATAATTCAATTTGCATGAAAACTATCATAATCTTTCACTTCATCTAAAATTATTTCTTCTTTGGAACATAAGAACATGTAGCAAATCAATGGGTGAATAAATCTCAAATCGGGTAATTCGTATCACATGACGAACATTCATTGATTTATTGTTATTAAGGAATCTTGGTGAAAAAAAAAACATGGTAACGCAGATATCCTGTTTTATGACAATGATTTGTTTGCTTGTTTAGAATTTCTCCAACCTTTGAACGACAATTATATCCAAATACAATACAAAATAAAGAGCTATATTCATATAATCGTTTCGTAGAAAGCTTATCCGCAATGAACAACACTAGTATTCATTTAATTAAAAAGTGTGCCGAGAAAATGCATCGGTCCATAGACTAATATCATGAAACCAGGTACCTCTGCATGTAATATAGTTACATTTTTTGTATACCTTCACTATGATGACTGGTATATTTCTTGCGAGAGCATTATGCACCGTTTTCGAAATATCCTGATCCCATTCAAAAACTAGCATAACAAACAGCACACCTGAAAAAGACAACAAATACAATAAACAATAATACTGAAGCATCTTCTAATGTCGGCAAATACATGTTCTTTTCAATATACAATTTGATAATGCCTGGTTATTTTAACATACTAATTAAAAATTGGATGACAGGGAGACAATAAGATGTTACAAGTTATTGCCATCAAGATAGTTATATCGGTACAATGCTCTTATATGTACTTGTCAACCGTATACATATTACAACATTGTATAAATTACCTTTAACACAAATAATTGTATACGCAACGGACTCTGCAAAGGAAAATTTAGCATCCAAGAGCATTTGCCTATGACATAGGGGACTTTTATAAAATAAATTAAATTAAATTAAATTAAATTAAATTAAATTAAATTAAATTAAATTAAATTAAATTAATCTCCTTAAAATGCATCCTCATGAGAGGTTTCATGGCTCTATAAAGGATCACTATATTGCCCAAATTTAACCTGATTAATTTGCTTCCCTTTTGATATATACAAAGAAAACACCGCCTAAAGATAAAAACAAATATAAAAATTGAAGAAACATTTCCAGCGCATCTTTCCCTGACTAACAAAATTATGTTTTCCTTTACTAATGTTTTTCACGTATTCAGTGTGAAAGGCCATACGTACCAATTGTATTGCCTACGTGTCTCTCCTCCCCGTGTATGGGACAAGTCACGATTTATAATGACTTTAGACAAAAGTAACATTATTTTGCCCCACCTCCGCTTGAGGCATGATAGGCATCGCACATGGTAAGAATGGTAAGAAAAATTCTCAATATAAATCCACAGGTTACATTTTTTCATACTTGAAAGCTTGTTACTCTGCTTGACATAATTACACACACCAATATTATGCGCAGGTGAAATATAATCCAAAATATTAAAGGCATTATGACTCGATGATTTGGTGCAAATGATTTCAATAATATACATTCAGATATCAGTTATTATGAATATAATTAAATCTTGGTCCAATATCTTAAGTTGAAAGCTAAAATTAAAACGTCACAACAACATATAAATAAGACACCGTGAATTGATATGGATGACTTATGATAGAGTCTATCACAATGCGATACATATATATATATATATATATATATATATATATATATATATATATATATATATAGATATATATATATATATTAAAACTATTATGAAGGTAAATTACAGTTGTATAAACTATTGCGATCGAAATGAATAAACAAACAAATATTAGAACAAACAATATGATATTGTCCCTCTAATCGTTTTAGTTATGCGGATAATAAAACATAATTGGCAACCTCAAATGGCAGACAATTCTGCATTATAACATTTTGCTGTTTGTGTTTTGTTTCAGCTATAATAACAATGCTTATAAAGCATCAGTCAATAAGCCAAATTGTTAAGATAAATCCGAGTATTGTATGTCAAACTAAATATGGTAGGTATCAAGTTTAGAATAGTATTTACTTTAAAAATTGATATATCGGATGCCAAATAACATCCCAGTGTCTTTTGGTTGTCTGACTCAAGGCTATTATATCCGAAAGGTGTAATACTGCTAATGCCCATATAGTAAATGCACATAGCGAATAAAAGGCATTTCAAATTTATTCATATGATTCTTTATACAAGCATGAGATACCTTGATTTGACTTCTGACATACTTTTTAGGTGGGTTCCTATTGCACATAGAGGTGAAGATACTATTTTGTTATATTTCGATTCATTTCATGTTATGTAAGCGCCATCACATATGGCTTACAAATCAAATAAACTTTGAAGTACCAAACTTGGACATGATTGTGCTACCTGTATAATTTCTACACAAAACCAAACCATATAGCACCTTTTTTGCAAGCGTTAACGTTAGCGTTGATGGGGAATGCTGAAATATAAACGATTTTGCGAGTGGCCGGATGGTCAAAAGCGCACTTCGTTATGGATTACTGTCATCTCACCTGTTTGCGTCCGTTAGAGTCTAAGATTTGACGAATGTGGATATGTGAGAAAGTTTGTCAGTAGCTTTTCGTTGGTCGGTGGTTTATTCCGGAGATTTCCTGGTTTTTTCCTTCACCATTAATACTGGCAGCCACGTTCAGCCTATCGTGTGCTGAAAAAATGGCGTTAAGCCTCAACAACAAAACTAGCAACTGGAATATGAAATATTTAGCCAAATTTTTCTATCTCGAAGAGATTTAGATACATATGACAATAAGTTATTATTTTAGGCAAGGTGGACAAAGGTTAATTGTATGTGAGAATTAACTCAGATTTTTCTTTATTTGGAAAAGGAGGTTGATTCCGCCTGGAATACAAGTATAGAAATTTAACTCTCATTGCTCTATATATTAACATGGAATATTACTCGTCCTGTGATATATCTACACGTAAATGTTAGCATGCATATGAGAAATACTGCCCAATATATTGAGGGCATTATGACTAGATGCTATTACTGAAATAAACTCGAATTTTTTTATAGTAAACGAAATCAAGTACCACAATCATGAGGGCAGATTTTATGTGTTCCAAGGTTTTATGGTGTACCAACCTGATCAATGAAACTGAACTTTTTGGAGCATGAAAGTTAGGTTCAAGAGAATTAATTTTTATATGGTTTAGTTTCTCCCATTGAGACCCATCCACATTTAAGAATATGATAAATGTGTGTAAATAAGGTTGCAAGATAACTAGCTCAAAGGGAGTGAACAAGCATACGTTTCTAACTCCTGGTACACTATTTTATTTAACTTTTGTAATTTTTATTCATGGTTGTAAATTATACAAAATATCTTTAGTTAGATTTTATAAACATGACCTAGGAATATTAGAACCATCTAAATTATATGCTTATATATGTTTTGAAAGTTAATAATAATAATCTTGATTCTAAGATTTAATGACCCCTTTGGGTTAATTTACCAATAGCTGATTGGGTTTGGACCGTTAAGAACAGTTCAGCAATTTCCTAGTCGTTGGGTTGGTGAAATGAATAGGCGATGCCCATAAAAAATTAAATAGTAAGATATGTCACGTGGGTATACTGGGAAATATAGTCGTAATATAAGTAATTAATTGAGCAGTCAGATTCATTGCGATTTGTGAGTCATCCCTAAGACTTGCGTCCATTTTATAAGTCTACATACGTGCCTGATGTTGAATGTGTGTGTTAATCGAGATGAATAACATTTGTTTGGACTGTTCAGTTGAAAATGGCAAGTGTCCCTTAATTGGACAATATTATAATCTTGGAACTTTGGTGAGTCATATCGAATAATTCTGGACAAAGCCATTTTCACAACCTCATGAGTGATATCAGTACATTTCCACCCAACAATCAAATATATAAATAATCTAACAAAACGCTACATCCGTTCCAAATATATGTACGCAATTGGATAATAAACATAATGGCATGCATTCGTCATTCTTTCTTCCGAATGGGACAGTCGATATGATGCCCTTACCTACCCATGCACATACAACTCTCTTTCTACTTTTACCTTAATATCCTTTCGAAATACACGCACAATTTATAAAGATAATGTCAATGAAAGTACCTAGGTGATGTTAAAATTTACTCAATATTTTTATGATGGACACTGTTAGCCACATTGGATGTACAAGAGGCTTAAAATGTCGTATAGCAAAATCACAATTTAAAAATTAAACAGCTGTTCGGGAGGTGTCTTGATACAACATTTCAATAAAACTACAATCATCAGGCTTATTTAACGGCATCATTTCAGTTAAAGCCAACCCGATATCAGTCAATAATTCCTTACAGACCCATTTTCTTTGATAATCCATTCAGAATTAGCGGCGATGATATGAATCTAATAATGACGGTTTTGGCGGCATATTATATTTTTCTTCGACACCACTTTCATTTATGATCAAGAAGACAGCATACAAAGTCTTCTATTAAACTATAAACTGACAGTCACAAGATGAAGCGACATTATTATTTTATATAAAGCTGCCGCGGCGGTTGTATTGTGCATCATATCTCTACCCAACTCATTTCGAACCATCTGTGAGTAAGACAAAATTTCGTTGATAAAGTATCAATAATGATATAAATATTCATTTCTGACTAATAAAGATCCTATGATTGTTTAGATGGGTGCTGAGTCGACTATATAGGGGTGTTAGCAGCACTATTTTTACGTATTAATGGATGTGGCAACAGCATCATTTCTGGGATCAGTTCATGGGATGAATATGTGTGAACTGCATGACAATCTTTAAAGTGGTTTAGGAGGCATACATATAATACAAGTTTGCCGAAGTAGTTTAGGAGGCATACCTACAATACCAGTTTGCCGAAGTAGTTTAGGAGGCATACCTACAATACAAGTTTGCCGAAGTAGTTTAGGAGGCATACCTATAATACCAGTTTGCCGAAGTAGGGACGGAAGAATGAGAACCAAGGACATATCATCCAGTATGCTTTTCTTCTTGGCTATTTGATCTAAACAACATCTAACGGTCCGAGAGGTCTACACTTATTAGAACTTGAAGTTAATAATTTCGATTAGTGTTTATTGAATTATGTTTTAAAAATAAGAGTTCAAACAAGCCACTATTTCACTACTGATCAAAAAAAATTTATGAGAATTTACAATGTAACCAGTTTGTAATGTGCAGTGTTTTAACTAATCCTGATATTCTTCAGTATACCAATGTTTTCAAAATTAGCTGATATGGTGGCCATGTTGGATGCCATATTGTTCATATTTGCATGAGTTTAGTTAGAAGATCAAATAGTAAAGTAAAGCAAGATGTATGCGACAGTCGCTTAGACAGCTGTGTTGTACAAACGATTGGCACCATTTTAATTTAGAATCCACCTTTTCTAATTGTGTGATAAGTAGTTTTAAATGAAGGCCACATCTTAATACAGCCACATACTTTGCAGAAGGGGGCCCCGAATGGCCGAGTGGTCTAAAGCGCTGTCCGTTACGGATCACTGCCATCTCACCTCTGTCTGCGTGGGTTCGAGTCTATAATTCGGCGAATGAGGATATGTGAGAAAGCTTGCCAGTAGCTTCTCGAGGGTAAGTGGTTCTTTCCTGTGATTTCCCGGTTTCTTCCTCCACCAAAAAATACTGGCCGCCATGAATAGCCTATCGTGTGCTGAAAAATGGTGTTAAGCCCAACAACAACTACTTTGCAGAAGCAATTAAGATAATATTTTAATGAAGTTGGGGATTACGATTTATAGTACATTATGAATTAAATACCTACCTAAAACAATAGCTTTAAAACAAAACTCTTTTTACGAGGATTTAATGTAGCTTAACTATTCATATTGCCTAATATACTGACAATAAAGACTGACAGTACCGGGAAAAAGATATCATGTAGTTAATATATGATATAAGCAAGATAAAACAAATTAAAACAGTTTAAAACAGACAGGGTTTGTAACATTAAACATTACCAGTAGCACGTTTCTTTTCAGTGATTTCGCTTTCTAGCTTTTCCCGGAAAACCGTCTTAGTGGGCAAACTGTCTTCGATTCCATCAGCCACCAATATGAAGTGGCTGTGATTTGGATCAAGAGAAATTTTCTCGATGGGGTATTCAGCTGGCCAGGATCCCTTTATATGATATATATATATATATATATATATATATATATATATATATATATATATATATATATATATATATATATATATATATATATATATATATATATATATATATATATTATTATATCTATGAGATAAATATATATATATATATATATATATATATATTAATAATTCGATGACATACGTGGAGCATAACGACCGATCTATATAGCAAACTTCATGCATATACTATTGGTATACGCCATTTGAATAAATGTATGAACAAGTCAATTAACTTTTTCATGTGGACATAATTGTTTGCAGATAAATCATTTTTCGTACATTTTTCCTGGATAGGTTCAAATTAAATATGTTCATTTATTTTAATAGATCGGTTTTTACCGTCCACAAAATTAATTAATAGTGTAAGACACAAAATAGTTTAGTTGAAATTAAACAATGCTTGAAAGTAATCAATTGATACACTTTTGATGAATTTAGAGGTAAGAAACAATCTTGGAGTATAGGTGATTAATATACAGCGTGTACTGACCGGGAATTACAGAAGTAAAACATCAGGTGAAAAAGTGACACAATTGTTATTAGCCTACTTTTGAAACTTTGCATAATTTTTGGATGTAAATTTCAACTGCTTTGTTCAATCAACTCATTCATGCATATATTATTTGTCCATGGTTATAAAAGAGTGTAATGTTAATTACAAAAAGGTGTTAAATCTGATCGTTGGCACTATATGGAACAATAGGTACAGAATAAATTACGAATGGACAATGAATAAAATATACATTATTGATACATGCCTCCAAATCGAATAGGACAATAAATTTACCCTTCCCAGAATGCCCCGATTATGAAATTTCAAGTGGTATTATTTTTGCGGGAGCCCTTGGAGCCTACTTTGTATAGAGTCGAACCCATAACGCATGGATCGTGTTTTCGATACCAACCCATGTAATGTTTTTTTTTTTGTTTCATTAAAATAAAAATGCTCATCATCAGCCACCCACTACACAGATTCTAATTAAGGAAATATCTGGGAAATAATTGTGATTACACGTTTGATAAAGAACTGCGAAAATGTACTGAAATTGCTCAATGTACGTGATGGTTAACCAACTATACATCTTTATAATCATCAATGCAATAAACACTAAACGAATGTTTCTATGATAATGTATATAGCGCATTCAAAATCACACATGTACTCAAATACGGTATAGATGAGAAAGACTGCATTTAAGTAAATAAATACTCTTTCAAGCAGATGCATGATTAGCTCATTTATATTTCATCTATCTATTATGCAACCATGATGATGTAGGCTTACATACAATATTTAAACAAATTGGTTGAAAGTGTCGTCTCTAAGAATAACGTATCATATACATAATTAAATTATTCATGAACTTTCAGTTTAATAAACACAAAAATTATCCAAATGTCGTGAAAATGTATACTAAATTTACATCAATAGCGTAACCGTAAGAATGTTTACAAACCCATCCAATTAAATACTTCATCATTTGAATGATCACGTGGATTTTTTAAACCCCACAAACAGCTTCCTGCTACAGGCTTATAACATATTCAAAACATCAGATAAGACACACACACACACACATATATATATATATATATATATATATATATATATATATATATATATATATATATATATATATATATATATATATATATATCCTCTTAGCGCTCATCACCACGATATAATAATAATATCTAACTAAATCTAAAATTCTAAATATTTAAATATTATACAATTCGCAGCAGAAGAACAAGCGATAGATGCAATAACATTTGAATTAGCCACTTGTATATATATATCTATATATATATATATATATATATATAGATATATATATATATATATATATATATATATATATATATACATATATTCATTTTACAAGTTTACAAACAAAAACATATACCATAATAATATATTATGGAAGAAGTTCCTAACAAAGATTTTGTCCGACGCGGTTTTGACAAATGAAAAATCTAGGAGGAACACATATATTATTTATATTCGACAAATTGTACCAAGGGGCATATAGAGCCTTTTGGCTTTTGGATATAACATAATTAGAACAGGTGCAGTTCCAAATGTTCTAAATTTTAGCAAGGATTTTCTTTACCGGATCCATCTGTTCTATAAGAATATAAGATATTGTATCACTTTAGACTGAGAATGTTCAAATGGCTTCAAATCAAGAGAGGATGTAGACAAGGTCCCCCTACCCCATACATGTTTCTTTTGATAGTTATTTCTTAGGGTCCATACAGTAAAATCACAGAATTTCGTCATTTTAATTATGGTTTATCGTGCTTCGTAACTATTTCATATTTGCAGCTGAACTCTATTAGTTACAATCATTATTATCATAATTCACAAATCTCAACATTCTTAATTCGCAAACATGTATTTAATTAAAAGTAATGTTATACATAGTCTTTGTAGTTGGTATTAAGCGAGTATTTCCGAATCTTGTGCTGAAATGTAAACGTACTGTCAGAATGTTTTAGCAAATTTAGCGAGTTGTAATAATCACATACATATGTTTAACTACCTTAAATCAAGTTGTTTTAAACTTACAATGTACAATAGTAATTTTGAGGTAACTATGAAAACAAAAAGGGAACATCATTCCCAAAAAGTAAAGAATTCTTTATTCATGTCTTTAGAAAAAATTAATATTAAGTATGTTTATTTTAAGAAAGCAAACTTAAATTACCCGATTCAAAGAAAATAAACATTCTGGAAACTATTGAATAAGAAAATTGTAGCTTGCTTTAAGTTCACACACATAATATAAATTAAATCAACAGCACGACCTTTATAAACGTAATGGCAAAAATACGAAATGATAAACCGAAAGGAGAAGCATAAGATATATAAATGTCTAATTATCTGAAAGTTACCAAACAATGCATTACATATTTCAGTATGTTAAAAGAAAATTTGACTGATCCCTAAATTAATAATAACTATTATTATTGATATCGTAAGCGCACAAATCTTAAGTGTGCGACTTGGCAATCGTTTCACGAGTACTTGCTAATTATTCAATTTCTGCGATTGCCCTTACAGAGGAAATGTAGCCCTTACTGAGGAAATGTAGCTTCCGGAACCATAATTAGATAATGGTATTTAGTACAGGAGAAAATTTTACTCCCGAAATAAGTATTAAAGCCGAATACCAGAAAAATGCATAAGAGGAATTACGTAAATTAAAACTACGGATGTATTAGTGCTAGTACAATCACGTTTTATGAGCCTAAATATTTAGTAGTATGGATACTTTGCTAGTATCAAACGGTATTATGGTATTGTGGACACCATAATATAATGTACCAAAATGTGCTACAACAAATAAAAGCTCCATCTGTTCTATATGGTTACTCTACTTTACTCAACGCCACGATGATTGTAAATGAAATACAGATCTAAGGGCGAAATATACATATTTACAAAGGTAGCATATTCTAGGATTTTAGGACAAGTAATTATTTTGGTAAAGTAATATTTCCAATCTATTAGCATTCGGCTGGCAACAAAATTAAGTTAAACCATACCGTTAAATATTTGACAACACAATTGAAGAAAATCATTGATACTAACAATTGTCCAATGTAATTGTTCCAGGTTTTTGAACATTACTTGTATGAAAATTATTTCTGAGCTAAAAATCCACTTCATTTTTAATATTGAACATTTTGTTTTCGTTTGCCTTAGACATTATTGTGAAAACACTTAATCATGTGTTTTCATATTAATTGAATAAATCGAGTGACATGATAAAGTGATTGCTTCACATAACATTTGTATCATCATCCGATGCACGCATGGTCAGCATCAGCAACCAATAAATTATAGGTGCTCTTTTCTAAGATACATCACTAATTAATTAATTAACCCTCATTTAATCACTTTCTCAAAACAGGTTTTTTCTTAAATGGGAATACAAAAAGATGAATGAGGAAACCAAACATTCATACATATGACCAAAAGAGGTACATCGAAAAAATTCACCGAAGAAGAGTTTAGTATTGCAGAAAATGAATTAAAAATATTGTTTCATTGTAAATAATTATACTAATTGTATTTTCCAATTATTATACTTAGAGGTAGAGAATTTTTTTCCACCAGATGATCCAAAAATCATCTTTCCTATACATGACAATGACTCTACTCAACAATAAAAGATGGAATTTTACCGTGTGAGTTTTACAATATTCTGATTTTCTTCTGCTGATTATTAAATAATATGGGGTATGACTTCAGATGAATTCACATGTTATAGTGTACAATGTACTTCGATATAAAATCTAATATTCAGTTAACCCTGAAAATTCCTGTTGCAAACAATAATCACATCGTATATGACATACTTTCATACACATGACGTGGATGCTACAGCAAAAGTGAATATAATATCAAATATGACCCGTTTTACTAATGTATACTATTATTGGTAATTTTCACACTTACGATAAAAGTGGGGGTGGGCTCATGATACTTTCCTATCTCTACTATAGGTATTATATTTCTTCATTGTCAGCTTCTTTCTTTTATTGGCAATAAAATAATACGAACAATTTGCTTAGGTACTTACTTAAATATAACTGTGAATTAAATTGCATTATTGGGTATCTATGCTTCTGTTTTGTACGAAATGACATTTTGTATGATAATTATTTTATGTCTAAGAGAGAATATTATTTCATTTGGAGGGTATGTTATTCAATGTAGAAGGTTCATATTGTTTATCATTGAAGTGGAAATATTCCTTAATGTGTAATAGGTCATATTGTTTGTATAGAAAAAGTATCTTTTGCTTTTGTCTGTAAAGTCAAGCTGTATACAAATCACAAAATTGATTTACATCGTTTCTACATTAACAATTCTTATTTCCCTTTAAATGGTAACATATGTAATATACTATGTAGATTGTAAACAAATCAAGTGATATGAAAACAAAAATCAAAATGATGACATTAATTATAACAAAATTACTAAGTGTTAAAGTCATTTAAACACACAATACTAAATGAATCTAGTTCAATCGGGCACGTATATCACTATGTATTTTTACAGATGAATATTATAGAGACGACCTGACATCCTCTGACCAGTTACTTGAGGAACTGTATTATGGAACTCTCTTTTTGTATGATACTAAACTTAAAATAAATCACGCCTTCCTTATTAGAACAGGTTGAAATGATGGAGTGTTTCCCATACACTAAATCTCATCCCACCTCTATCGGCATCCCATTATACTTAGTGCTAAATAGCAGGTGACACAATATTTAATTGCATTCTTAAAGTGACGAAATAATCATATATTAATTAAAGGTGAAGTTAAATAATTTTTTTAATACAGCCAAAATAAAAAAGTATCTCTTTTAGGACATAAATAATGTACAATCTGTAATTTGCACATTTTATCCATCAACAAGAAATATTACAATATATTTGCCACAACATCCCCCTGGCGACCAACACTACCAATGACACACACACACACATACACACCCATACACACACAAATACATATAGACACACATAGTTAGCAATACAATAGTGTTTTGGCATCAAAAATATATTTGTTTGCAATTAAGTCATACGTTTGCTTATTCGTATTCACATGGTTACACTATCACTATATTAGCGTACATTGGGTCACATCTGAGTAGGCACTGCCAACCATGTACATGACCGTTAAATGAATGTAAATGCACACACTTAAATCTCTGACATCATCTTACACTACCTTTATTCAGGCCAATTGCTAGATGTACGAAAAAATAATATTCATTTACATTTCAGATGGCAGTTTAAACATGAAGAATAACAAAACAAGCCTAATTTTTAATAATGTGAGCCAGTTCACAGATAACAGATGCAAGACAAAACCCAAGAGAGTGAGAACCGCATGATAACCATAGTGCAAGCATCTGTCGCCTGTTATCTTTGATTATACACTGGCTACTTCTTAGCCCATTTTAAATATTCAGACAAAGAGGTTCATCATAGATGCAACTGATTATCCATTGAAGAGGTAATTCATGTATTTATAAGAGACGTTAAACGATTTTTGTAGGGAAATAAATTAAACAACATGCCTAATCATACATTATGATGATGCTGCAATTTCAAGTTAGGAGAACACTTTTTTCTCATTTGCAAGTAAGTAGAAGTAAACCAACATTACGTAGAATGGAAAACATTTGTTTCTTTACGATATTTTAAAACATCAAAATATAAAAAACACTATTGGAATTTATTTAAATTCAAGGCTTTTCCCAAACTTAGATTATTTGTAAGTGAGCCTTTTACTATATAATAACTCATTCTGAGTATCATTGATTTTTGTTACGTACATTTGGGACACTGGAAACAGACAATGACACTTCGTCATTTACAGATGTATGAATTGAAACAAAAGCGTTAATGTAATAAATATTACCCAGCACAATGCCTAGAAACCTCACTCCTACGCAGTACTTGACAGGCAAATAAATTGCATACGGTAACACTTGCAGTATAACACTACACCAAACGTAAGACATTAAATTAAGGCGGATATGTTTTTTGATCATTTGTGATATGATATGATATGATACTATATATATATATATATATATATATATATATATATATATATATATATATATATATATATATATATATATATGTATATATATATAATTATATATATATATACATATATATATATATATATAAATACATATATATACATATATATATATATATAGATATATATATACATACATATATATATATATATATATATATATATATATATATATATATATATATATCCTTGTCCTTGTCTTATCGGGTCATGTACACCTTGCTTATAAAAACAAAGCCTACATAGGACAGGCGTCTTTTCTACCATTACTCACAGAGTACATCACATTCCACATCTGAGATCCGTTTACATCAAGAAGAAAAACACATTGGTCAGAGTTATATCAATTTGAACAAAATACTGTTCAGGGAATATTTTTAAAGAGACTCGGTCTCCTACTTAGGTAAACAATGCATATGTTGTATCATGTGTGGTTAATGCAAATGAACATTTAAATAATGTATAGCCGGATGATTTTGCAAGTATCCACTTGTTGTTTTGTTACTGTTTTGTTACTTATTTTGTTACTGCACAACCATAATTCGGAACTTACCCTGTCCAGTCTTTCAGATATTGCTAAGATAAGAAGGCATATTTATTTTACACGTATTTAAACAAGAAGTATTGAAGTCTAAATTAAAATAATAACACCTTGTTGCTGGACACATTTGGAATGATGTAAAGTACTGGAAGTGCAAGAGATGTTTGATAATTGTTCTACTTACGTTACAGTTATGCACACCATCACGCCAGTGGCAAGATCATGATAAGGTTTCATTATGTTTCACATATCCTAAGGTTTAAGACAGATATGTTCTTGCAAAATATATTATCTAGTATCCGGATATTCCTGCAAAGGTGAATGAGAAAGAATTGTGGGTGCTGGCAAAAAAAATGTTACCCGTAAATTGTGGACAAGTTTCACCAAATCCCAAAATTATGAGTGTGTAACGGGATAGAGGAAAATGACATGGATTGTTTTATCAATAGTACTTATATAAAAGTAAAATGTGTTGTCCATCTTAATTATATGGTTTGACACATGTTTATGCACGGGACATTGACTGGATTTCTTGCAAATACCTTTGGAAAATGTTTAGGATGGGAACACGCAGTTGATAATATCTTCGAATTATCCATTTCAGTTCTGTGTAGAAGACATATATTGATTTTAAGTCATGATTTGATCAGTTAGGAAGTTGTTGACAAGAAGATTGGCCTTCTGCGGCAAGACAAACTAGATTGTTTTGAATGGCACCATCCGACATATTTCATTTGTAATCGTCGCAATTTAATGGAAATCACTGAAGTGCCTAAAGCGTAAAGCAAATCAATTGCAGTGGAATATAACTGTCAATAAGAAAGTTGGACGGGGTCATAATAAAGATATGGACTTGCAATTGGCGTTTTACAAAAGGGAATATAAACATTAAGTGGAAAATGCTGGAAGTAACTGAAACAACATAAGGTTGCAAAGCCGACAGATGGTATGGATCATGAGGGTACTTGAAAAAACTTTTGACAAGAATGTTGCATGTATTAAAAATGGGAATGATGTAGAGAGAGAAAACAATTAGATGCAGAATGTTGTAAATGATATGTTAGAGTATGCCCTCACAGGCCTCACACTACGTTCTCTAAATGATTTTAAATGACTTTGAGATTTTGTTATGTGGCTTTAATCTAACCTTAAATAATTGCTTCGCATACAAAATTATAAGTTTTACTAACAAAGGCTACCGCTGTTTCTGCAACGGTCAGTAACATTAACAGGTTTGTTGCTGTTATTGTTGTTGTTGTTGTTGTTGTTGTTGTTGTTGTGCGAGTTACCACAATATCACAGTCTTAGTTTTGAGCATAGTGAGAGTTCTATTGCACACCATATATACTTTTGCCTATATACTCAATGCAATTTGGGAAAAATACATTATTAGAATATTAGTATAATATGCAATGTATTGACAAGGTAGCCTCTCACTAATAGGAGGTAATTGATTATATTAAGCTTTGCCCAAACTCATTAGGTAGTAATTCAAATTTATATTTCAAACTAAAACTGTATCCTAGCAAATCATTTATTCCTCTCTTATTTTAAAATGTTCGTAAGTTTTGTTCTTTTACCTATCTCCCGAACTACGGCACAAATCCATTAATTCAACATCCATTGTATGCATTTTGGAGAGTAAACTGAACCCGGTACCTAAGCAAGTATGTATCTTTTTTGCACCGCGACTTCTATTGCCAAACTGCGCCATGGATTCTAAAATGTGATTGTCTTGTCCTCGGAATTGAAGATGTAAAATGGCGGACACACCGTCTTAGTTAGTTAATGAGGGTCTTAGCAATACATCTCGGGAACGCAAATTAGTGTTATTTTCCTCGATTAAAACCGTTACAGGTTTAAAGAAAAAGAGTTCTTCTTTAAATCTTTATGTTATATACGTGATCTTAGAGTGTTAAGTATATTAACCCACCAGACAATGTGCAGGCTATATCCTTAAGGATAACTTTGCATGCTTGTATCGGTCCCCATTAGTAACCATCATATTACACAAATATTATGGGAACATACTCATCGGTCAAGTAGAGGCCCTGAGCAGAGGATTTCACTTACGATTTTAATGATACTTCTCGCTGTATTTCTCGCTGAAAAGGCACTCAAATACTCCATCACACATGGTTCATGACGCCAAGAAAATGTTACATGTTGTGTGATGTAGCAAGTGCCAGTTTTACCATGTCAAATACAAAAACAATGTTCCCAGCTTCACCAATTATAAACAGATCTAGTAACACAATAAATATTTTCTAGTTTATGAGCTGGCGATGTTCTTGAGAACGATAACAAGTAAAGGATTACCAAAACATTCAAAACATAGACATTTAAGGCATTTCTAAACTACAATATTTAGACCGATTTTGTTGGTATCTCACATTTTGGTGAACTAACTACCTGATGTTTGTTGTGAATGGTTTCTAGTTGAGTGACACCAACGATAATGATAGGCTGTTCATCTGTCATTACCCCTTTTCCATCACACTCTTTCACATAGTCTTGTTTACCATCAGTTATGATCCATGCACCTGAGATAAATATTACAAAAAAAATTACATCAATATTTATTAGATCGTTTTGAATTGGACATTTAATTTTGTCCTACTTCAAAATGAGTAATGAATTACAAGCATTTTATTCATGTTAAATATTTTATTAAATTTGGGTGATCAACAAAACGTGCACACATGACGGTTTTATAAAACGAGCTTGTTTGAAAGAGTCTGTAAGACTATTATTATAAGAAAAGTCAAAGAATTTATTGTTTTCATACTTGCGTCTCATAACCTGCAATCGTAAAATTGATCTAGGAGGAATTTGAATAGTTTTTGCAACACAGACGTAATACGCAAAACATTCGAAAAGATTCTGCATATTCTTCAACTACTAAAACGTTCTTTATGAATAAGCATTAATCTACTCAATGTCATCTATATTCGCCTTATGCACACTTACATTCTTTATTCTGACCAACCAATTGTGAAATCACATCTTGTGTTTAAATGTTGGCGGGATATTAATATAAAGGAAAACTGCACTTTCAGACACATGGTAGCATTCCAATCGTGCTCTTCCTAAAAGAGACTTAACGTACATGTAGTTAGAACAGTACTGTATGTAAATGTGGAAAATTCTTATTGGTTCACTCTTTCAAGAAGTTATATTTATCGTCATGTGTGTTGTCATTATTGTAGGTGGATAATACCCATAATGGTAATGAAAAGATTGTTCCATATCGTTTTAAAACGTTCGGTAAAACTTTGGAGGCAGACCAAGGTCCAGTAACATTAGGTGTGTCAGGCGCAATTACCTGGACAAATGGCATTTTCCACAATTCACTAATCCGATTCAATAATCGTAAACAGCAGAGAATATTAATACATAGTTAGTTTAAATTTCTCAGTCTGGGATTTTAAACCTATACACGCTTCCCTTGTGGATTTTCTTTTTTTAAAGAATATAATCTTATTCCTTTGTTGAGTGATTGAGAGTATTTGTATTGAAATTATCTAATGTTTGTTTCGTCAAAAGTACACAAGGTTTATATTCAACAAATATTAGAAAAGCATCCTTCTTCCTTCGCATACCTTAGATTTATCTTTATCTCTCAGGTATAATAGACATGCTTTCTTTTCCTTAATGATAATAAACTCAATAAAAATATATATCATTTGCATGCCAGTTCCATATTTTTCATTCCAGGGAACGAAGCAAATTTCCATAGTCTCGGACTCTTTCGTACGTTGCTCTTGGTCACAATATGTCTTCAAATCTAAACATCCATGAGGTTATTATGACATGAGGAACAACCATGAAAAGAGTGGTTACATTTTCTCTAGTTTGACATGAAAGATCGGAAATCTTCAGGGCACTGCTAGAAGTGTGCTCAAACGAATCAAATGTGGTTGATCACAAAGATACTACCTTGCAATTCTGCTAATAGCTTCCATTCGGACTATTGCAGCTCTTAATGAAACAAAGTCTAACGAGAGATATTGAGCGAGAAGTTTTGATCTGTAATATATCGGTCAAACAAACTGTCAATTTAATTGTATATATCGAAGAGTATGTTTAAATATATTGCTGTTTCGTTTATAGCGACGAGATTTCAAACGTATAAAATGTTTGCTTCTTCTGAAAAGCGTTGATTTTCTTCTGAAAATCAAAAACAGATTTATCTTCAAGAAAGCCAAATTAACCAAGGTAGTGAAATATGATCACGTACAAAAAGTAGAACATATTTACATATGTACATATTCTTTGACACCAATATTGTAACTAAACATTCTGATTTAAGCAACTGTTGTCTTAATGTGGCCATATATACATGGTAAAAAATCTAAGAAAAGAATTTTCTTTTCTAAACAAAAGTGGAGTATAAGTCTGTTTGAATTTGTTTTCTTTTATACTTCCACATATTTCAAAACCTGTCACCAATATGTTAAAGAAAAGTTTACCCGTTGTCACCAAAATAAACCAACTTATCTCTCTTTCTCAAATGTACCCTTTGACAGTCTTACCCAGACAGGTGAATCTTGCATATGTTTTTCACAATATTTTTGCTTATAATATGGTATACATAAACGAATATGCCTATACAAATACAATCAATTATGATTTTTAGAAACAACAGCACAATTTATACATTCATTACAGGAATAGTAATCGAGTTATATTGATTTCAGTCTTCCAACTTTTATATCTCCAAATAGTTGTTAAGGTTGTACCGTCTGAGAGTGTAAAATGTGCTCTTGTGCATTAAGTGAGTATCAGCCTCATACGCTAAGCAAAAAATTACTTATCTTCGAAGTTTTAAACAAATGACAGGAACGAACGTATGCAGAGGTTTCTATGCTTTTGAGATGAAATAATGTAGATGTTCTTAGAAATTGTGATTAGAAGTTTGGGAATTGTAACACAGTTTAAAGTTAATTGCTGGCATACGTTATATCCCTCCCTGGCCAAGTAACCCGAACTTCCATGTGCAGGAATACAGGTGAATAAATATCGATATTTTAAATCTATTTAATATCTCTGAAAAGCAAAACTTTTGCCTGCTTGGAGGCGTTAGTGACATAGATAAACAAACACCTCAGCACGGGCAATAACAGGCTGAATTACTAGTGTATGCAATTATTGGCGTAATTAGTAGCAATATATTTCGCCAAACATTGCGGAATACTTTTACGAATGAGATCAAGTTGGCTATATACATGTTTAGACAAGTACAAGTGTCAATCCCTGAGGTTGAAAATTATGTATGTATAAAGAGATGAACATGAAACGAATTACAATCAATCCTCTAACGCTAACAGCATAGAGTAATAAATAGATGTTTTATCAGTATATTTCTAAATATAACCAATGTGGTTTTGAACAAAACTAAACAACTCAGTTTGGAATTTCGTCATTGATATTGATGAGTGTACATTTGATATGTTAAAATACATCGCAAACATATGACCTGCTTTAATGACTATCGTTTAAACGCAGCGTTAACCAGAAGTTGACGTAATATGCAATGCCAATTCTCTGTAAGAGAATTTGCAGAATCATCCTAATAGAAATATATTATTTGTATCACCCAATATCACCAAGAAAGATTTTCCCGTTATGTATGCCATTTAGGACATTTTTTGATTACATGTTCATAAGATACTTGTTTGGTACATTCTTGGTGGGACAAAAGATCGTAAGCATCGCTAGGACAGTTGATTCCATCTTCCGACTATGCCTATTAGTGCATTGTTTGATCAATGACCCAAAATCAACGACAGACATTAGCAGCGATGCCAAATTCTGTTCCAAATACAACTATCCTTTTCAAAGTTATACCAAATTTAACAGAATAGGTAACTGTGTGGTACTACTCCTATGTCACATTGTTTAGAGCTAAGCTTTTGAATCCTGAAGTTATTAGTAAACAATCGCATGCTATATTTAGTATCGTTCATAAGTTTTTGTTGGAGAAACCAACATGAGAGAACAGACATTATGTCATTATTACTCATGCACATTGTATGGTAAAATACTTCAAGGTATTATCAATCTAAGGCTGAGTGTCACAACTGAATTACGGGCGACATTCTAATTATTTGGTTTTGTGTGCTGTGGACAATACTTTAGACAATTGGGATATATCTCCTATAACTATTGTAGCGAGTTGGTGAAAATTTAAATTTGTAATCATTAATACAAAACTACTTAATTTAATTATAACAATCAACAATAAAGTTGTACAACGGACTGCCAAGCCTACAAATCTCTACATTATGACACTTCTTTCTAGTATTATGAATTGCCATTATAATATTAAAATATACTCATCAGTGTCCACTTAGCGTCACGAACGTTTGGAGACATAGCTTAAGAAGGTTTGATACCTGCAAAATTTAGGGAAGATAAAGGAAAATACAATTTGGTATCAATGACCTAGCTTCATCTACCTATTACTCTTCCAATAAAAATAATGCTCCCATGTTTATGGAAATTTCACGCCCTCATGATCCTGGGGATTTCATGCCGAAGTGTATGTGGTTCACATCAGCCAACAAAAACACGAAAGCAGATTCCAGGTTTGTCTAGTGAATGAAATATAAAGACGTGAGGAAGTTTGGAAGGATGCTCGAGAGTTGATCACGATTCCAAACTGAACTTAGATTAGTGGGTGCACTGCAAAGTAAGAAGTATAAAGGGATTAAATGTATGCAGCCCTGTTGATTCTAAAATTCCTTTATACCGATGTAGATTTGACGGTAACAAATGTATTTAATAAGTTGATATAAAATATGCAATAGTGAATATATTCGGTTTGCAAGAATATTGAATAACATTTTCTTTCTTCGAACACTTTGGATTGAAGAGTGTAATAAAGTGTTTAATATACCTGAATGTAAAATAATATTAACTCAAAAACAAGTTGTGTAATATAATTCATCTTTACCTGTGCCTTTTACAGCCTTCACCAGACTAGAAGGGCATGAATCTGATAAACGAGATTTCTTGAAATTTTCCTTACTTCCGGCCACAGAAATAAGCAAATTTGGCATTTCCAGCTTCCATTTCTTCTTCATTAGCTCCAATACGGTGGAAGGTTTAGTATTACTATCAACGAGGACATACTGAAATAGTCGTAAACATTAATTAATATTGTTATGCATTTTCATTTAAAATCAAATGCTACCAAACCAGCACTATCCATATTTGTACAGCATCAGCCTATGATGACACAGGTGGGGAAGAATTAAATGACCAGCTAGAAAAGGTATGGATAAAACACCGAAGAAAGACATTATGGTTGTACAAGTCGATTGGAATACAAAGATAGGATATGACGCTTTGATGGACTGGAAAGGAAATTTCTTTGCGTTACTGAAATGCACATACCAACGCGAGAAGCCCTGAGACTCTTGGAATTCGCTAGGCACAACGATCTTATGCTAGCAAAGATCTTCGGCCAACACAGTGTCCAGAAGATGGACATTGCACAGTCCAAACGGAGACCATCACAGTCAGATCGACTACATCATTATAAAGAGGCACATACAGTCAAGTGTAAACATCAAGAAGACTCGATGTTTTTCCGCAGCGGTCATTGGAAGTGAAAATGATGGGCGATAATGACTTTCAGGCTGCATCTAAAGAAGGTCAAGACAGATAACGAAGCAAGAATAAAGTTCGATCGCGAAAAACGGAAGGATCCAAAAGTAGCATAAGCTTTCCAAGGTAAGATTGGTGAGAATTTTGCATTTCCCTTTATCGTTGACGCTGACGATACAGACACGGACATGTTGACCACTACCGTTAGTACAGCTGCGACAGAAACAGCCAGTAACATCCTTGGTAGACATTGCCCAGTCAACTTCACAACTGGGACACAGATGAATCCTGCAATACGAAATTCAAGGAAACCTAAAAAGGAACAAAAGCAAGAAAGAGAACCAGCTGGTAAATCATCTAATAAGCACATGCAACGACGAGTTACCTCCTAATAGGACAAAGCCAGAAACTTTCTCACCAAAGAAAGACATTCCTGAATGATGGACAGAATACTGCGCAGAACTTTACAACCAACAATTCACAATACATCCAGAGGTAATGAACGTCTCTGCAGCAACTAACAACGACAACCACCCTATCCTATGAGAAGAAATAGAAACACCAGTGAGATCGTTCAAAAAGAGGAATTAAGCTGGAGTTGACAACATCCCAGCAGTACTGGAACAAGCAAGGAGAAGCAATGATTATCGCCCTGACAAACATATGCGACAAGATCTGGCTAACAGGAGAATGACCATCGCCATTGTGGCACAATCACTGATTATTACCCTCATCAAAAGAGGCAACTTACAACAGTGTCAAAATCATCAATTATGTAATCCACTCAAGTAAAGTCATGGTGTGGATACTGCTAAAAAGACTAAAGCCACAGGCTGAAAAGATCATTGCCGAGTAGCTTGCAGCTTTCAGAGCAGGGCACATCACAAAAGAGCAGATCTTAAACATCAGGATAGTGTGTGAGAATTACTTCCAACCCCATCTAGATCTGTACCATGTCTTCGTGGATTTCAAGAAGGCATTTGACAGAGTGTGACATGCATCCTTGCGGCTGACCATGAAACTGTACAACATAAATTCTCACATCATCACTGTAATAGACCATCTGTATGACAAGGCCAATAGTGCAGTATAATTCAAAGGCATCATAATGGACTGGTTCAAAACTATACCATATATAAATATATATATATATATATATATATATATATATATATATATATATATATATATATATATATATATATATATATATATATATACATATATATATATATATATATATATATATATATGTCTGTCTGCTCTCTACGACACTATTCAACATCTTTCTAGACGGGAATCATGGCTGACGCGTTTGCAAAGCAGGAGCAATCAGCATTGGAGATAGAACAGTCAGCAAGTAACGTTTTTGTCGACGACATTGATGGACTAGCACGAAATATCCAATTAATAGCTAGCTTAGTAGAGAACTTCGAATACACTTTCCAAAACCAACAGAATGGAAATCCATTAAAAAAGACCAAACCGATGACAACAATAAGGGCATCAGTACTGATATCAGGGTTCAAGGTACGAAGCTAGAAACAGTCCACAGCTTCAAGTATCTGGGGGTAGTTGAAACAGATGAGGGATCGAAGCCTAAAGTACTCTCCATGATTGGTCACACAACAGCAGCGCTGACACAACTGAAGCCCATATTGAATGACAAGTCCATTCGAAGGCTCCATATGTCTCTACGTCTGTGAATCATGGACCATAACAGATGACTTAGAGAAAACGATACAGGCCACATATATGAGATGCTTCCGAAAGATCCTCGGCTTCCTCGGCTTCTCATGCAAAGGCCGTTTTACTAATGAAAAAATATTGCATATGATAAGACAAGTCTTTAGACATTACGAAGACCTCCTGAGCACAGTGGAAAACATAAACTGCAGTGGTATGGGCCAGTCTCACTATCATCAAGACATGCCAAGAAAATTCTGAAAGACTCTGTACAAGGAAGAAGAATGAGAGGCAGGCAGAGAAATAGGTCGGAATAAAACGTTTGAGAGTGGACAGACTTGACATTGAGCGACTCATAGAGAAAAACAGAAAATTGAGAGGAATGGAGGAAGGTGGTTGCTCGGTCTTGTTTGGTGTCCCAACGGTCTACCAGTCTACGGGACTGGTGATGATGATGATGATGATGATGATGATGATGATTGATGATGATGATGATGATGATGATGATGATGATGATGATGATGATGATGATGATGATTATGTTGAGGAGGAGGAGGATGTACAATGGATCCTATATAGTGAATCCTAAATATAAACTGGGCTATAATTCATCCAGATATTATTACATGTTTGCTGATATAAATATCTATAAGTAAGTGTAATATGAAATTGTTTACTAAAAGCACTTTTAATATGGGTTAGAACCAAATATCGAAAGATATAATAATTAGTGAGATGAATACACTACCTTGGGATGCTTTATGCTCAGGATGTGTTATATTCATTACAGCGTATTGCCAGTTTATACAATGTTTATGAAAGCAAGAACCAGAACGTTTAATAATGGTTGTATATTTCTACAGGAATTTGGTTTATCGGGAAAATGTATTGTTTGGGACAAGGAATTGCTTAAAGTAAGCCAAATTTAAGACAGGTTTAGATATTTAATAAATACTGCTTAAATGCAACAGTTATTCCGACTTGTGCCAAAGACGAATCCGATGCAACTAGTTTTGTTTAACCGGAGTATTTGTTATAAAATAAAAAATGATAAGAAATCTATTGGTACTAAATGAAAGTGTATTTTCATTTTTTTACTTATTACACATTATTTTCCAATAAGTCTATAAATTAAGAAAACCTTATAAAATGATACCCGACTACTCTCTCTCTCTCTCTCTCTCTCTCTCTCTCTCTCTCTCTCTCTCTCTCTCTCTCTCTCTCTCTCTCTCTCTCTCTATATATATATATATATATATATATATATATTATATATATATATATGTGTGTGTGTGTGTTTGTGTGTGAGTAGTATTATATATATATATATATATATATATATATATATATATATATATATATATATATATATATATATATATATATATATAATATTATTAATAAAAATAATAATAATAATAATAATAAAAATAATAATAATAATAATAATAATAATAATAATAATAATAATAATAATAATAATAATAATAATAATAATTTTCTTCAATGAAAATTCGTTCTTGTATTTGGCTCTGTCAAAGTGCTAAAAAATTGAATTTAGTGAATTTACTCTTGTAATCATACATGGTATGAGAGATATAGTTATCTCCCTTGAGCTTGTTTAAAATGGAAAATCAAACAAACCATAGCACCATTCATTCCAAAATATACGAATAAGTAAGTACCACGATTTCATGTGATTAAACAAAAACATGACGAGATGAGAGTATTCTCGAAGTAAAAATTTCAATGCTCTTACTTTTGCAACATATTGTCCAGAATCAAATGTAATCTCTCCAAAGGCATTCGCATTTTCTATTTCGCTCTGTGTTTGTTGATTTTCGTCATTGCTTGCATGTTTCGTTTGGTTCTTTTCACATTGACAAATGCTGCAACATATACATCATCCATTGCATAGTGTGACATGGTATGATGAATACAAAAATAAGGCAAGACCTTTTCCATTAATATTAATAGTCAGTGACATACAGGTCAAAATATGGAACGTAAAACAAACTTGCAGGATTATAAGAATTGAAACTAATCACGAATACGTTTTGTATCCAAATATTATTAGGAATACAAGATCAATATAACTCAGAACAAATTAGGTGTATACCTATTTGTTTCAATTCGTTATAACACATTTACCTGCAGACGTTATGTAATATGCTATATTTAAAGCCCACATATATGTATTCAATATTCAATAATTAGTTGATATCCATATCAATACACAGATACGCCTTATATTATTATATCATTATGCGATAATATGGAAAAAGAAAAATTCAATAAACAAAGCTTACCTTTTGCCTTCACTTTCGTCATTGCTTATACGTGTATTAACGTTAATATTCTTTAGAATCCATTTGGTCTCGTTGCTCTGAAGAAAGAAGCAGTTCAAGTTACTAAATGCATGGAAACTTACAATACAAGCATAAAAATGCCGTTACATAAATTTGCTGATTGTGATGCTGATCTGCATTAAAACGTATTAGGTTTTTAATACAGAAGCAATGCTTGTAACCACTTAATCATTTGCTTGAAAATAATGAATCATATAGTTTGAAATATTTTATTCTCCTATGTCCATGGTCGCTCAAATAAATGTAACCAGACTAAAACTAGCATATAACGAAATGCTATTTTGAAACTAAACTCTTGGTTCAAAGAACTACAAATTTTACTATACAATAAACTTGTGCGCTGTTTGTATTAATTACTTTGTATGCCAAAACAGAAATGAAAAAATAAACAGTCCAGTCAGCCGATTTAGCCCGCCTTTAACACTGATAACGTTCTAATACACATACACTTATATACAGTATTGCGGTTGTGTGTTTGTGTGTGGTTTTGGTTGTTTGTGCGTGTGAGTGTCTTATTAATACCATTTGCTAAACAATACACAAAACACAAGCTGAAATCCTTATTTAAATCAAAGTTTGAAAGATTCGCTTTAGATAACAAGCTTTCAGTACTACTATAATGAAGTCCGTAATGAGTATGCACAAAATCACCATTTTGAACTAAGTGAAACGGAAATTAAACAATTTCACGAGACCTTGATATGTGTTGGTGATTGTATTTAGAGATACTGATGATTAATGAAAATGGTCATAAGTGTGTACGATATGCGAGCCTTTTGTCAGCTCATATTTTCATCATATTTCATGAGGAGAGTAATGGGCGTGTTTACTGATTTGGCTACCAGTAATCAACGGGCACCTCAGGCCCTATCTTATAAACTGAAAAATGTGCAGTCACTCTTCTACATATTGCTGGACGCTTAGTTGATAAATTTTGCAATATGTTAGCAATACATGAGATGCATATATTGCCAAAAAATAAATTATTAAATCAAATAAAGTACTGTCACTACGTTTCTTATAACTACTTAATTACCCCGTAACATAAAATACATGGAATAAGCAAACACAATGTTCCAGCAGTCGGTAGGGATACATTAAATGTGTTTCCTATTCAAAATGTAAAATATTCTTTAAAAGAACAATCAAAAACGCATAATCAATAAATGAGATATCTGTATAAATAACTCACGTTATATATCAAACCTCTTTCTTCATACAACTGGAACCAACGAAAATGGATGCTAATTATAGTGAGATATCACTGAACATTTAATTAATATACGTGTATAACCAAATGCAATTATTTTAGACCCTGGTATACCACTTACATTGTCTATGGGCTTTTGCTCTGGACGGTTTTCGACAACCTGTGTTAAATATACAGTAAACATTACAATCTGAATTTTGTCTTCAATATCCAGTATGTTCAATATAATATATAGTAATGATAAAACAGTTTTTAAACCAGGTATAATTATAATACATACGCAACATTATCCTGGAGATTACTGAATCATTCGCTCGGAAAATAAGTCTTCCTTAAATCATAGCTATCCTAGAACATTCTGTCTGGTTTTACTGGTTGTGTTTGGTACATAATTACCCTTGTAGAAACTCAAAAGTCGACAATTCCTTTATCCACAACATTCTAGAAACCTGGAGCAAATAGAACCCAGAATCAGTCTGACTCAGATGTTGAAGATCCAGGCAGAACTTTCTCTTTCATTTGCACCAGGTTGCACTTAGGACATCTAAGGATATTGGGATGAAATCTTCTCATAATTAAGTGTTTCTTCTATTTCTGGGCATAACTTACCGATATACTTATCATACAATTAAATCCCTTCATGAGAACATTCCGTAGGTTCTATTGATAAACCAAAACCCTGACCAATTCTGTCACCGCTTGTTAGGAAGCAATAGCTAAAGAGTTATAAACTCGAATATTTATGAATGAACGTTTCATCAACGTAAGATAATTATAAGCTCTGTTGAACTAGAGTATAATCCAGCTGGAAATAGTGGATGCCAAAATATCAACATGGCTCTTATAAGCAAGCAACATACACTTTTATCCTTTTGTTAGATCGTTAAACGCGATCAAATTGAACTATAAAACGCTTAATATGCACAAACACCTATCTTTGATCATCGATTATTACATATAGTAGAGATACTGAAGGGACATTTTTTTGCAAAATAAATATGGTTGACAAACGGGAGAAATTAATTTAAACTTCTCTCAAAAACCTAACAGTTTTTATACACAACACATTCAGTTACCATCGTCGTCTTGCATTTGCTAAGTTGAGTGGAATATTTTAAAGATTATGTTTCTCAAAAGTGACTTCGTCCACAGATCAGGGTTTCCTCAAAAGCACAAAACATAAGAGAAATTCCATCATGAATTTAGCGACCAAGAATATATGTTCTATGTATCAAAATACCCGATACGATTGAAGATCTACAATATCAGTACTTTCGGAAAGAAGCCTAACCTGATTCGCAATGCCCCCAAAATCAACTGGTTGTGTAGAGTTGATCCTGGAAAACCAATTTCTCTCCGGAGGTCTTTTTGCAATTTTGTATGTTCGCCTGAAGGAGCCTTTCAAAGGGTGCAAATGTTTTCTTCAGAGATGATCTAGTAAAATATTGCCAGCTTCCGTGAAATGGTTTGCACCAACACCAAAATGGCCATTATTCAGGAACACATAATAAATTCCTGTTGGCCAAGAAATTTACCAAATGGTACAGGAAATTTCACGAGAAATTGATGGGCATGTTTAGTGATTAGGCAGTAGCAACTCACTGACACTTCATTTTCCATCTTTAAAAACTGAAAGGTATATTTACTCATCTACACGTCGCTCTGTTTGCCCAGAGCTTAGAGAACCCGCCTTAGATACGTGAAATCGTCGGATTTATCCCCGGTCGAGTCAGACCAAAGTATTATAAAAATGTACTAACAGCTGCCTCGATTGGCGTTTAGAATTAAGAGGTTAGTGTTAGGACTGGTCTGCATGGTGTCAGGATAATGTGACTGGATGGAACATCAATGCTACATGTCTGAGACATGATGCCCTGGTGCTATATCACACTGGAAACTGCCACACAGCAGACATCATAGCGATATGACTGAAAAATTGTTAATGCTACGTTAAAGCTACTGGAAGCTTAGTTTATGTTTGTTAATATGTTAACAATACATGAGAGGCACTTAATTACGTCGTTACACTAAATATATTGATTGACAAAGCTCGATCTACTGGCATCTTGAAGCTTTGACAGAAACGTATTCACTGTTAAAAATATTAAATATTATTCAAGACAGCAATTAAAAATGTATCACCTAGAAATGATATGTCCGTATAATAGAGACGTTAAATATCACACCTGTCTCCAGAAAAACACCGGAACCCATGAAATATGGTATCTGGACATCTTCCCCCGGACATTCCCCCTGGACCCCCGACATTTCCCCCTCCTCAAACATTTCTCAGACATTTCCACCTGGATTCCCCACCATCAGACAGGATTTCCCCCCCCCCAGTCACTTCCCCCCATTATCTTTATGCAACTTTATTTATATATAGTAACATTTAGCTTTAATATATACATTCATCCCGCATCACCATTAGTGCACAGGTATGACTTTCACCTGAAATAAACGTATTAATTGTAAAAGATCTACTTTCCTGACCTCTCTCTTTCTTCCGCACACACACAATCATTGATCTTAAGGGTAGCTTGGCACCACATTTGAACTATAGACATAAATTTACACCCATTTTAAGCATTGTTAGTTATAACAAAAATGGGCATTGTCTATTTGTCAATCAATTGCTAGTGCTTTTACTGAATGTAGAACAGGACGTTTCTTTGAAGTATGTTCATGAGGCTTGAGTTTAACCGTTTTTTATAGTGCATTGTTTGGTATATTTAAGATAATCAACATATGGATTAGCCATTATTCAATTAATTTTGTAGTTGCTTCGGTACAGTACTCAGGACAGATGTTGACATAAGCGTATTATGATGTAAGAACCAAAGAAGTACAAAGACTGTTCTTCGATCATTGCAAACATAGTCACTGACTTCAACAATCGTGACACATAGAATACTTAAAACAATTGCTTACAACATTAACATTTAAACAATAAATTTGTAATATGAGGAAATGTTAACTTTGTTTATAACTACTGAGATTAATTTCATATAACCTTTTTCTTTTAACATAACTCAATATAAGTTTTTATATTTTATTGGCAAAATGTCATATTAAATGAATTAAGTTTTAAGCTCATGGCGGGAAATGACCTGGGGGGAAAGTTCTATTTGATGGGGGGAGTACAGGGGTGGGAATGTCCGGGAGGAGGGAATGTCGAGGGGGGAATCCGGAGGGAGATGTCCAAGACTCATGAAATATACATGTTATTTAAGGAACATAGATGCTTGCATTTGCATTATACTGAAATATCACTGAACAATACACATTATAATAATGTACCTGTGCAAACAACTGCACTTGTACTTTAAACACCCTGGCCTACCACTTACCTTGTCTATATGCTTTATTTCTGGCTGTTTGTCGACACCCTGCATTAAATATACAGCAAACATTACAATTAGCATTATGTCTTCAATATCCAATATGTACTATATATTATATGGTACTGCTAAATCTGTCTTAAAACATGGTATAATGAAGATACACATAGTACGTGTACATACTCCGTTATCCTGGCGTTCACTGAATCATTTGCTTGCCAAAAACGTCTTCCTTAAATATTAGCCATATTAGAACATTCTACTTGGTTTTGTGGGTTCCGTTTGGGTAAGTAATCACTCATCACCCATGGCGCATATTGAACCCAGAATCAGTCTGACTCCAATGTTGTAGATCCAGGCAGAATCCACTTCCTCCGTCAGTTGCACAGATTACACTTAGGTCATTTAATGTTATTGTGATAAGTCGTCTCAAACTACAGACGCATATGTACACGTCTTAATTATAGTTTTAATGTGTTGTTTGCATGTATTGACCGAATTTACTAATATTCACATAACACCATCTCTTTATATTAAATGTTATATAATGTCTAGTGCTAAACAGACCAGTGACCAAATCTCCACACGTTAGGTACCAATAGTTAAGGCTTAATGAACTCCAACATTTATGAATGAACGTTTCCTTTCCATAAAGAGAAGTATATGCTCTGCTGATATTGCATTCAGTCAAACTGGAAATAATGGATGCAAATATATCAACATGGCCCAAATGAGCAAAATGCACTTCCAACTTTTTTGTTATACTTTTAGACGCGATTAAATAGAACTGTAGAACCCTTAATTTGTACAAACATATATTATTAGTAAAGCTACTTAAGGAACATTTGTTTTGTAAAACCAAAACTGGTTGACAAACGGGATAAATGTAATTAAATGTGTTGCAGAGCTTTAAACAGTTTCCATAGACGACGCATTCAGTTACCACCCTATTCTGGCAGATGCTAAGGTAAGTGGAACATTTTTTAAGATTTTTTCTCAAAACAGACGTCATCCAAACGACCAAGGGTTTCCACAAAAGCACGAAACAAAGGAGATATTTCATCTAGGCTTTAGCGACCAAGAATATATTTTCTTCTCATGAAAATACATGATATGATTGAAGATCTACAAATCCGGAATTTTCGGTCAGAAACCGAACCTGATTCCCAATGCCCCCAAATCAACTAGTTGTGCATAGTTGATCCTGGAAAATCAAGTGCTGTCCGGAGATCTTTGTGCAATTTTGTATGTTAGCCAGAAGGAGCGATTCGAAGTACGCAAATGCTTTCTTCAGAAATAAACCAGTGCAATCTTTCCATCTTCTGTGTAATGGTTTTCATCACCTTCAAAACGATCAGTATTCAATGATATGGGATACATTCATGTTTGCCACGAAATTCACCATAAGGTATAAAAAATATTGGATCTTCGGTCCATTTAACGTCGAATGAACCACAACTGGAATAATATGGATCAACCACAGGACATATCTTTTTTGAGGAACTCCAAGATGTAACTGTTAATCAACAAGCTATGAAACTACTTAATAACATAGATGTAGAGGCCCTGACAAATAACATAACAAAGAATTTGAAACTCTCCATGTACCGACAAATTCGACAGTTCTAGCTGTTAAGTCTGAGAACATGGAACGTCAATGTTTCCATCCTCAAAGAAAATATTATAAACAATCTCCAGCCTCAATGCGCTCGTAAATAAATATGTAGCCTCCAATATGGATGATTTCAGTCTGACGAAATATGCCAAAGATAAACTTTTTCAAAGTTAGAACGGTTGTCTCTGATAGACAAAGTTGTATTATAAAGATTTTTAGGCCGGTAATGAATATGTTCAACATCACCATTTCGAAACTGAACCTTATCCCCACTGCCAACAAAATCAGCTGATCGTGCAGACTTGATTCTCGAAAACGATGTATTGTGATGAGGTATTTGTGCAATTTTATATAAACCAGAGCGCAGATGCTTTATTCAGAGAAGAACTAAGACAATCTTTCCAGCTTTCATGCAATGATACCAACACTAAACAAAATCTTGCACCAACTACAAAACCGCCAGTATTCGGGGACACGGGATAAATCAATTCATTAAAACAAATAGAAAATATTGGAGCTTCGATCTTTCTGATTATGAATGAGCCACAACTGAAATAATTTGGACCAACTATAGTACTGGTCTTTTCTAAAGAACTCTAAGAAGCATTTACGGATCAACCAGACATGGAATTACCTAACAATATAGATGCGGAGGTCTTGACAAATGATGTAGCTTATAATTATAAAATCTACAAGTACCGACAAAGTCGATAGTACAAGCTGAAACGTGTGGAAACAGGAACGTACTGTTTGCATCTTCAAGATTAATAAAATCACCATTGTCTTCAGCCTGAATACGTTCGTGAAATAATATGTAGTTTCTCCAGGATGAAGACATGCCTATGGTTGTTTACTTTGTAATCACCTTAATAATTACATCTGTTTGTAGAACTATTCCAGAAACATTCACGAGCAGAAGGCTAGATGCAATTCGATGCTCTATGCAATTCGATGCTCTATGCAATTATATGCTCTATGCAATTCGATGCTCGATGCAATTCTATGCTCTATGCAATTCGATGCTCGATGCAATTCTATGCTCTACTGCATCATTCTTTACACAGGTGTACACATCTTCCCGTTACTGTGATACATTTGACAGTTGGAATTTGCTAGATGAAACTATGAATTGAAGTTTGTATCACTTCTTCGTCTCTTACCAACTTATACGTTTTGCTAGACACAAATTTACTCCATGTTAGCGAGGAAGGTTTTGAAGATGTATAGTAAATCCTTGATTTTATAGAATTACTTGCAATTTAGAACTTTTGGGTTTGAAATGATTCATAACCAAATAACTATAGCCAATAACACGAGAGCTAGTGTCTGAAGAACTGTAAGAGACTATTGTAGATCAACGATTCATGGCACAGCTGAACGTTATTGATGCGGAGGTCAGACACAATGAAGAAAAAAAATTGAAAATTTCCCAGTTCCCGTAGAAACTGATGGTACTACCTGTAAAGTTGAAAAACGTGGCACTTAAAACTATGCATCATCAAGGTCTATAGAAACTATACAGCTCCCGGGCCTATATAAAGACGGCTACCAAAGAAACAGCAGTAATTGTTAGAATAGAGATTGCACTGCAAGAGCATTGGCTACTCCAGAGGGTTTTCTCTTCCTTATAAAATTGAGAGCGGTTCGAAAACTTTATCCCTGAGCCTATCTATGCATCTAAGTTTTTTTAATAGATGAGTAAAAAAGATGATTTCATTAAATTTGTTTCCTAAACATTGGCCATACCACTTTAAAGAGCCATCTGGGGAGTCCGATGAAGATATATTTCTGATTAGAGCAATGAAAAACAGGCATAGGTCTTCTTGGAATTTCCCACTTTACGCAGTATGGCGAAATTGTTAGATAAGTGCAGAAACGAAATGTCTTAGAAGAGGCTTGGCTCCAATGTGAAAATGATGATAGCTTTCTTTAGAACACAAAATTATATTTCCTGTCCAATTGCAATCGTATAAGCATATAATACGTACGTCCTGGAAGAGGTAATTAAGGCATTATTTAAAGGACCATTATTACTGCTAATTGAATACACACATTGCAATTAGTAGTAGTAGTAATAGTAGTAGTAGTAGTAGTAGTAGTAGTAGTAAGGTAATTCAAACCTTATTTTTTTAAGTTATCAAAGAAACTATCACTACCGGATAACAACGTGGAGAAAATACATTTCTTAACTAATGCATTCGCTGTAAAGTACGCAACATTTCCCTTCCTCTAGAAGCCACAGATAACAAGAATCTTAGCTAAGCTCATTTTTAACTGTATATCGCGTCCATAATTCTGATTTTCCGATTTTTATCTTCTCTCTTATGCTCTCCACGGATTGAATAACAAATCTAAAGACAAAAGTATATTACGTACCGCTTTAAATCTTGCTTTAGCCACCCATTGCAACCGGGTATTCACTTTATTCGAATCCTGACCCTGGCCCAAGTTCTTCTCTGACTGGCTGGGGCTAACTTTATTATCTGCCATATTCAGGTGGTTGTATTTATCTCTCACTTTCTTAGATGTTCTGGAATTATATATATATATATATATATATATATATATATATATATATATATATATATATATATATATATATATATATATATATATATATATAGTGAGTGAGTGAGTGATTATGTCTTTTAATGTAGCTTTAACAATTTCTCAGTCATATCGCTATGTGTCTGCAGTGTGGCAGTTTCTAGTGATGTCTAGCACTGGGTCATAATGCTGCAGAAATTTAGCATGATGGCCCACCCAGTCATATTATCCTGACACCAAGCCGACCAGTCCTACCACTAACCTCTTAATGCTGAAAGTCAAGCGAGGCAGCTGTTAGAACCATTTTTGTAAGTTTTTGGTATGACTCGACCAGGGATCGAACCCATATATATATATATATATATATATATATATATATATATATATATATATATATATATATATATATATATATATATATATATATATATATATATATATATATATATATATATATATATATATATATATATATATATATATATAATGCGTATAATATCTTGCTAATATGTCAATAACTGATGAGCATTATTGTATGATATATGGAATAAATAAAAGCCTTAATTTAACTTTGAATTATAATACTTAATCTCTTTTTAGTTTAGGTAGTGAAGGTGTAGTAACAAGACGTGTATACATACTTTACATCCTCACCCGTTTACAAGACTTCTGATACCCTTTCCAACCCCAAATCCCCCATACCTTTACTCTCTGCTGAAATCACTTGCTATGGACAAATGCAAACATTAACACAATGATATAGACAATGTTCATCTTTGGTTGTCCCAATAGCACCTCCAAAACAAAGTAAAATAAGTAAATAAAACGAAAAAAATAACAAAATCTTTCACCCGCTAAGGTCACCAACAGGAAAACAATATGTAAAATAGTATTTTAACAACAATATAAAGGTCGCTGACCCGCTGCGTCTCTCAACGCCTAAAAAGGTTCCGTTTATCAGTATGGCGTAAGAGGACCCACTTCAGAATTGTATTATACGATTCGATTGACCACATGACGGGTCCTGCTAGAACGGTGTATTTTTCCCGGTAAAATGTTACTTTATCTCCAGGAACAAAACGCTAAACCGGAGATAAATTTTGTTCCAGTAGGATAGGTCACTTGACCAAGTAAACACTGAAAAATACCACTTGAGTACCTATTGATTTAACCGATTCGAAGAAACTAATTATAATCATTACAATATTAAAACATATGATTGGAAAAATCAAACACAATGTCTCCTCAAGGGATAGCAATGACCAGAGAAGTGTCAATTAATATTGCCGAATAGATGCCTTTCTTGTCTTTAAAGGAAACGGTCTTGCTCTATGTAACCAATGTAGGTAGTTGCCTAATTGAGCATATGATGTTTATTGATCTAACCACACAGGTAAAAGAAGACAAAGGCGATTAGTCTATATCATCCAACCACAACGCACAAAAGTCATCGAAACTGTCCATTTATCTATGTCAATGATATTTATGTCCAAGTAAAAGCACAATTGAATTGCAAAGTACTTTTCTTGTTCTATAAGGATATTATCGGCACAGAAAACTCAGAGTTACCTTTCGCGCAAATTTAATGGTATTTCTACATTCGGAAAAATGATATCGATCGCGCCTGCCCTGCAAATATATGAGTGGTACTTCATTATCGATATTGTATACCTTGCAATGGATTAGATTTGACTTTGTTAGATCACGTGACAGAGAAGAGGGCGTGTCTTTAAATTTTCAAAAGGGAAAGAGATTTGTTAATTTGAAGCAGTACTGACCAAAGCTAGTCTCACACCATCATTATCATAACAAAATGATACGGAGGGTGGGTATCCATTACATATTATTTTCTTTTGCTCAGATAAATGTATATTGCAGTTTCTTACCTATGTGTCAATGTCGCCGTGGCGCAAATGATTTTCCTGCTTTAAGTAGAGACAAACATTGAATGTTCAAACCTCGACAGAAATTTGTTCTATATTTTTGGAGAGGCAATCATGTTTAGATCAGTTACCTACATAAAGTGAAAATTAACCTTGGCGAAATTGGCGATTGTTTTAAGTGATACCACTTGATACCCATGCTAGCTTTCGATGTGGATTTGATAGAGCATCCTCTAATGCCTCTAAATTGTAGAGAGCACCAAATCTCCAAAGTGATTCAGTTTTCAAACCTGCACTCTATCCCTATTTATACAAGAAGCAATTATGTCATACGCCATTAACAAAAGCATATCAAGCAAGATTTTAATCAGAATTATTCACCATCTATATTTTTGTACCCGCTTTAAAGAAAATGGCAAGACACGGACAAAGGAAGAGATAGGAAATTTCTTTCAGATGCATACACATACAACATAATATCAAGCTACATATTTTAATATATGATTTTGGCAACAAACGTCTCCTTATGCAAACAGCCGTAAAGCATTCACACTTCAAAGTCACTACAAATATTTTGGAATACGCTGGGAAATATAGCAAGGTTATTTCCATAACCAAATAGTTGCATCTAAGCCAATCATATAAAACAATAAGCATTGTTATTTAAAACTATAGCTACTACAATGCATCACCATCGCAAATCCCCACTCTTTCCTACTGAATAATACAGCCCTCCCCCCCAATTACTATCGACTAATGCAATAATTACACACTAAGCAATGCCTAACACGGCTAACAATTCAACGGCGCAGCAAACATTGCACTAAGGTTGTGGCAATATTACAATGAGTAACAATAACATGTAAGTGTTCACGAGTACACAAATCACTCAAACATTATCCACATTGGCATGTATGGAAGGCAGTGATGCGTGATAACTCTCGCAAAATAAATTCAATGTCGTACATATAAAAATTAAATATGCACAGTTTAAAAATATTTGAAATATTTTCCCATCAAAAATACGTTAGTTTCATTTGATTCTTTTGATAATAAATAAATTAAAATGACGAAAAGGATATGTTTCCTCCTCAGAGTGTCAAAACAACATATTTACAACGACGTTGAATCGTTAAATATGAATTTATTTAAGTGACACTATTTTGTGTATATGCTGTTGCGGTCAGTTCACAGTTGTACCATTTGTAATTTTAATTTTTTCCCAGAGGATTATTAAAATTGGTAATATGTAATGTTTTGTCAACGTGACAATAACTTTATTTCCACATGTAATAAAATCATGACCTCACCGCAACGTTGTGTAAACGTTATGTGATATCAGGGAGGGGATCAGAAGTTCAAACTCCATTCAATATGTGGTATGTTTTCCCTTCACGACTACACATGCATGATTTCAATAGTGGATTCATCTTCTTTCCTTTTTCTGATGTTTTCATTTCTTATATTTGTACATGTAATATTGGAGCCTTGTTTTGATTCGAATAGCTGATATCAAGGACGATTTTTTTTCACATTCACACAAATATATACTGAAGGGTGGAACATTTGTCCCATATTGGGTTATTTTTCCAACAATGTATGATAATTTATTTTAACAGACAGGCGAATAGACATGTAGACTTACAGAATCACACATTCAATGCCCATTTTCTTCGAAAAAGAATATACACTGTCCATTACCTACCTTCACGAAATAGAGTTCCACTTGAATGAAACAAATGTAATCAATCCCTATATTAGTACCATTTCAGACATTTACTTCCATCATTCAGCATTGCATAAACACTTCCATATTAATTAGACTTAATGGTGGAATCAGCATTACTTAATCAATTACTCCGGCTTGCAATCAGCAGAATTGACGTATGAACTAGTATTCTCTCAAATCATGTTTGCAACAAAGATCTCATATCTGTAGTGAGAAAACATAATTTTTGTTTACTTTCGATATCGTGTATGAACATGTCAAGTACAAAAACCACAATCAAGCTGACGCAGCTAAATGATTTCGATCACGCAGTCTATAACTATTAACTACATTTTGGATGTTTAAACGGGTAAATATGTACGACTACTATAACCTGTTTGGTATTGTCTTTGCCATAGAAAATACCTTGTCAGTTTACGTATTCACGCACATTTTCAATTGTATCCTCAAAGTTAGGAGATTAAGTCAAGTACATAATGGTAAAGAAATTTGAAACTTGTCCTCATTTGTCCTTTACGCAATGAACATTATATCAACAATAAATGGCTTATGTAGCGGGTAATACTCTTCAGCATAATCAGAGCAGATCGGAACATTGCTGAACTATAAGTATTTTAAAGTACTATTATCCAGCTCACCCCTCACACAAGTATTTTAAATAACGAAAGTTGTCCAAATCAGTTTAAAGTTGATTGTATGGGATTGTGTGTAACCAATAATATAAATTATAATACACTGGACGCCACTTTAAGTTAATATATTCCCTTCTATGCGAAAACAGCTATTTTATAGGCACAAAAAACCACCATATAATTCAATTATATGAATATATTACAAACGTATTCGAACATAGTTTAGATCTGATACAATGACAAATGTATCAAATACGATTTAAATAAAGAGCATCTGAAATAAATAATAGATGTAAACATTACCATAACATCTCTTGTAAAAACTGTTAAGTAATAGTGACATAACCGACACATTTAAATTGGTTAGCAAGCGCTTTTTTATTTTATTCACATTTATTGTTCATAAAGAACAAGAAAGATATTTCCCTTCTTCTAACTTTATGTCACATCTGTAATGTAAAATTACCACTGAACATATTAAAGAATAAGAACAAACACCACCATAATCCTTAAACAAAATATATTCACTTTTTTAATTTGAGATCACCCATAACCTTATTACAGTCTTACTCGCCAATGTGGTATCACTGTGTTCAAAGCACTTATTAAGATATATTCATCTCAGCTTTGCGATTTCGTATAAATCTTAGGCAAGAGTATTAACCCATGGTGCCGCGTCTTCGGGGCAGTAGTTTGTAGCCTACTTCTGATCTGTGAGCGTCAATGTCAAGTACGACACAATAGCCTGGGTGGTATTATTGAAAGGTAATCAGATATAGCTTTACCATGATTTCATATAATATGGATGTTCTAGTTGCACTACAAAATACAGCGGGAAAAACCTCACATTTTTGGATAGGAGTTTTTTCCCAGCCGAAATTCGCCCGAGGTCGGAATCCTAGTTTGTGTCCGGATTTTAGACTTTTTGGCCTCAGATCGAAGACACACCAGTCTGAACAGCACACAGACAAGACAGGTGAATCTTTGCAAAAATTAGGATAATATGGGCATTTAGAATAATGAGTGGTCTCGATACTAAAATGATTGGTCCGTAAAGCTAAAAAACAAACATGTTTTTACCTTTTGCTCATGCTCAGGCGAATAGTCAATGAAAACTGACGTCTCTAACCCAAATAGGCATTATGTTAACCGAACATGTATTGGAGGTCGATGTATTAGGATGTATTCAGAAATAGACTCTAAAAGGACAAAAACAAAATCTAAGGGTTAATGAGTTAATTTATTTTTGTCGATAATAATGAAGAATAAGTAGAGTGAATATTAATCTCCCTCACAGTATGAAATCCAGATTTTAAATATTCAGTGTCATCGACTCATCATCGTGTAACTCACTGTAATAATGAACGAACGGAAAATGAGCATATGGACTAAGTCGTCGGAGGAACATGACCAATATTTGCATCAGTGTGGATAGTGTAACTGTCTATCGTGGGACGATAAGTAATGACAAGCTGTGGAGTAATAAAAAACGTATTTACATTTCATAATTATTAATATGGATTGACCTTTTATCCATATCATCCAGTTTAGCCACTCTGAATCTAATAGGTAGGGTCAAAACTGTAACCTACTTCGACATCAAACAATAATGCATAGTCGTGTCAGAAACTCAATGCCGTTGTTATTATCAACTTCTATTATATTAACTGGACGAAGAGGTTTGACTTTCACTGTTTTAATTCGTGCATTTTATTGTCATTCGTATTATCTCATATATCTTCATAGATTAGACAGTCTTACCAAGGTCTTACAAAATATACTTTTCTGAGTTTTGTCTTCTCAATGGATGACCTTTATAGTTACAGCTCTATGTTTTTAAGAATATAACAGAAAGAAGTGAAGCCAGAAAGACTGGTGAAATAAATTTCACAGCTAAATTGTGACGTCTTGTACTGCGGCATTATGCCCTAGAAATGTAGCATCATGTCCCAATCAGTTACATTATCCTGACATATTTGAGATATTCCTAACGCAAAGCTCTTAATGCTGAGAGCTAAGCGAGATAGCTGCTAGTACCAAATGTATGTTTTGGGCATCGATCAGCCGTGTATCGAACATGCTACCTCCCGTATCCAAGGCACACGCTTAAATTAAGAGGCCACCGGACCTGTTCTAAATGTCCTCTCACAAGTACAAAAGCATGGAATGTTCCGAATGAATTCCAGTATTTATTTTCAATTTTACATAGTCATACGTATGCCATACAAGCGATAATACTTGACTATAGTCTAGATTAAAAACTAGCCATTCAATGACTAAACGGACGAACTGAGTCTGTTAAAATTTTGTCTGTATTAAAAGAAGCAATTATATTCTTATATGTCTGTAAGACGTAAATAGTCAGATACACATGTTTAAATCAGGTTGTTATGATAATAATATTGTAAAAGGAGTTCTGATGAAACGATTTAATATTTAACAAATAGCTTCACATACGCGCATGCATAACGCATATCATTGTATTTCAACTTGTCTGTGTCTTGTATACTGCACAGCTTTATTTTCAGCTGATTATGGATGAGATTATGATGTTCAGCTGATATCTTGGAACATGAGTCGTAAAGTTCAGATCGGTTTCGTACTGCTAGTGAGAAGCTGTACATGATGAAGATGGTTCGGAGGATGATAGTGGTAATCTCGTTCCGAGGAACCAGAGTTTCTGAATTAACATGTCTGAATCGCATAAGGCAACCCATAAGAGCTTCTCCAATAGACTTGGACCGAACACACTGTATGGCCTTCCAAACATTATATGTTCCGTTTTTAAATTATTCCTGTTACAATGACTGCTGGTAGGATCCTTCGACAGACTGGAAGGGACAGGCCAAGCGATATTTCTCACTGACAATCAAACAGAGATGGACCGAGCATACTGTATGGCCGTTGCAACAATTTAAATGATCCGCTTTTAAAATTATTCCTGTTATACGGACTGCTTTTTGAATCAATACTTGTTTATTATATTTGTTGGAAAATATAGCCTACGCGGATTCAGTGGTGAATTGCACTTCAAAGCTGCAATGCAATCAACAATCAATTAGTTTCACATGCTAATGAAATGTTTTAAGCTGGCTTCGCGCTGATAATGGTACATCATTGAGTTCCTAGCAGTCATTTCTAGTTGACTTTTAGAAGGTATAACCTGCATAGTATGCAAGAGTTATTTAACACAATTCCGTGCAGGCATGCATCAATAAACTCATGAAGAGTGTTATTATCATTAGCCATCTGATCCAACGCTTTTTGTTGGTAAATTTGTCAACATCACTGCCCTGAACATCGATCACTTATATTAAAATATAATGTTAAAAACAACACCAAAAAAACAGTTAAATTCAATTCACACTCATTTGCCACATTCATCGCTATTATTTAATCCTTCATAATCTTAAATGAACTCATAATATCTGATTTACCACCAGCAAACTTTTTATCACCACTGTGATGAAACTTATATTTATATTTAGTAGAACAGATTTTGTATTTGACTCTATAGCATATATACAAGATCCAAGTATGAGAATGAGGGGAATTGTACGTAATTGTACGTACCAAATTCAAATAAGCCAGGTTGTTGTCTACACTTTGCACTGTTGGAATAATGTGATCTGTTAAACAACGCCATTATACCGTTGTCCGCTATTCCAACACCTTGATCATCAGCTAAATTGGTATTATCGTGTTGTACAAGTTTCCTTTCCGTTGTCAAGAACGGCTAGCAAGGAGAAACTATACACGTGTCTTGCTCTTGTAATTATATTTTTGTTCATCCAGGACCTTACCAGGCGATGAAAAAATGAAAGTCACTTTGCTTTTATCCACCAACAGAAGTGCACCAGTGTCAAACGGAAGGTACAATAAATCTTTCAATTTAGCCTTTTTAATACATTGTTATTTTCTGTAGGAACTTTCTAAAATGGCACTTCACCCAATTAAGTCTTTTTTCAAACGCTTAAGCAAGTATACAATGGTGGGGGATTTCCGAATCAAACAATCATATTTGAATGTCCTCATTGATAGCATCACCAATTGCGAATGGAATTTTGTTCTGCTGCATTTTTAATTGAGTCACTAAACGTCGTTGTCGATTTTGTATCTATTGCATCTATTGCTTGCAATCCAAAATTCATTAATAAATCCGCGGAAACAATTTTGATGCTCTCAACGCTGTCTTTGTAAAGTTTTTAGAGATTGGTACAGCAAGACACCATGTCATGATCACATCTGATCCCTTGAAACCTAGCCACGAATAGCATCTCAAAGACCAGTTATATAATTTGTTGTAAAAAAAATTCTGTCATGTGTTATCAACACACGCTGTTCACAAGTCCACATACGAGTGTCATTTTTCTTACTTTTTCACTTCAACGAAACAGAAATTATCAGACATGCTCTACAATTGTAAACTGAATACGTCAACTGATTATTATAATACGCAATATCAACAGGCGATACGTATGTAATCGATATCACATCAACTGATTATTATAATACACAATATCAACAGGCGATACGTATGTAATCGATATCACATCAACTGATTATTATAATACACAATATCAACAGGCGATACGTATGTAATCGATATCACATCAACTGATTATTATAATACGCAATATCAACAGGCGATATGTAAGAACTCGATATCACATCAACTGGTTCCACAGTTGACGAAGCAACAAACAGCATATAACCATAAACTGCCATGTACATCTTTTCAAATTCAAATTCATAACTGCCACTATTGTCATAACAGATTTTAATTGTAAATATTATCCTGAAAATATCAGGCGCAATATCATATCCCGTGATTAAAATCGTTTTTCATCTTGAAAGTCGGCGATCTAACCTAAATTGTGGGGTTTTTTTTGTTGACGATAGTTTCATATCAATAGCACATGGTGCAGATTTGATTAAAATGAAAAACTGAGGATAGACTCATGTGCACGTATAAAATCATATTTTCTTTTCTGGTCAAAGAATTTAGTTTCGTCGAATTTCTTTATAGATCGTACCAAGATCGGATATTAGGAAAATAGTAATAAACTTGCAATGGTGCTAACGGTATTTCAGTTGTGAGTGATTCCCAAACTATTGGTGGTCTAACATCTCGTTAAATTTTGGTTTGTTGATGTGATAGCGGTCTTTAAGATAGCGCTCTATATTGTATTTACAAATACAAGCTCCATCGCAACACAAATTTCGTACAAAAGACCAAGTATTTCAATCGCCTCTCACCGTGTCATAATGTGCATCAGAATGCCTTTAACCAGTACAAAGGTGTTTATACGCTCTCACCAACGACTGCTCCAATTTTTCTGATGTTTTCTTTGCGATTTCAGCTGGCAAGGGTTCAATAGATTTTCCTTCTGCGCATGTGATTTTCTTAATATTCTTAGTTCGTTTTGGCATTTATAATTCTGTCCCTTTAGCACTGTAGTCTTTTCTATCTCTGTTCTTAGGGTCTTTTTAAACTCCTCAGCACGCTCATCAGTCTTCTTTCATGGCTTAGTAACCGTTGCAATTATTTGTTCAAAGCCCTCCATGAAGTCTTCTAGTGCGGTAAGTTTTGACTGTAACATATCTTGGACACCTTTGCTGCCATCTATAGCATCAAGAGCCGATTTATGGCGTCACTATTCATACGCTTCTGTGACATTGCCAGACATTCTCGTCAAACACTAACGTCCAAACCCGCAAGATAATTTTGTTGTAGTCTTTCAGTCCAATCATCGGTGAGAAAAGTATAAGGTCTAGTGGCCTCCTCAAACAGAGCACTAAATTCATCAAGAAACCGACAGCAATCCACATCATATGAATATTTGCAAGATAGTTCTCTCAATACCAGGTAATATATATATATATATATATATATATATATATATATATATATATATATATATATATATATAGATATATATATATATATATATATATATATATATATCATCATCAACATGTTACAGTTGTCAGAGGTCACTTTAGGCACTGGTGCATGTCGTTGCGTCAAATAGATCACATCATTGTATTGGTGTACACGTCTTGAAAATATTATTGCAGGACTAAATTGGTGTCAAGGAACGACATCTCTATACACAGCTAAATATATTTTTTGATCATTATCATCAATGTTAGATGTTTCGTTAATTTTGGAAAAGAAATAAATACTGAAGGACAGATTTACTTTCGTAATTGTTTATCTACTCAATGCTTCCTTAAAATCTTTAAGAAAAAAGAGAACAATATTGATCCTCGGCTAATGGCGTAGTCACATACAACCGATGGCATGTTAAATTCGGAAAATTATTTTGAACTACAGTTGAGACTTTCTTGATCCACCAGGATCGATGCAGGAATTGGGTGCTAAAATATGAAACTAGTTTTATCAAGCTTATGCGTCAGTGACTTCGGTGCAACTTGTGAAGATAAATAAATGGTCTTGAATTTTTCATTTTTCATGATGTCATGGTCGATGTCACATAAGAACATGTAATGGAAATCCAACTCAGTATCAAAAAAGTAATGTTTTAATGTTATTACTAGATTTTGTGTTCAGTATGGACCAAACATTTCGCTGCAAAATTACAAAATGCTGTGAACACCAGAGTGAATAAGTTGTAGAAAAACATTGACCTGGATGAACTGTGCTTTGACATTGAACATACTGTGATATGATTCTTCATTCGTAGAGCCAAAGTCTGGTGAGAAGTGCCTATCAACTGTGTACTTACTACTTGTTACTGACATAATCTTGTTCATAAACCATCAGACGATATACGTGTACGTAAATGTGATGATGTAGATCTCATCCCTAATCTAAATATTATTGATTTAAGAGCGGAGAAAAATTTATATATTTATCATAAATCTGGGTATGAAGACTAATATTATATTAGGTATTTGAACTCATATAAGGGTCTCGATAGAAATGCATCCATCGTCAGTCCTGTTGACATAACAGATGGATCGAACTTAAACACTTGTACACGTGACAATTTTCAAGCCCATCTGCTCGCAAATTCAAATAAGTGCGCACATATCGAGCATGACAGTCAGCCATGTTTCATCTTCGATAACATGTAGACCAGTTTTTCGTATGATTATAATCTTTTGTTTCTTAAAAAGATTCACTCAACAATGACTAATAATGTACATGGACCGGTGACACCTGCTTTTTAGCAAAGTTGTCCCACTCGCTCTGTATCGTAGAGATATACGTCTTGTCTAGCTATCATGCAAGTGACAGCGGAACTAAACCAACCGGTGATTTTTAAGCTTTCTGCAAATAAATTGGTAACAAGTGATGAATTTAAATACTGATACAGATCGATAAAATGTCCTCGAATACAGCCACATCTTGGTTACTTTCACTTATTACAATCCGTGGATGTGTGCATGCATACATGTTTTTGCTACCAATATGACCTAAGAACATGTGGTGAAAGCAATAACCGAGATCAGTAACACCGGTTTAAAACTAATCTTGAAACATTACAATTGGATATTAAATGCCGACTCAAATCTTTGAGAGATTACTTAAGACAGACAGATACGGAGAGATAGAATTCAATGCAGTAGGAATTTCGACCACATTACACTGCATATTATAATCGTGATTCACTATTATTCATATCGGCAACATGATGTGTGAAAATTCGTATCTTTGGCAAAGATATGCAACAAACATCGTGTTTGAAATTTTTTACAATAACAATGCGGTAACTCCTTTCACTTTCTAAGTGTTCATATTTGAACCAACAAAAGTCCAGTACTTTATACCTGGCAGTTAAACCTACCCTTGGATTATTTTTACAGCTCACGCATCTTTAAACTTACCCGAAACCGTTTAGTTGGCATTACTAAATATCCAAAGAATGATCTTTGGATACTCGCTTGTCCACTTCACCAATCGCACATTGTCCGCATACATGTTTGATAATATTCATCATGAATGAGTTTCTGCTGTTTGATCATGTCTTGGTAAGATATAAAAGTACTAGTTTGAACAAATCCAACAAATCCGCCATTAAGATGCGTGTTGTGTACTAGACTGGATTTATTTATGTGTACGACAACATCCCCATCAAAAATATGCGTCTGTCAAAACCCAGGTCTGAAATCACTCAGATGATTTAGACATTATAAGAGTAGAAGGAAATATCAGGGTTGATTTGCTTTCAAAAATATCCATAGGTTTTTCAAACACAATAGTAATTTCTCCAAATTCTACATGGGTCCATATTTGTATGCATATGTATAAACGGTTTCATTGCCCATTCGCAGCAACCGATTCCAAGTTACTTAAGTACTTATTGAATTATGTCCGTTAACAACTCCACATCTATTCGGGTTTTATGCAACAACGCATCGGACATCATTCCCACTGATCTTGTAGTTACAAAGAACAACTTCACCAAATATCTTTGGATATCCATGAGCAGAAGCATATATATTTACGGGTACGATTCATTTCATTTATTACGTATAGCTAATTTGTAAATAGTACACGGCCTCTCTTCGTGAATGAAGTTAGAGAAGTTACCGTATACTTGAATATGTTCACTTGTTTTACAGACGTTTACATCTATTTGAGTTTAAGGACTAAACTTATGTACAAACATAAAATGTCCTGGAAGTAAATTGTTGACATACATCTTGGACAGGCATTTTGTTGTGCCTTAGAAGTAGTAAATTCCAATCAATGGCATACAAATATACTCCTTAAAGTATTGAAAAGACAAGATTGAAGCCAAGGATTCATTCGCGTTTGGGGAATAATGTTTTGGTGCTTGTTTAATTTTGTCGAAAAATAGAGACACTGAATGATCGACGCCAATTTGTCATCTTAAGTCCAATTCTCGCCAGCTCCTGCTTGCATTAACAGCAATTTAAAATGATTAATATAAATATGACGCTGAGAGAAAGTTAACTCAAATTTGTACCGTTTAATTTATTAAAGCTCCTGCCATTTATTAAAGCTCCTGCCATTTGTCAGAGCAATGAAAGCCTGATTTATTGATTTTATCAATGCAACTGTTTTGGTGATGATGACCAAACAAAACTCAAAACGAATTATCGGGTTTTATCATCAGAATATATGTCAAGATCTAGTGAATTAATCTTTCGTTAATAACATTGATGTCCAGTAAAATACCAACATTCTTTTCTCAAGTATTCCTGCCTTAGACTATTTGCAAGTTTACAGGTGTATGATCTATCATTTTAAAGTGATGATAGATTTCAATTGTTTGTAAACAAGAGTTCGAGTTTATTAAAGAGTTATTTTAATGTATTCATGTGGCGGATAAAATATTTGTATAACCTTACCACATAATATAAATCATTTTAATTTTTTAATTTAGCTTGAAGAAGATGTTCATGTAAGGACAAAAGAGCCAGAACACTATCACCTGGATGGAAACTCCTTTCTTTTGTATTTATGTCCTCTTTTCATTTCATTAATTCTTGCATTTTCAAACTCCTTTGACAAAGTATGTTTTAAATCAAAGTCTTATTTTAGAAGACTATTCTTTAAACCTTCGGCTATATAAACTTTCCTTTAATGCAATGGTCCACAGACAATAACCAACGGATTAGTTCAAACAAATTTTAACCTAATCATTTTTACTATTTTATTAACAACATAAAGTGATAAATGAGCACCCTTTCCGAGACTTTGTTGAAAGTATCAAAGCAATATGACGGAATCATATTCTTTAAAGTTTCATGCAATAGTTTCATTCATAAGTAGCTGGAAAATCCAAACGTAAAATGTGACTACTAATCAGATTGGAAGATTTGGGAAGACTGTGTAGACTGATTCCTGGAACTTCACAGGTCTTTGCCAAATTAAGTTTAAAATCTACAATATAGCAATGTATACAAGATTAATTACAAAATCTTCGGCTGAAATGAATTTTCCTTTGATATATGCAATGGTCAACGGATAATATAACCAAAATATTTATTAAAAAAAGACTAAAACATAATATGTTTTTTCTGTTTCTCTAATAGTAAAGAACAGTAAATGAACATACTTATCCAAACGTTGCTCAAAGCATCAAAGCAATAGGATTGAATCACATTCGTTATTGTGTGATGAAATGGTCTGTAAAAGCGCGTGATTGTCAAGGTGAGAAACGAATATGTTTAACTATTGGATGCCTAATTTATGCATAACGTACTGGAAAATAAATCCATACATAAAATGTGACCCTTCATCAGGATGGAGAGATCTGGTATGGCCAAAAGTAAGTAAAAAACCGTGTTTGTGATTGTAATATTCCTCAGATAAGTTGCCTTTGTAAATCTTGTGGACGCACACATTATGGTCAACAATTACTGCATGCTTGACTTGTTCTTCGATAAGGGACCGACACAGTCTACCATTATTATATCAATTTGACAATTATGATATGATCTACGGTATTTAGAAACACACTTTGAAATTTAGCACAATAAAATATTGTAAGATCGTGTGATAAGCGGCAGTGACTTCTAAATGACCAGCCAAGGGTATTTCATGGGCTAGACTTTTTTGTTGATATGTGAACGTCGGGTATGTCACTGTGATCTTTATTTGCTCACAAGCTCTCCAATGTTCATAAAATTTCAAACTGGCACATCTGTAGCATCGTTTGGGCTAATAGCCCTTTAAAACAGATAGTTTATCTATTGATCTTGTTCTTGTTTGACAAAGAGCGATTTGCGTGTGTCACCGTTGTAATAACGAAAATGGTTAGAAAAAAAATGTTATCAATACAGATTGATTAATGCCAATAGCAAAAGCAACCTCTTTAGGAAGACGGAAGAATAACGGTATCATATAAAGGAATAATTTTCGGATTAATATCATTCTCAAGATTTCTCTTTGCCATAACTCAAGTAACTCTCCAAGAATGATCTGAAAAGGAATTCAAATCTCTACAAGATCTAAGTTTGATCCAAAAAGGCTTGTCAGTTTCAAGCTGGTTGATAACAACCTAATACCAGCATGGTCATTGCCTAGTAAATAACGTATTCGATTGATTGGTAAAGAAATTACTGTTCCGTTTGGCAAGTGTCCTGGGGTAATGTCTAATGCGAACTTGATTCCAGAGGAATAATAACACTGTCGCATTCTATACCCTAACTAATAACTACTTCTTTGAAGACATTTCATATACATATAAGGCAATGTTTCTTCTTTGACTCTTAGCTCTTAACAGAATCACCAAAAAAGGAGATGGAGTCCTTGGAAATGAATGTTCATAAATTCTCCCTAGCAGAATCATAAAGAGTCTTGTTTGACCAAACAAAGGTAATGCTTTCAGTTTAAGACCATGATCTTAACCTCTTAGTAATACAAACATTTATATGGCTCTGACTTTATTCTGTTGCGTATTCTTTTAACTTACAGCAGTCTGAAACATGGCCTTTGTCCTAACCATACATGCAGATAGAAGAGATAAGGATTTATGTTCAGTCATATCAGAGACACGATTCATTAATTTTGTATCTGATTGAGCTGTGGAAGTGCTCGTATGAGACTGCGACCTTTTACCAAAAATACTGATGATATGAAGACTTAGAGACAAATAAATCAGAGTCAAGCAAAACTTCATCAGCTGCACAATCAGCATTTTCAAACGTTGCCACCTTTTGCTCATCAAGGTGAGCATTAACATCATTATAGATGCAATATGTAAATTTTTCTATTATTTTGGGTTGACTAAGATTATTAGAAGTTGCATCTACTGTTCTAGGCTACGAAATACCTAACAAATTGTTGTTTTTTTGCATTTGTGAATTCTATATGAGGTTGTCCAGTTTCTTTTCTACAACTTCCGAGTCGTTGTCTATATGCCTCAGTAACCAACTCATAGCACTTGAATACATATCCCTTAACTATCGCATATACCGACAATTAACGGTGGCCATCCCAAACTGCAACGACTTGCTTGGATGTGGATGCACTGTAGTTCGATCTCGAATATTGTCGTACTGTGGCCCAAAATAGGATCGAACTGCATGATCAAGGTGTCTAAAACTGATGACGTGTGCATTTTTATTAACAAATGTAATCATTCTGATACGTCTTTTGTAAGTAATATTTATAAATCGCGGATAGTTTGAGCAGCCTGTAAAATGCATGTTTATTTATCTTTCCCATGAAATATAGCCATTATGGGTGACAAGTTGGCAACTGCTGAACTAATCTAACAAAACACTAGCAATGATTCTTTATTGTAATTATATATTCGCCGTAGTATGTTATAATTTAAATTGCTGCATGGCGTATAAAATGAATACTGGTTAGACTAAAAAGAGTCTACGTGTATGTTTTTAACAGGAGCGTAAAAGGAATAAGGAAAAACGCATTAATACAAATCATCCGGATGATGGACTTTAGTCATTTCGTCCATCTGCCCATCCTTCCGTTCACTCATTCGTTTGCTTGCTCGTCATGTCGGTATTATTTGCATTCGAATCTAAATATATACTGATTAATTGAGGATATCATATATAGTATGATTTCATCTGGATGAGTTACTGACAGTAGATTACTTGTTCAGCCCTGATTACAAGAATGATTGCAGGTCTTATCGTGTAGCCTTCATAAGAAGGAGAGTAATACTTCTTGCTATTGTGTGCTACGTGTATGACAAATAATGATGAAAATAGGACAATGCACGTTTGAAGTACTGAATGACACCCAGGGGGAGGATCAATTTGAACTGAACTAAGGAGGGTTGAAATGTGTAAATAAAGCTTGTTAGATACGCCTGTAATTGGTGTTGTGCGAATCAATTATTTCGTTTGTTTCTTTTTTTTGCTACCAACGAACAGCATGGCTCTTGTTACCTTGCCAAAACAAACTTTTTAAAGAAAGTAATAAATACAATTAGGCAGTTAAAGAGTTTATCTTACCCGTTGAGCTGTCGTGTGTTAGTGCATAACTGAAGGTGGGTCGTGCATGAATATGACAACATTCAAGGTCATGATACACCTAATTAAATGTTACTTCATGAACAGTTTAAACTAAGGTACAAGGCGCCAGATTAACATGCTGTTTCAGCAACTTCATCAACTGTATAGAACTTTTGCATAAAATATAAAAATCCGTGCATTGAAGGCTTTCGATGTGCATATCACAAAGGACCTATACATTTATGCAACTTATATACAAAATATGCACATATGACGTTATTATATCCTCTACACGTACCCTCAGAGATATAAGTACAAACATTGAGAAAGAACAAAATCAGTCAGAAGAAATCACATTTAGAATTAATGAAAGACAAACTAATATATACTATAAAAACAAATACAGAAATAAGATAAAAGAGAAGAAGCAACAGCCATCACAAAACTCCCTATCTCCCAATAGCTTATCTACTTATTCATCTTAGTGTATTTTAAATCATAGTAAGTTATATTATATTCTAACGCTCACGGTACCTTATAGGCAGACCTTACCAAGTGTGAATACCACATTCACACACAGACAAAACGCTCCCAAATATTGATTTTTACCCTGTTATTTCACACTATAGTCAACCTTCACAGCCAACAAAATTGAGATAATGTCTACTTTCACACGATAAGATTCACACTATGATAATTTGTACCCATAAAAATTGTATCCACGGAGTAATCTACTGACAGAAACCACCACAACCAATATACCACGACACACACCAATTTTGAATGGCATATATCAATGACATGTAGAAAGTATAATAGTAAACTCAGAATATTAATTACTTTTATAGTTAGCATATTTCAAGGTATAGTATATGATATACATTTCATGCATCGTTGGAGTCATGTGGTGTAGTTGATGAAGTTTATTAGATACATCGCAGTCTGAAACAAATTAATCACAAAATATAGGCGATGTCATCACTTTCGATATAAAGGCTGATAGCTGTGTTATAATGCATGTACTGGTAAATGACAAATAACCTCACTGTTTTACGATGGATATTGATCCTTTATCAATAAAGAAATCAGGTAAAACATGTTTTCCGCTCAGTTGAAAGTTATGAGTTAACTTTACATATATATATATATATATATATATATATATATATATATATATATATATATATATATATATATATATATATATATATATATATATATATATATATATTATCAACAAACGATATTAAAACAGTAGTCAGGCAGTAGAAAAGTTTCAAACTACGTGCCGTAGATTTTTAAAAGCGAAGTAGCAAAGATAGTATGTTGGTAATCATAATAGCTGATAATTGCATATTTTGCAACAAAACTTGCAACTTTCCATCAGTTGTTTATTTTGATTATATAATACAAATAAAAAAACTAACGACGAAAATGTATTAATTCCTCCTCATTATGTAAAGCTTAACACACCTGTGGTAGAACGTTTTAAGAACTGTACATATTACCTTTGTTAAATGACACTATTTTTCTACCTGTTATGATGTCGATGTATATACGTGCCATTTGAGCTTTTTAAAATATGTTTTATATTAGAGGACTATTACATTAATGTTCATGAATAATTTTAGCACCGTTGCCAGAATATCATTGCCACAATTTTATCTAATCAGCCAAAATGTGAATACCCTATGTATTAGCTGTGAAGGGATCTCAAATCCTAACTACATCATACATGTGACAAGTTCTATCTTCAGACTTCACAGTGAAGCATTGAATTTTATTCAATTTCTTTCCTTTGTTCTATTTTCATTTATGTTTTTGTGTACATGTATCATTGGCGCCCTTCCTGTGATTAAAGAGTAGGTGAAATTAAGGCTGACAACCTTCATACGAATGAATATTGCAGAGAGAAAATTAGTACACGAATTGGTTATTTTTCCAATCGCTTTGGATGAGATACGGTAACAGACAGACGAATGGACATTTGGATGTTTAGACATAAAGTATCACGTTATCGAAACATTTTTGTACGAACAAATAAGAACATACACTAACAAATACTTACCTTCAGTAAGTATATCGAGTTTCACTTGAATGAAACAAGTATATCAAGAACTCGAAGAGTATCATTTCAGACATGAATAACATTTAGTCTGTATTAAAAAAAATAAATCCATATTAATCAGACTCCAAAAATCAATAATCAATGACTACGTCTTGGGACCTTCAAAATTTAATTATGAACAAGTATATTCTCAATGAATGTTGCAACATGTCTAGTGGGCAAAAGCAATATTTCTTTTCTTTTCTTTTTATCTTTGAACGAGTCCGGAAAAATTTCACATTCAGCCAAATAATTCCGATTAAGCATGTTATAACTAGTAAGTACATTATAGAGGTATATGCGGGAAAATATATACGACTACTATAGCATGTTTGAGCTTGTCTTGGCCATATATATATATTTCCTTTGTGAAGTTACATAGTCAACCACATTTCCACTTTTAAGTTTCAAAGCAAAACTTCAAATCAAGTACATAATAGCAAACCATTTTAAAACTTGTCGTCCGTGGCAATATCCACAATGAAAATTAAATCAAGAATAAATAGCTTACGAAGCGGATAATACTATTAGGCGTATAACACAACAGCGTTTGACACTGCTAAATCACTATTTAAAAATACAATCATCCAACTCACCCTTGCACAAAGAGGTATTTAGTACAAAGAAAACTGCCACAATCAGTTGAAAATTGATCGTATGCGTTTGTTTGTCACTGATAATGTCAATTATAATACATTGAACGTCACTACAGGTAACTACTTTCAATTCTATGGCGAAGAATATGTTGCTCCTGTGGCCAAACCTCAACAGTATAATCACATCCTACCAACAGATTATGAGCATAATCGAACATCTCCTTAGGTTATAATGCAATAAGAAATGTATCAAATAAAATTGATAGAGAACATCTGCTATACAACACTATATGCAAATATTGTTATATTATCTAATACAATGAAACGTGAAACAATAACAGCGTGATCAAGACTACAGATCACATAGCTTTTCCAGCTTACGACACTAATGGATTCCCGGTCTCCCAGTGATCCAATGAATCCTTTCCATGTCCCTCCCCCTCCTCAATACGCAAGTTTAAATTACTTAATTGTTATTGTTTTGAAATATGACAAATGTATATTTCGATTTTTCTATGTTAACGTCGCATCTTTAATTTCATTCTAGACGAACAAAAAGGCAAAACAAGTGGGGCTAAGATGATGAGAAAGAAGAACAAATTTACCACTGCTTACATTCAAGAAGAACCAAACAAAATTAATTACAGCTGTAATCAATCAACAAAATATATGTAACCTTTCAATTTGAGACAATCTTAACAAACCCAACTAATATTGTAGTATCATTCAGTACACGAAAATTTGATATCTGTTTATACTCATCATTCCATCGGCTATATTAAAGTTGTATCAGAAGAGTGCATAACACAAGATAACATCCCTCAGAGACATAAGTCAATAATCTACACCTTCCGTGTCATTGGAGCGTCGTCTTGAATCATCACAACATGTATACTATCCACTCTCTATTTAAGATTGATTCCAAATGTGTTACATAAATATTACTTACATGACGTTCGAACGGAAAACTGGACAAATTGACGGACTAGTCGGAGGGACATTACCAATTGCAACATATTTGCATCAGTGTGGACAGAATTATTCTATTTGGTCAATGATATCTTTATGTCATACGGTACAAGGTCTGTCTTCAAAACAAACAACTTCTGTTTAGTCTAACGACTTGTTCATCATATATATATATATATATATATATATATATATATATATATATATATATATATATATATATATATACACTATATATATATATATATATATATATATATATATATATATATAGTGTATATGACATATGTTGCACGATAAGTAATTACGGGCATGATGTTAGTACATAAAATTTTAACATTAAATGCATTTTATATGAGGGGCCCCGAGAAGCCGAGTAGTCTAAAGCGCTGTCCATTACGGATCACTGCCATCTTACCTCTGTCTGCGTGAGTTCGAGTATATGATTTGACGAATGTGGATATGTGAGAAATCTTGCCAGTAGCTTCTCGTGGGTCGGTGGTTCTTTCCGGTGATTTGCCGGTTTCTTCCTCCACCATTAATATTGGCCGCCATGAATAGCCTATCGTGTGCTGAAAAATGGCGTTAAGCCCAACAACAACAACAAGCATTTTATATTTATAATATTATTTATTTATATACTTGGGTAACTATCAACGTTGTTTTAGACATTAATTTCTAACCTGTTGTCTTAATATATCAATTTCATCACTTAACAACCCTGAAACTAAACAAAATTGGCCAAATTGTAGCCGATCCTAATATAAAAACCGAGTTCAAATTGGTGTTAGGAAGTCAATGCTATTTTCCTGGCAGCTATTATTATATTCACAAGAAAATGCGGTTTGTCCTCCACGAATATTGATGTGCATGCAAAGTGTGAAGAACAACAAAAGAAGCCACTTATAACTAACCTAGCTGATCGTTACTTTTCACGGTTTAACTGCTCCGGTGACCTAGTTGTTAGAGCGAATGCCTCAGATGAGGAAGGTCTTGGGTTTTACCACGGTGGAGTCTTTCAAATTGGTACCAACAGCTGCCTCGCTTGACGTCCAGCATTAAGAGGTTAGTGTTAGGACTGGTCAGCCTGGTGTTAGGATAATGTGACTGAGTGGGACATCATTCTACATGTCTGCGGCATGATACAAGAGTGCTAGACATCACTATAAACTGCCACACTGCAGATATCGTAGCGATATGACTGAAAAAATGTTAAAGCTACGTTAAAAATCATAATCCCACAACATCACATCACTTTTCAAGGTTATAATTCATGCATTTTATTCCTAATATACCAGACACCTTCATAGGAGAGATAATGTTACCACGTTCTTTTAGAATATCCTCTCCTGATTGGTGTCTTCCAATAATATGAAACACATTATTACGGCTCTATGTTTTAAATTAAGTAACAGGACGAAATCAAGCAAGCAAGTCTAGCAATATCAATTAATTTATTTATTTTTATGGTGATGTCTGTCACTTGAACGTCATGCCACAGACATGCAGGAACTTGTCTCAGCATGTCTCGTGATCATTACACCAGGCCGACTAGTCCTAACACTTACAGTTTCATGCTGAGTATCATACAAAACCACCGCATTCTTTTTAATCCTTGGCTTGACTCTGCCTGGAGTTCGAATTCATGATTTTCATTTTACTACTCGAACGCTCAATGTACATATGAAATAGGTTTAAAATGTCCGAGCTCTCAAAGTTCAATTACATAGAATGTTCCGAACGAATAACCATAAGTTTCAATGCCTAGTATTATTGATGGGTCAGAATACTATAATCCTGAATGAATTAAGTATGAATTAAGCCATGAAATGAACTAGAGGCTCAAAATTCCGGTGAATATTTAAAATAATTAATTCCTCTCAAACTGTAGCTGAACACAGCTGTAAACTCTAAGGATTCCTAAGGACTGATATTAAAGCAGAATCTTTAAAATGACATTCACGTGACCCGACAAAATCACGTGACCCGATAATCAATATAATTTCCTAATAATAAATTCATGTCTTCAACTAAAATCGAAATAAACATTTTCAAAAACTTAAAAACTTAATTAAGGTCTGTTAGGAAGTAAATCTACACTAAAATGCGGACAACAGTCAGGCAATATATTCAGCTCCAAGTACGTCTGCACCAACTGCAATAGGGATTGTCACACGAGCATAGGCAGCACAGCCATAACAAACGATGCCAAAACCCCAGAGAAAGAAGACACTCCAAGAGCATTATTCGCATCCTCTCCCGAGCATGAGATGCCAATGAATATATATATATATATATATATATATATATATATATATATATATATATATATATATATATATATATATATATATATATAGATATATATATATTGCTATGTATTCCTAATACATAGCAATATAAAGTGTATTGCTGTATTAGTTGCCACGTTTAAGGGTTCCTGCGTCCCACTTTATTTAACCTCATTTTTCAGAAGAAAAATCTTCGTCTGTTGGGAAATGTCTCATTTCGCTGTCATAATTATGTGGTATAATTGTATAATTATTTGGATGTTTCAGTATTAACAAAAAGTCAAACACATCTCATACAGGCCATTTTTTTTAGGCTTTTTTATAACTAAACAGAAGAATTGAGTTGATTTTAATGTTGCATGTATTAAAATAATAAAAATGTTCTAACTTGTATAGATGTATAAGATAGCTGGATAGACTAAACAATAAGTGTATGTGCAAACTTTAATAGCTGTTTACAATTAGTCGTGTCAGATACAAAAATTGATATGCGATCGTTGTTATTATAATACTGGTCTTTTACAGGCGTTCTGATAAAACTATTTAATACGTAACACGTAACTTCACTTACGCGTATGTCGTTCCAGATTCCTATGAAAGAAATCAAGGAATATGATTTTTTTATTGCAAAGAATTATAAATGTTTACCAGACAGAACAGACAGTGCTATCCTTTGATTCTGTATTAGAATCTTGATAATAGTGGGTAGAATTAATAGTTTAATTCAAACAATACTATCATACAAGTTAAAGAAATTAACTTCTTAATGAATGTTACGAAATGAACAAATACCAAAATATAAGATTTTAATGAAAACGGATAAAAAGTAAACAATTGTTACTAATCTAATGAATGAATTAATGAACAAATACTACTACTACTGCTGCTACTACCACTACTACTACTACTAAATCGCTACGGTGTCCTAGTGGTTAGATCGTCCGCCTCGGATGCGGAAGGTCTTGGGTTCGTTTCCCACTCGAGTCATACCAAATACTTACAAAATTGGTACTAACAGCTGCTTCTCTTGACGCTCAGCATTACGACGATAGTGTTAGGAATTATCGACCTGGTGTCAGGGTAATGTGACTGGGTGAGACATGCTACATGTTTGCTGGCTTGATGCCCAGTGCTTGACATCACTATAAACTGCCACAACATACATCGTAGCGATATGACTGAAAAATTGTTATAGCTTCGTACAAAATCATAATCTCATCACATCACTACTACTACTACTACTACTAATACTACTACTACTGCAAATAATAATAATAATAATAATAATAATAATAATAATAATAATAATAATAATAATAATAATAATAATAATAATAATAATGTTGTGGTATATGATTTTAAATATGTGCAACAAAATAGACTTGTGGTAGCTTTGTTTTGATTAAATTAAAATCATTGAAGTTCGAGTTGATTTGCTTTAGTTAGTTTCTCCATTATGTGTGTTTATGTACGGCAGTGGGGAGGAAGGGCGAGAAATATGAATGTTGGTCTATACTCCTAGCGATATGTTCACTTGCCAACATTAATATAAATTTAAACTTACAAATGTTATATCACTATATGTACCAGTACACCAGTTTTATCAAGATGTGTCATTGAGGGTTTTAAAATTTGCAATATCAGCATAATGTTGGCTATATGTCACACGGCTTACTATTATGTAACATATTGACTCTGTTCTTTTTCTGTATCTGAATATTGCACCTCCTTCATTGTTCTAAAAAAGAGAAAATATATATTCAGCAAAATAAACATTGCTTGTAATTCTTGTGATGTGGCATCACCTGTACATAGCTTAAATGTGAATTCTTGTGATGTGGCATCACCTGTACATAGCTTAAATGTGAATTCTTGTGATGTGGCATCACCTTACATAGCTTAAATGTGAATTCTTGTGATGTGGCATCACCTGTACATAGCTTAAATGTATTTAACAACATTTTATGCATAATTAGCATTGGAAAATAAGCTAGTTTTCTTACATTTAGTGTAAATGTTGAAATGTAAATGAAGGTTTGCAATGTCTTTCCTACTCCGCTTTATTTTCTGAACATTTCCTTCACAACCGGTGTAGCTATTGAAAGTTTAGACGTATCGTCTGATGATAGTGGTTTTCGCACAGATGAGGATTTCTCGTGGAGATTTGCATCAATTTAATTGTATCATTACTAAATAATAAAATGTTCACAAGTGCTTGGTCCATGGAGCCAAACGTTTGCATAATCACACTGGATTTAGTTATTACAATGCTGTATGTTTCGTTTGCTTGTTAGTATTTTCTTACTTAAAGTATCAATCTGACGTTAAATAGCAATAATGCATGATGATGTATCTAGTCTCTGTAATAAGAATATGAAAGATGCTTCATGCAATTGAAGTAGATACATAAGTCACACGTGAAGTATTTTGCATGCCTGAACAATAGTTTACTAATGCACCAAAACGTTTTGCTTATTTTATGTTTGACGTATTACCAATATATTGTACTTTTTACTCAACAAAAATACACAGCTTAATTACTGAATATTATGTTATAATTTGTGAGACCGTAGGAATCCAAATCAGCTATGAATCTATAAAAACCATGTAAACAGGGAATTAAAAGAAAAGTTCAACTAATATCAAAATGCACCAAAAATGTCCCCATCTAATGTCTTCAGTTCTCTCTAGTTTTGTTATTATTGTTATTACCGTTTTTATGCACATTAGGTATTTTTCTGAGGGAATGACCAAAACCAAAACACAAGACACACACACATGAGCAGGTAACCAGCAACATATATCACAGAGCAGAATTATGGTGACAGAATGACAACATGTTGTGTTATGAAACTGTGGCACATTTTTGTATAGAATTCATCTCAATAAATTATAATTAATTTTATCAACCCTTCAATATTCATATTTAAGGTAACAAAATTTATTTTTTAAATTTTATTTGCTTTCAGCACATATTTTCCGCCTTAATAGTGCGTCGGCCTTAATGACCTCACATATTTGTGGTAGTCGTCATGGCAACAGACTGTTCACACTAATATTTTGTCTAGTCCAACATTAAGACGACTGCATTTCTAATGTCCATATTGCCATACCAAGCACAACATGAAATTAAAGTTGTATGTTAAGATGATCATAATCGAAAATATATGTATTATGTATGTGTAACCACATCCTTATGTCGACATCATTCTTCACACACATATTGTATCTAATCCAGCATTACAACGACAATGTTTCTGAGGGTCATATTGCCATACGAAACAAAACAAACAAATAAACTTATATTTTAAAGAAACCGAAATCATAAATATACCTCATGAAGCTGCACATGAATGTACGAGTTATGTTTTAAATAATGGCTAATCGTATAATTGGTACATATTTACGGAAGATCAACTAAAACTAAAATCCAGCAAACACCAGATGAAAGATTAGTCATGCAAGTAACAAAACCGATAAATGATGAATTAGCTCACCTGATCAATGTTACCAGCGCTGATCTAAACGAACTCTTTGTATTTCAGAACCGTGAAGGAAAATAAATGACGAGTAATATTTCAGTCAACGATATTATTATTTGTACTCGATTATCATATTGTTGAATTCTATAAGGATGGAAACATTATTCCTAGTGTTGTTACGTCATCGTAGTTTCGCGATCACTTGTTAAAATCCGGTGATACCATGTTAAACTTGCAGACTTAAACGCTAGACTCACCGATATTATCAGTGAAATTCCTAATATCGTAACAAACCTAATCTCATTAAAATTGAGCATAAACAAATTAACATCATGTATACAGTAACTTCAGAATCATCAACATGGACACCGCAAAATAGCAACTATTAACGTCACTGGTGTGCATAGACTTTGTATTAAGCAGTGCCAAATTTAGGGTATTGCTTCATTTTACTTGATTTTGACTATACTAAACATGTTATAATCAAAACTGTATTTTTGCATAGATCCAACAAGTACGAAATATGAGATTAAACAGTTTGAAAATGTTTTTAAAACACAGAATATCAGTGAGTTAAAACAAACACTGAATGATCGTATCAAGAACAATTTTCTTGAATCATGGAAACAGTATCCTCAGCGTCAGTTATACTCAACAACAATCCATATGGTGGATGCCCAGCTAGTATATATTTTGTATTCGTTTAGTTTCACCAGAGTATATGATTGTATCAAAACATATTTTTCATATTTAATACAGATGTCATACTCCGTTTTTATCAAAGATACAACCCCTCCGGTGGCCTAGAGCGTCTGTCTCCAATGCGGGTGGCCGTGCGTTCCATCCCCGGTCGAGTCATACCAAGGACTAAACAAAACTGGTACTAAAAGCGGCCTAACTTGGAGTCCAGCATTAAGAAGTTAGTGTTAAGACTGGTAGTCCTGGTGACAGGATACAATTACTGGGTGGGACATCATGCTATATGTCTGTGGTATTACAGCCCAGTGCCAGACATTACTATTACCTGCCACACTGCAGACATCTCAGCGATATGACTGAAAATTGCTAAAGATACCTTAAAACTCATAAACACAACACATCAAAGATACAATTAGACTGACCAATCTGGGTTTCTCGGATCTAAGTCCAGAATCAATAAATATAAATCAGTATGTACCCTCACAAAGCGTCAAGATGAGGAAAAAATTAAAAAATTGAATTCTGAATAAATATTTATTATTATTGTTCGAACTGAACATTTTTCACTGTAGTCAGAAATAAATTATACCCCTGTTGGTTTCGATTCTACTGAAGTCACTTTCGCTTTCACTATATATACAGGTGTTATCATAATCTCTGATCGTTTCACCAATGACACAGTCACCTGTCATAATCTTTTCAACTGTTTCATACGAGCGCTCAAAATCTTTTTTGAGTCTCGTATTCGTGAAATAAATTTGAGGTGACTTTCTCTATTCAGTTCGCAAGAGAAATAAGTAATTTAAGCTGCGCATTTCTAAGTGTTAAAAGCGACTGTCGCATTGCATGTTGAATCGATTTGATAAATGTAATCGGTTGGTAGTGTTTTCTGTTCTCGGATTCTTTAAATTCAAATGATTCAAAATCAAGAATAATGTTTCAGAGTAAAGTTCGTCAGATATTTTATACCAACATTTCGCGATTGCTTACTATCAGAAATGACAGCATTAACATTTTCACGATCCAATATATAATGAATATTTGTTCAATATCAAACTATATATATATATATATATATATATATATATATATATATAAACAAGCATACAATTATACTACTAAATATTTAAACAAATATTTTCTGAATAAGTACATTTCTGAATAAATATAAGTAAAAATAAATATAAATTTATTCCTGAATAAATATAAATAAAACTAAATATAAAAATATTTCTGAATAAAAAAACATTTCTTAATAAAATGAATATAAATATATTTCCTGATTAAATACAATCATAATTCTGTCTAAACACACTATATACTTATATATATATATATATATATATATATATATATATATATATATATATATATATATATATATATATATATATATATATATATATATATATATATTTCCTGAGTAAATATATTTAGGAATAAATATATTTAAAAATAAATTTAATGGTATATATGAAGAAATATGCATATATTTCTTAATATCAAAATATTTTCTCGATCAAGACAAAAGAAAACGTCAGCAATGACGACCATTCTACTATTATAGTAAAGCCTTTGCCATGAATTACTTTGCGTTTAATAATGCCTCTATTATGGTGGTTATGTGGCACTCTTCATTGTTTAAGGTGTTTTATGGCCCTCGGACACCTCATGATACTTTTTAGACCGGCGACATTCTTTCTGAATGTCCATTGTTTAGGGTACCCTTTTTTGTGGTCACACGGTACGAGCTCACATCAACCAACTGTTTATTTTAGGGGTTGCAATTTTCATATACACAACATATGTCAAACCCGGAAGAGAGTGCAGAAGGGACTCACCACATTTTTTGACGTGGCAAGAGGTGTACATAAAAGCTTTTAATGGAATCCAAAAGTTATTTAAAATGGCGCAACTATCATTAATGTTGACAATTTCAGTCATGTGAATCGATTTGAAGATCTCGAGTAGAAGAATGAGACACGCTACCACTGAACCACAAACTTTCGTTACAAATATACTGTTCAGAACTCATTGTATATTCACCAGTTGAAAATTCGTGTAATTGGTAAGTATATACTACTATAATATGTGATTAGCACAATAACTCACAGACTTTGACTAAAATATAAAATTTACAAGTTTACACATTCTGCCTTGCTTAAATTATTATATTCTCAAGCTAATCTGAATTGCGTTATCAATGGTTGGATTGATATTATTCTAGTTGTTTCCGACTACTGCAGTCTAGGCAAAAAACCATGAATAATGACTATCGCTCAAATGGCTTATCTGCACTCTGCTGAATCTACTTATTGTGCAGTTTGCCAAGTTTTTAGGTGAATTCAGTATAATTAATAATTCAGATATGTGTGCTTCATCATATTATATAGTTATATTCTTCAGACCATAATGAGTTTTGTGTGTATTTGAGGGGCTACGAAGAGATAAACATTTCCATATACTGTGACGATAATCATTGTGATCATGTACACAATAACAAGGGAGACAACAGCGCATTTACTCTATCAGCGATGATGAAGTTTCCTAGCTTCGTCAACAACAATGATAGTTATTGTTTTGCTCAGAAATAGCGGCTTACTGAAACTCGATCTTTGTTCAAATTACCTGGAACATGATTATTTGGGTTTCTGCGCCACGTTTTACTGAAATTTACGCACAGGCAACATATTTATCAGCCGCGTGTATTGGTGAGAATATTTTTTTCCAGTATTTGTTGATAACATCTACCTTAGAGTCTTGCAACTAATGCTAGTATTTCATAATCTGCATTTTTTACTCAGTGCAACAACTTGAAAATTATATTAAGAGTTATAATACGTCCTTCCATTGATTTGATCACTCACAAATCTGTCTTCTATGACTCCGTGATAACATTTGTATATGTATTTATGAGATGAATAAGTTTCATTTCCTTTACGTTAAATCTGAAATATCCAATAATATTAACGTAATCCACTGTGTTTAATTTGAAAGTTCCTGATAACACCATCTTGAGACGCTTGGTAATCTTCAATTATTCGATGTTTCACAAAATCATTTTGCTCCATTCATATAATAAAATTTGCCTAAATGAATATCTTGAAACCTTGGAGAGATGGTCTTCGGCATATTTTGTATGAGTTTCACCTGACGATGTCATGGCGTTATTGTTGTATAATAATATCGTTTCAACTCTGTGTTTTTTAACACCACAATATACACACAACTGAGTTTATTTTCGTAAACCTAGGCAACATCGCAAATACTGTTTGAAGACACTAACCAGAGATATTTCATACAAACCGAAATATAAATAAATGGATTTTCAGTACCGATCATTGATCATAACGCACACGCATGGACATCCGCGTTGACAATATTTCGACGAGACAGAACCGTTAAATTCAACTGTGTGAACATATTTGATTTATCAGAAACTCAGCAAGAGTGACCCTGTGTCAGTGTGGCGATTTCGAAGTTTAAGTAGTGAAGATAATAATCAGTTTTTAAGGTGTATCAGAGAAAGTTTCATACAGAACATAGTACTAGGAAATATAAAACATTGCGCGATACCTTTGACTTGAATATATATCTGAAGATTGTAGGGTTAGACAATTGCTAAATAATTGATTTACCGTTCCATCTGTTGCTGCTCTCATAGCTCAGGAGAAAATTCATGGAAGCTGACAAGATCGCAATTTCTTAAATATATCAGACGCAGCTGTATCGAATACGGACACAGCGGATTATGAAATAATTAATAGCATTACAAGGATGTTATATCGGTTGATATGGTAGAGTGCTATCCTGGAAGTTGTCCTGGACTCTTGCCAAATTTTTAAATTAACCGGATTCGCCTGTGTATAGTCATTCGAGGAAATTCTCCATCAGATTAGTTATGCCTGGTTTGGATGACATTTCTAAGAATATATTGGGCTCCAATAATAGTATTACAATGTATGCTTGATAATGGAATTTTAACATCGTAGAATGTAAATGAAGCAATTACATCATATCGTCCGCAGAAACAGATTTAGTTGCCAGAACAGGATAAATTTGATGTAGAAAAGGCGATGCTTGGGAGAAATGTTTTATCCACCGGTTTGGTTTTGAATTTTAAATGACATTTATTTGATGTGTTCTTATGCATGCTGTGCAAGTTATTGTCAGAAAAAGGCGAATGAAAATACAGAGTTCTGTATTACTAACGTGTTTGATGAGATTGCAAAATTAAATGTGCATGCACCATCCTACTCTTTACGACATCGATATAATCGAAAACGAAGATAGAGAATGAAAAGAGAGAATTTGCTAGGTCAGTCGTGCTACTGTTACAAAGTCAAAGTATGTGGGTACGTAAGTAAGTCAAAGTTAACGCTGTGATTGGTGCCGGACTCTTTTGTTACTTTCTTTTGAAAAAATTGAAATATATTGAAGAAAACATTTGCTATGTATATATAATATAACATAACTATTTAGACAAAGTCTAAAGAAAAAACATGCAAGCAAATTGAACAATGAGACATTCGGTAAAATACAAATATTTTGAGTCTGCAACCTCCGTAAACATGAATGTTATCAGCAACAATATAACTGATCAAAGAAATTATAGCAAATAACGGTTAACAACTGCAACACTGAGACAATTAGCATTAAGAAACAATTACACTGTAGAAACCATATAATCTTGTAAGAGATTACTGCGAATGCAACTAGCTAAAATATAAAAAAGGAGATAAACAAATCTAATTGAGAACAAGAAACATATAACCATTATAAACAGAAAGGTATGATGGGGTGGAGGTGGGAAAAATTCACCAGAAGGAAATTGGTTCAACTGGCACCAAAGTCCTTAGCAGGGCGAATCACTTCGTGCGCATTCAGTGCGAAATCATTGCAAATCGGTTGGGCAGAAAACATTAAATGTATTGGCACTTGACCGCGCGTTATACGAAATATCTGGCTAGTAATTGTAGACCCAATCACACCTCTCATAAATGTCCTTACAAGCACGTAAATAGTTTCATCTATTGTGTTCTTATCAATGTAGGTGGTGCAAGTTATTGACAGAAAGAAAGTATATTGCTAACGTGTTTGATGAGATTACAAAATTAAATGTGCATGCACCATCATACTCTTTATGTCATCGATTAAATCGAAAGGCAGACAGAGTGAAAAGACATAATTTGCTAGGTCAGTAGTGCAAATATTAGAAAGTCAAAGTATATGGATACATAATTAAAACAAAGTTGAACGTTGTATTTGATGCTGGCAACTTTCACGAATTTGCATTGAAATAAATGAAATGTGTTGAACCAAGTCTTTACAATGTGTATACAGAATAACATAACTATTTAGGCAAAGTTTAAAGAGTAAACATGCAAGAAATTGAACAACGAGACGTTCGATAAAATACAAAAATATCTTGAAGATGCAACCGCCATAAACAGAAATACTGCAATCAGAGCCTGCTGCATTCCTGGCAGCCAAAAAAAGAGGGTGGAGCAGAAGACAAAAATGTTCAGCATCAACGAAAAGAAAAATAAATAGTGACCAATATTAAGCTGATGCAATGCTATTTTGGCGGAGCAGAATAGCACCCTTGTTTGTCCCGGTAGGGAAAATAGAGAGCCCTCGTATGACCGTGTTTGAAGAATGGTGAAGAAAAATTTGAAAAGGATTTGCATACTTCATGAATATTGGTCTTCCGGAGCTGTCAGAGAACCCTCATACGCTCTTAGCGGTCGAACAGCAGATAGACAAAGATTAGTCCAGATCAAACTCAACACGTATAACATATAGGTCTGCGAAATCCACGAGACCTGAGAGAGATAGTGATGCACAACATAATGGCGATCTTAAGACAAATGCCTGACAAAACCCATACATTTTTACCAACCTAATGGATTTCTGAAATGCAACTGATCTTCAGCGGCTTAATGTCGGTATTTGGTTGCAATTGAAACCATGTCTGGGTGCCTCAGTGGGGCTCCGATTCCGAAACTATGGGATTTAAATTGGTAAGAGTTCAAGTCGCAAAAGCAAAGTGCTCTTCTAAGTTCCGCAATAAATTCTACTTTCGAAATCGATTGCCTATTTCGTATTATTGAAAAGTGATCCTAAGGTATTACCCCTGATAGTCGGGTATACTTGTAAATGAACTATTAGATATATAGCAGGATTTTGATGGGCAACAAACACAAAAATGTTGCCCTGAGCCGTGATTGAATTAACGAAAAGTGATTGTAATACGCTTGTGGGAAAAAGTGTCTTGAGATAAGTGTATCAAATAATAGTTCTGCTGTGCAGTCGCCTGCACTGTAATCTCTCCTTTTTTAAAACAAAGAATGGAAAGCCACTGTAAACAAGGCCAATTACATGGTACGCATGAACTTGGTTGAGACGGTATTCATAATCGATACCATAAATTTATGAAGTACAACTTTTTGAGTTGGTAAACAAACATCATGAGATTTACTTTTGTAGTAGAACTCTAGAAGCATTATATTATTATATGCCCATGTCTGGTCCCAAATGCCATAGATATATTGCGTTCCTAGTACCGCAACGTATGCTACTGAGGGAGAGCAATTTTATTTCGAACCAGTTATAAATGTACGAGTTTAGCAAATTTTTCTAGTTAGTCTTTTTGAAGGCGAGCATCTTTTCTAAAGGAATCCAATTCGTACCCGAGGTACGTCATGGCTGTTAAACAGACATGTGCTTCATATGCAGCCATAAGAACGTCTATGTCCGCAAATACAGTCAGGAAGTGACAAGCGTCTGCATTAGACGCAAGTTGAATCCAACATAAAAATTCGTCCAAAATATAGGTCATGTGTGTTATTGACAACTTTGTGTTCGTTATCCATTTTAGGGAATTGGTAAATGTCTCAAATGTCTATCAACTAAATCTACAACCCATTAATAATTATGTATCAAATTAGTATCTGCTCCGCCATGCTGAAGCAATCATATTGCACTGGACGAAAAGAAAGGAAACGGCAAGCATTTGATAGGTCTCTTTTGTCCCTAAAACATCCACTATCCAGCTGTTTTAAGCATGTAAAGACATTATCAATGCCTTTATAGTGTACAGTTGATTGTTGAGTTCTAATTCCATCGCTAACTGAATTGCCCGATGAGATAAAAGGTGATGCATTAGTCTGAAAGATCCAAGAGTTTACTTTTACTAGACCCAAAAGCGAAATGTGTAAAATGGGAATTGGTTTTTGTACGAAAACGCCCTGTAAAGCGACCTGCTGTATCTTTTCTTTAGTAATGTGGGTATTAGTTTTAGATTTATATATATATATATATATATATATATATATATATATATATATATATATATATATATATATATATATATATATATATATATATATATATATATATATATATATATATATATATATATATATATATATATATATATATATATATATATGTTTGTGTGTTTGTCATGTCTCCAATAATCCCACAAACATCAGAATATTTTCAAAAACCTAAAATCAGGTATTCCGTTGTGACAGGATCGAAATCGTGGAGCCAATATTGAAAGCGGTCAATTTGCACCGGTTTATGCAAAAGGTCAACATTATTTACCTATATCCTTCTTGATTTTTGTTTTAATATTTCAAAGTTGGTTTGAACGTTGGAAACGAAGAAGCTGATTGTTAGGCAACTGTAGTTGGTGGCTTTATTGTGGGAGTACCTTAAAGGGGTGGGTAACCTCTTTTTGGCAGCAAACGCATAAATATTTCCCTAATTGACGCATTAGTGATGAAACATGCATGAAAGACCCGAACAACAGACACTGTTATTGTGTTACAAACCACTAACTCCCTTTGGATCCTCTGCGTTTGTACTTTGAAAGGGATTGGCATGTTCCTACAGTCTTGGGAGTGTTTCCATTAGGTGGGGAAGACACCAATCAACCTGCTCCAAGCACGAATCCTCTGTCCGATTGTGGATTGTGATTGGATGATCCTAACGTTTGGGACAAAGCTAAGTTCAGCACCAGTACTGTAGGTATGTAATTGAAATATGAAACACGCTTTCTTCACGTTATTCAGGAGGATTTAACAATCAATGTATGAGCCCCCCCCCTATGTTTGCCTTAACTTTATCCGGAATTGACGTGGATAGGGTGTCAGACGAGCTTACGTATTGTGATTGGAAACTTCCCCCTTCCCCGAGGCAAAAACATAATGTTGTCTGTGTCCACAGCTGTACCTGTGAATGAAGCTGTCTTTTACACAATGGCACGGGAGACCATGGATGCTGCTGGTGTTTTGTCTGTTGATATGGTGGGTACATGTTGAGAAACAGTTTGGAGACTATTTTAAGTGGACGGCCAAAGCACAGCTACCAGCTGATCCAATCTAGTATTGATCTCCTGTATCAAATGTGAGGCAAGCCAGTCGGAGACTTCAAGGGTTATAACATTTAAAAGATGGGGTTCCATCGAAACTCCCTACAGTGGACGTGTTAGTCTTAGGAATGGGGATAGTTGGTGTTGAAAATGGCGCATTTGTTTCTGGTCATCTTCGCTTCCCATTGGACTTTGGATCTTGATGGTTTATCTCTCTTCACTACCACTTGTCACGCTGCTGCACCTTTCTGCTATAATGAATGCCACACAAATTTAACAATTGCATATATATATATATCATTTTATTACTACGTAAAAAATCTTTGCAAATGCATAACGCTTTATGCAAAATTATGAATCTCATTATTCACGGTAGCGAGATGCGGAACAAATTAACAATAGTAAGAAAGGAAAATAAAAAAAGGAACCAAGTTTGATTTACTATGAACAGTGTTGGTCAGTGTTTTGAGGTGCGTAATGCAACATGAGACCAGTACAAACAGGGCCAAACGAGCTGGGCGACACCTAGCACAGTTACAGGGAGCAAAGTGGTAAAAACAAAAAGCACTAATAACCAATTTGGAACAAATACAAAGGTGCGAAATCCAAGTACGCCTAGCATGAAATAGTTGCAAACATAAAACATACAGGAACGACTGCCTAACACAGCCCAGTGGTACGGATCCAACTACTAAGCACACAGGCTACTGATACGGAATCATCTGGTTAATATAATCGAGTGGAACGTAAGCAACTGACAAACACATAGGCAAGTGGTACGGATTCAGCTGGTAATCATACAATCTAGTGGAACGGAACCATCTGTACATCTTAAGCAAGTTGTACGGAACTAATTGAAAGAACATATAAAAACCAATGGTAAGGAACCGGCCATCCAACACAAAATCCACCGTAAGGTTCCAGATGGACAACTTAAGCTTGTTGTAGGGAACCATTCGAAAGTAACATGCAAACGTTTGCAAATCCTGTTCAAATTTATTTAATAGTGTGACAATGACATTACGGAACAAACACTCTTAGGCAAATGTGTTGATGAATTGAACAAATACTAAGGTGCGAAATCCAGGTACGCCAAGTATGCAATAGTTGCAAATGGAAAACATACAGGAACGACTGCCTAACACAGCCCAGTGGTACGGAACCAACAAGTGGTTCTTATTCAATTAACCGGCGATATGTTTGCAATCTGCTATAATAGTCCCTTTGACAGACGTGTACACGTTATATTGACCTTTCTTGAATAAATGAAAAACCCTCATTACAAAATAATTGAATGCACTTTGTAGCATCTTCCGAAAAAGATAACGGTTGTTTTAGTTCCAGAATGCAAGATACTTGTGTCTGTCCACCTCAGATCGTTGAATGGCAAATTGTGTTTTTCTTAAGTTCTGTACGATATAATCAAGGAGTGGCCTAAATTATTGGCCATCGCACCTTTCCCTGCCTATCAACTGATGTGATTTGTTTGATAACTTGTACAATATGTAATATACAAAATATTTGGAAAACACTTCAACACGTTTCTAAGAGAATGAATAATTATCGAGTTCATATAAGCAATTGCAAAAATCCTCTATTGTCCTCTAATATTACAACACATTTTAATACCATTAGTCACTTTCTACTAAATTTTTCTTTCAAGACAATATATATTGTTCATGGAGACATGAAAAACTCATAAAAAAAAATTCATTGGATTCATAAATTAGATACATTGTATCATGTTGGCCTTAATACCAATCCACTAATTAAAACTGTATAAGTTTATTTGGGTTTTTATATGCATCCTTTATAACAATATAGTTATATGTATGACTGTTTCTATTTTGTTATATTATTTTACTGATTCAGGTTTCATTTAAGACACGTGTAGCTTTTAGATATATATAATTGTTATGATGATATACTCATTTATCACTTTACGTAATGACGTATGTATTATTTTAAAATATAAAGATGTTATCCGGTTTTTTTTCAAAACATGTTGCGCATGAAGAAGCATACATTAAATGAGAAACTAGTTGTACAGTTCTCGGCGTTTGTGTTGATTTTTTTTTATCCCAATTCTAAATTCTCTCTCTCTCTCTCTCTCTCTCTCTCTCTCTCTCTCTCTCTCTCTCTCTCTCTCTCTCTCTCTCTCTCTCTCTCTCTCTCTCTCTCTCTCATCTAAACACATGCTTTCTTTTGAATGATTTATGGTGTGCATTTAAGTACAAACTTGGGTTGTACAAATTATATATCCATTACCTTACATTTCTTTTTAATCCTTGGTATCGTCAACGAGTACTTATCAGATGGAAACAGCTGGAGGTTCGTTCTAAACAGTGATACAACATTTTTTAATAATACATATTCCAAAACTGAAAAAGCAAGACTTTTGCTGGCTATATCAGAATCACTATACTTTTCCTAAGCAAGCGAGCCCTATGACGTACGCAATAATTGCAAACAGGCGTTATTGCATTTCAGTATTTACTGGAATAAAACTGTGTTTATTTTAACATATTATTGTATTAATTTTGTTATGTGTCCTTACCTTAATGATTAGTTTTATTATAACTGAGTGAAACGAATTAAAACAATAGAATGACTTGGTTCACTGCAGATAATAATAATATTGATAATTATTTTAGCAATAACAAGTAACAATAATGACACAATTCAAATCTAAATGACAAGTAAAAATGATGATACAATAATGATACAATTCTAATCATGTAATTTTACTGTTAATTCTAATATTATTGCATATAATAATAATAATAATAATAATATAATAATAATAATAATGATAATAGTAATTATACTACTACAACTAATAGTGATAATAATAATAATAATAATAATAATAATAATAATAATAATAATAATAATAATAATAATAATAATAATAATAATAATAATAATAATATAGGCAACAAGTCATTCGAGTAGTAGAGGGAAATGAGGGTTTCGGTCCACTTTATCTTTTTACCCTCCAAACAAGTATAAATTATAGTCCTAAATTATCCCCCACCCCTTTTTCCAAAATAGTGAAATGAGGGTTTTGACCCACCGCCACCCTCCCCCTCCCCCACCCCCGCCAAACCCTCATTTCACTATTTTGGAAAAAGGGTAGTAGGGGATAATTTAGGACTATAATTTATACTTGTTTGGAGAGCAAAAGATAAAGTGTGATGAAACCCTCATTTCCCTCTACTACTACTATGTAGACAGGTATTTTGTAACCAGACAAAACAACAGGTGTTGGAATGCGATAAGCTCTGTCAACAGAAGTGACGAATTTGTTAGAACAGCGTATGTGTGGAATATGATTATTCTAAAGACGGCAAATAGATTTTACCACAAATTTTTTATCAGATAACAGGATGAAAATTAAACTGTGCATTAGAACGTTTCAGTTAACAAGACGGAAATTAAACTAGCATTAGAATGAAAATGATATTATTTTAGTTATATTATATCTTAAGTTTAGATAAAATTTTATGTTATATCATACTTCTTTTGATAATCTTTCTCATATTTGCTGATCCTCATGGGTATAATATCTGTTAACATGTTGTCAATAATACGAAATTCACGTATTAAATCGTCCATACTATATTTTACTCCTCGTAGGTAAGATCTTATTTGATCAAGTAGTTTTTTGTAAGTTATAATTGATGTTAAGCAGCCGTGCTTTTTTATCGAAATTTTAGGTTCAACGTTTTTACAAGCTGCTGTAAGAGAAACACCAACACCGGATATGATTAACAAAAACGGGTTTAATGATATACCACTTGAAATTATGCCAGAACTAGTCATTAACAAGGGTAGATATGATATTACTCGAAGTATTTTGTTATAATATTTATAACATTTTTTTACGCACCAAAGTTTTTTGTGATAATATTTGTAGTATTGTATTAGTGCGTCAACATCCTGTCCTGGAATATCTTTTGAAATATGATTGAAATCAACTATACTTTTTTCATTATAATATTTGTTCACATAATCTCAGGCTTGATTAAGTAACTAGTTGAGGTGTTTCAGCCACAAATTCCAGACAATACCAATATGACGCAGCAGTTAATTTTTTGTCATCTGCTATTAGCAAAAAAGTTTCTTCAACATCTTTGTTTAACACAATAGACACGGTTCCAGAGAAATTATCAGTCGAGTGACGCCATGGAAATAATGTAAATATATTAAACTTTGCACTGCTCAACACGGACAATCTATACACACCAGTGACCTCTGCAGTATGTTTGAGAGTGTTATTTTGCGGCGACCAAGTAGACATTCCAGAAGCAACAGTATAGACAATATTTTTAATCTGCTTGTGAGGAATTTTAATCATACTTGTTTTCTCAACAATACTAGGAATTCCACTAATAATATCGTTGAGTTTTGTGTTAATATTATCGAGTGTAATATCAACAGATGGCGGACTTCCAAAAAATTCGTTATTGGTTTTGTTATGTTTCTGCGAAAATTTAAAAACGTGGTGATGTGATTAGTAAAATCAGTTTTGAACTTGGTGATTTCATTGTTGATATCATCAACATATTTCTTTGTTACAGCATCAAAATCAAACTCTGGTGTTCTAAGATTATTGATGCCATTATTGTTCATGTTGAGAAATGCACGCATTATACCGCCATGCATCGACACGTACTTTGATTCCTGATCATCAACATATTTCTTAGTAGCAGCGTCATTATCCTCAGTTGGGTTTCCAAGGTATGTGATCTTGTTCTGGTTCATAACAATGTTCCCCGTAAATAAATCACCTGCTTTTCTAACATAATCGTTAACTGACCTACCCGAATCTTCTATCTTACCTTGATTGTTAAAAGTAACAATATTATTAGCAACTGCAGTAGGATTTCGTACTAGTACATCTGATAGTTGTACATTACTCGTCTTTAATCGTCCTTGTTTGTCCTGGAAAACTACAACTTCATTTGGATCTACACTTGCAACGTTTAACAAATTGTTGATTTCATTTTTGAGCTTATCAAGAGTCGCATACTTGGATAAGTCACCCTGGTAACCTTCTGTTAATAAATCTACTGCTAATGTTCCAAATTTTGTATAGTAGCTCATTATACATACCGTTCTATACAAAATTGTTGGATTAATATAACATAAAATTATACGATGGCGAAGATAATAAACTTTGACACCGAGCGATTGGTGAAGCATAAACATAGCAATGAACTTCCAGACTGTCATTATCTTATTGTTGGGCGAACTGGATCTGGTAAAACAAATTTGTTATTAAATCTTTTACTCAATAATAACTTTAACTATGATAAGGTGTATATTTACACCATCAACCCCCAACAAGACAAATACAAATTACTAAGTGAGTATAATGATAAACTTCGTGATGACCTTGGCATTGGTGATGATATATTTTTGATAAAACAACCAGAAGAACTTGTTCCAGTGAATGAACTCGATTCGTCAGAGCAGAAGATAATCGTCTTTGATGATATTCCGCTAAACAATGAGGAAATGAACAAGATTAGATCATATTTTACACTATCACGTAATAAAAGATGCAATTCTGTTTATCTTGCCCAAGGTTTTTATAATGTTGATAGGTTTATTAGGCGAAATACGGGTTGTTTCATAGTATTTCCCGGACTAGATAATGTGGATGTGAGAAATATTGCAAACGAACAATGTGGTGATGTTACAAAAGATAAATTTATCGAATTATATCATCGAGCAACTAAAGATCGATATAGTTTCTTTTTATTTGACAAGCTAGCGCGTGATCCAACCAAGATGTTTCGTTGTTGCCTTGAGACGTTTCTATGATATAATTTTGTAAAGCGTATAAAAATAATGGACAAACATCAACAGAAAATCGAATTACTAAAAAAGTTTCTTGAAACTCGAGCGGCTTTTAAGAAAAAGGTGGAAGAAGCTCGACGTGGACAATTGACTGCTACAGAAACAACAGCTACGATTTTCAGACCAATAACTGAAGCAATATTAGGTAAACAACCTGAAACTAAACCACTATCAGAAGAAGAACTGAAACAACTGAAAGAAAAAGGTTTGGTTGGAATTGTTAAAGAACAACAAGAAGCAGCTGCTGCAAAAATCATTACTAGATCTGATGAAGACAAAAGAAAACTAGCTGAGTCACTTACAGCAAATATAGCTGATCCTGCTGCTAGACAAGCTGAAACAGATCGATTGATAAACAATCCGCTAGAACTTGAGAGAAGATTAGCAGAGTTAACAACGCAAGGAATAACAAATATTATAACAAATCTATCAGGAGAAATAAAAGATATCAAAGAGGAGCAAAAAAGAGTTGGTGAGCTTACTGTAAAGTTTATGGAAGTTGGAGAGAAAAGAAATTTTTTTATAAAAAAAGCAAATTATGAGATAGAAGAAAATGAGTATGATGATTTTTTAAAGAATGAAAATATTAAAGATATTGATAATATAGAAAAGTGGAATGATGGAGAATATCAAGTATTAATCGATAGATTAAATGAGATAATAAGAGATGGAGCTGCTGCTAAAGAAGAATTAAACACGGTTACAGAGATTAATAATATGATTCCACTTTATGAAAGAATGAGAAACGGTATTATTGCTTCAACATTTGGAAGAACAGCAGAAAATAGTAGAGCAAAACCTTTTGGTAGTGGGTGGAGTTTTAGAAGGAAATTTTTTACTTTTGATAAAATTCGTGTAAAAAAAAATAGAGAAGCAATAACAGGAAAAGGTGTGAAAATATTTACATCAAACGCAGACATAGTCGATCGGCTAATGCTGTTGATATCCTCTAAAGAAGCTGGTAATGAACGTGTAGAGATTGATAACGAAATTATTGATATACTTGATCATCTAAGATCGAGTGGATTACTAACATCATCCGAGTACGAAATTTTACACCGCGATCTTATCTAAAATATTAGTATAATGCAAACAACATTATTGCTTGATTCATCACAAATAACAGGAAACAGCGCGAATTTTACAGTAAATTACAACCCACCAATAGAACTAGATCCTGCAAAACAGTATGAGATTGGATTAATTTCTTGTACTTGTTGGAACGCCATGCCGAATATTAAAACTGGGGTTAATGATGAAATTTTAATCGTTAATGTTAAACAATCTCCATCATCACAAAAAGAGTTTATTGATATACAATACAAACTACAGATTCCACAAGGAGCTTATAACATTACTGATCTAAACAGAACAATAAAAGAGCTTCTAACAAAAGCTGGTGGGAATGCTGATAATTTCGAATTAGCGGCGAATTATAACACCTTACGAGCTAGGATAACAGTGAAAAGAAATATGAAAGTCCTCTTTGAAGAAAGAAGTTTTGGAAAGATGTTAGGTTTTACTAGAGTTTTATACTATACCACCGGTGAAGATAAATCTTTGACATTTGATGGAGAACTACCAGTAGATATCACAGAAGTAAATACAATACTCATCAATTGCTCTATCGCATCTGGATCTTATACGTCAAAAGGCAACCGCGGGCAAACGATCTACAGTTTCTCACCAGAAGTCCCACCAGGTTCTCTCATGCAAATCAATCCGCGACAGATTATCTACTATCCAATAACACCTGAGAATCAAATTACAAGCATTACAATGCAACTCACAGACCAATCTGGACGACAAATAGACGTGAACAACGAGATAGTCACGTATTACTTACACCTACGCACTGCCTAGGCATGTGATTTTGTGTACATAATTTTATAAAATGAGACGAAGAAAAGTTTATCGAAGAAAAATCGTAGGTGGATTTTTTGGAAATATATTTACAACAATTGAAGAGAATATTCCAGGAATCGCGCGTAAAGTAGCGCCCATTGCACTTGACGCTGGTAAAGCTTTCGCGACAGGGGCAGCATCTTCAGCAGGCACTGCAGTAGGGCAAAAGATTGCTGATAAGATTAAAGGACCTTCCCCATCAGAAATAAAACGAGTAATATCAGATATTGCGCCAACAGAAGAAACAAAACGAGCTATGATAGCTACAACAAAAAAATTATTGTCGCCGAGTGGTGAAGAAATAGTACGTAAACTTGTAAAGAAAACAAAACCGATGACCCCTGCTGCCTTTTAATTTTGTGTAACGATTATAAAATAAAATGTCCGCTAAAAACTATCTCGATCTTGCAGAAGAAATTGATACTGACGATGCTGTAACAGAATTAGAGTATGTCGAGTATCTCGATGAGAACTCGAACGAACCAAATAAAACCGGAGTTAGAACTTTTAACACAAGAGACGAGGACGTGTTTCTACTACCCCATAAGGCAATGTTAGAAGTGCGTGGCCGAATATTAACTGCAGCAGGTGGTGATATTGCAGCTGATGCAGAAATCGCTCTCGTCAATAATGGTTGGAGCTTGTTTAAGAGTGCACAATACCAACTGGCCAATCAAACCGTAGAAGATATTTCAATGCATTTACCCATAGCGAGTACAATACTAAACATCGTTTCGTTTAGCGATGACTATTCCAGATCAGTTGCTACAAATATGATGTGGTTTAAAGACATCTCGTTAGGAACAACTACCTCTGGCGAGTTTATTTCAAGTGGTGTTATTACACACGGAGCTGATGCCGCTGCAGATGCTATAATTGTAAGAAATTTTCTTATTGCTAATGCTAACAATTTTGGTATAGCCGCACCAGGTGCAGCTGCTGATGCAAACGCCACAAGAGTTTCACTTATTGCCGCTTGTCATAATCTTGGTATAACTCCACCAGCTGCAGCCGCAGATGGTGTTGCGATGTTAAATTTTATAAACGGTGTTATTAGTGCACGTAACATAAGATATAACGAGGGATTTACCAAACGAAAAGCGTTTGCCGCAGAATCTCGCCAAATAACGATGATGCTTCCGTTAAGTACAATCTTTGGATTTTGCCGTGATTATAACAAAGTGTTTCGAGGAAAAAAACATACGCTTATATTAGATCGAGCTGATCAAAACGATTGTATAATGCACGCCGGTGGAGTGGCTGAGGGACAGTTTTCTATTACAAGATTAGCACTGTGGATGCCTCGGGTTGTCCCTTCATTAGCTAAAATGATGGAGCTCGAATCTTTACTAGCCACCTTTACAAAAAAGATACACTTCCAACAGAACAGGATTTATCAAACAGCCATTCCCAACGCGACTGATTACATGTGGCGTGTAACGACCACGCCCAGCGAACAACTACCGCGACACTTGTTCGTCGTATTTCAACGACAAGCACGTCGTAACAATCAGGAAATAAACAACTCCGTATTCGATAACCCAGACGTTAGACGAATATTTGTGAGAGTAAATTCCAAACAGTATCCCGAACGTGCAATCGAATGTAATTTTGCCGTAGACGCTAACAGAAACATCTCTCGGCCGTACATGTATCTTATGGAAGCAATGCAAAAATATCAGAATGCGGACAGTGGATCTCAAATATCAATAGAAGAGTTTCGAACGCTCTATCCCATCTTTTACTTTGACGTATCAAAACATTTGGAGCGTGTTGTGGGATCGACTGCAGATATTGAGGTCACGTGGACACTGGGCGATGTGCCAGGTGAACAGTATAACGTATACGCGCTATTGGTTAGTGATCGATTTCTGACCATCGATTCAATCAAAGGAAGAATGACAGTACAAGTTTAATCTAACAACTTGGATATAACATTATGAAAACCAAATACACAACTCGAGAAATATACCTAACATCTGGTCAAGTTGAAAAATTATCAGCAGCTGTTGCTAAACGCAGCTCTGTTTCTTTGATGATCTCTCCGGAAACTTCAAATAAAATTACAGTAAAAGTCATGCTAACGCAACAACAAATCAATAAACTCTATCGCAACAAATCTTTTGTGCTGAAATTATCTGTTTCTCAGGTAACTGCAATGTCAAAAGAAGGTGGATTTTTTGGACCAGCGTTATCAATAATAGCTAGCAAAGTTTTACCAGTACTTGGTACACTTGGACTTGCGGCTGCGTCAGGAGCAGTCTCTGGCGCAACGAAGAAAGCAGTCGAAGGTCGTGGTATCAAACAAATCTATCGTTAATTTTATGTAACAGTATAAAATAAAATGCCAACGAAAAAGTCGCCGAAAAAACAAAATCATCGAAAAAAAGACAACAACAAAACGCAAACAAACAAAACAAGGAGGAATTATTCCTTTCGCTCCACTTCTAGCGGGACTAGCGGGAAGTCTGCTGCCAAACTTACTAGGAATCGGACGCGGATTAACTTTACCAGGGACCAGACGTTATTGAGCAATTTTGACATCATCGAAAAATTGAAGGACGTTGTTGGATTTCGAGGAGTATTTTCCAAGGATGAACTCGATGACGTACCAACAGGCGGTTCTTGTGTTGTAAATATTGAAAACTTCAATGATGGCTCTGGCACCCACTGGGTTGCTGTCCACGATAACAATTATTTTGATTCGTTCGGACTTCCTCCAAGCGATCTCATAAAAAAAATATATTTTTAAAAAATTTGATAAAATAAATTATTCGTCTAATCAACTACAGCCGATTGGAACATCAGCTTGTGGTTATTATTGTATCATGTTTGTCAGACAAATGCACCAGAGTAAAAACTTTTAAAGTTTATTTTACAATTTGATGAGCATCCTTCTCATGCGAATGATAATATTGCAATCAATTTTATCTAAATTCCTTGATATAATAATGTCAACATACTGTCTCAAATGCAAAACTAAAACAGAGAACAAGGATGAGATGACGGAAAAAACGAAAAATAATAGAACGATGTTAAAAAGTATTTGTGCAATCTGTGGTAGAAAGAAAAGTATGTTTTTGAAAAAACAAGTAGGATCTAGCGTTGATAGAGTTATCTTGATCGACGATTAATCTTATGAAACAAAATAAAATAAAATGAAATGCAATTGTGATTGTGACAAAGATCTTTGCATAGAACAAGATAAAATCATTACGTACTGTCAACGTTGTAACAACAGAGAAATAATAGGGTTAGGTATAGATATACATAAACTAATTGGTACATTACCAAAACCAAAAGGCGGTTGGACCTTGCCAGGTCATCGTTATACAGGTCCTTACAATCCGCTAGACCAACAACTAGATGAAAACGACAATCCATTGCCAGGACAAGAGCCTTATAATCAAGTGGATGCAATAGCAATGCGTCACGATATCTGTTATCGTGATCATGAAAACTCGAAAGCAGATTGTGATAAAGTAATGTTAGACGAATTACATGATATGGAGCCAACAAATCTACGAGAACGTTTTGATAGAAGATTTGTTCAAGGAATGATAGGAGCAAAATATAAACTTAGACTCGGAGAGTCTCGACTCGGAAAAGAATTATACGATGATCTTGCAGTCGAACTACACAGACCTAAAAAAAAAAGTTTCCGAGACGTAAAGTTGTTGCAAACGCTGTAGATGATATCTGGGCAATAGATTTGGTAGATGTATCCAATCTGGCTCAGTTTAACGATAATAAGAAATATTTGTTTAATGTCACAGATGTTTTCAGCAAATACGCTTTTAGTGTGCCAGTTTCAGATAAAACAGGAACGTCAATCACTGATGCGTTAAAACAAATAATAACGAGTACCGAAAGAAAACCAAACAAAATCTGGACTGATCATGGAGCCGAGTTTTTTAACAAAAAGTTTGAGCAGTTTCTAGAACAAAATAATATTAAAAAATACGTTACAGGAAACGAAGGCAAAAGCGTTGTTGTCGAGAGATTTAGTCGCACGCTAAACGAAAAATTACACAAACATATGACAGCTAAAAACACCAACAGGTACATCGATGACCTTTCTCAAATCGTAGGCGAATATAATAACACGAAACATCGAACCATCAAAATGTCACCCAATGACGCTATCAAAAATCCAATATTAGCAAACGAAAACATGTACCGCAGACATAAATTTAAGGTCGGTGATAAAGTTAGTATCTCTTTGACTAAAAAGATATTTGAAAAAGGATTTACTCCAAATTGGAGCGAAGAAGTATTTGTTGTTGATAAAGTACTCTTAACAGTACCTGTAACGTACGCGTTAAAAGATCTGGCAGGTGAGCCTATAGTAGGTAGTTTTTACGAACAAGAACTACAAAAAACTGAACAAGATGTTTTCGTTATCGAAAAAGTGATTAGGAAAAAAGGAGATAAAAGTTTAGTCAAATGGCGTGGGTATAGTGATAAATTTAACAGCTGGATTCCAACCCGGTCGATTTTATCGACTGCGAAATAATGCTATTATAAATTTCCTCATACTTTCGTTTGATAGATTTGCATTTTACTGGTTTACATAATGATATTAGATATTGTCTGCGATCGTCAGAGATCGTCATAAGATTAAAAAGCTTGACAAATATGAAATCGAATTTTATATTTTTCTGTCGGTCTGGAATTTTAATGTTTAAGAAAGGTCTGATTAACTGCAAAAATACCTGCTGTTCGGTAACGGTAAAATTAAATTTTATAATTTTTTTAGCAATGTGATACTTGACATTATATTTTCCAGTGGTTGGTTAGATCTGTCAGTAACAGTGACTATTTCACCATCATCAGATTCGTTGTTATATAAAATATCATCTTCGTTATAACCAACAGATTTGTCTATCATATCATTAGAGATTGTGGAGACCTTATCGCTGATATCACTAGTATCTTCTTCGTATAGTTGAACGAGTCGTTTCATCATATCCATATTATAATATACTTTTTATCTAATTTGTTGTTATAAGATGACTGACAAGGTAAAATATCACCAAAAAGTTAATATAATAAACTACCACGAACTGACCGAAGCGGTAAGAAAATGCTTGTCAGGTTATAGTTCATATTCCGTTGACGTTATTGTAATGCAAGGTGATTCTCATAAAATATTACTAACAGAAGCAGAAAAAAATAAAATTAATGAAAGTGCAGTAACGACGCTAAAATTTGATTGCGATGATATTATAGCATTTGCTCATCATTGTTTGACTAAAACCGAATTACAAAATATTATTAATCATCATATCTGAAAATAATACTAGCATCATATTTGTTTGAAAAAGCTGATTTTGTTGCTCCATCAGCTACAAATTTTACTGCTCTGGGATTTATATTATAATATTTCGCCGCAGCTGTAATTGATTTGAATTTGATCTCCTCATCCGTTTCAAGGTTTAACGAAATAACAGGTTTTATGGGGCATCTAAAATTAATACCTTTACTATTTTGTCCTTTTCTCACATTTTCCTGTTGGGTCACTAGCTCCAGATTTTCCAATCGATTGTCTGTTTTTACATTATTGATATGATTAATAACCAGACCATTGGGTATAGATCCGTTGAACACCTCGTAAACAAACCTATGACCAGTATAACAAACTCGATCTGTCGATGTTCCTCTAACAGTCACACTGATATATCCCATATTGCTCATATTATTAAGAACTTTTTTAGTTTTTCTGTTTCTAATAATACCGCGATCGTTAGCCTCGTATAAATCAAAGACCGGATGCGGCTGAAACTCATCTTGTAAGGATAAATTTTCAATATTATCATCAGTGACTTTACCGTTATAATGATATACTCGTTGCCCCTCTGGAATGTCATTGCAAAATAACGTGTAAATAAAATCTTTTCTAAACATCGTAATTCTTTCAGTATTATCTCCCTTTACACTAATCGTATAACCCGCTGGCGTTGCTTTACCAACAGATATTCCAGTTTTGATATTAATAACCGAACCAAGTGCATTTCTAGCGTACAGGTTGTACTTCGGATAAACATGATATACATCTTGCTCACGTGCGCTTGTCAGATTTACTGTCATTATATTATAGGTGATATTTTTTATCTCTAATTGTTGTTTAGCGCATGCGCAGTGTGAGGTAAATTATCAATTAGAGATTATATTATAATATAATAATGTTGAAATTGCGTGATATAGCCAAGAGAAGTCTTATGGGAGAACCTGATAAAATAGCGACTGCTTTTGCAGGTTTTGATAATAGTTATCAGTTTGATAATAAAAACGTTTTAGTAAATTTTTCTGAAACAAATCTCTTTCATCTGCTACAGACGACTGTAAAACGTGAGCTTGAAAAACACAAGGGTCTAAGATTGTTAGTGCAATATCACGTTATATTTTCAAAACTACTTGTGACGGAAGAATCTACTAACAAGGAAATTGCAGACCCTTACATCAACGCAAAATCTAGACGTGTTTTGCTTGGGACTGATCTGTTATCACTATCTGATGAAATACACCAAGAAATTTGGAAAAAAATAGAAGAATTTACCGAATTAGGTTCGGGTTGGAAGTTTGAAATGATCAAGGAAATTTTGTTTCATACGATGACATATGACGCATTACGCGGTAGTTCGTATATCGACCTGCCACCAAAAATAAAAAGTAAAAGATGTTGTATAAACATCAAAAGCGTAGATAACAAATGTTTCCAATGGGTTGTTCTTTCCGCACTATTTCCAGTAGAAAAACACGCTGATCTCGTTGAAAAATATATCAGTCACGTGTCAAGATTAAATTGTGCTGGTATTAACTTTCCAGTGGCAGAAAATCAAATACCAAAGTTTGAAAAGCAAAATAATATTTCGATTAACGTTTTCGGATTAGATGAAAAAGAAAATGTCTATCCGAGGTATATTTCAGAAAAAGCTTCACAATCGACTATCAATTTACTGTTTTATAAAAATCATTACATTTGGATTAAAAACTTTAACGGACTAGTTGGTAAACAGTACAATAAAAAAAGGAACAAAAAGTTCTTTTGTTATCGCTGCTTGCACGGTTGTAGAGACAATGAAACATTACAAAAGCATTTACAGTACTGTAGTGACGTACAAAGAATAACAATGCCATCTAAAAAAGATAGCGTGTTACAGTTTGTCCATCATAATCATAAACTAAAAATTCCTTTCGTCATATACGTCGATTTCGAATGCTTACTTCAACCTGTACTTGGCGTAGAAAATGATCCTAACCAATCGAGTACAAGAAAAAATTCAAAATCATGTTCCGTGCGGAGTAGCGTACAAGGTAGTTTGTTGCGCTGATTCGAGATTATCTAAACCAATCCAACTCTATCGTGGTAAAAATCCAGCTGTTTGGCTTCTCAAGCAGTTGATTAACGAGGTTGATAATATTACTTATCGTTTGAAAAAAGTAACGCCAATGTTAAAATTAACACCTCAACAAGAATCTGATCACGAGCAAGCGAAAATTTGTTATATTTGTGAAAAAGCTTTTGATACTGACAACAAAAAAGTACGTGACCATTGCCATTTAACCGGACAGTATCGTGGAGCGGCTCATGACCAGTGTAATTTAAAATTTCACGCTCCAGATTTTATTCCAGTTATTCTTCACAATTTTCGAGGATATGATAGCCACATCATCGTAGAAGCTTTTGGTGATCCTAAGATAAAATCTCGTCTAAAACTCGATAACATCATCAAATGCATCCCAAATAATTTTGAAAAGTATATGTCAGTTACGCTAGGTAAATTGCGCTTTATTGACAGCCTGCAGTTTATGGCAGCATCGTTAGATGAGCTAGTAAAAGGTTGTAGTAAATTTAATAACCTAAGAGACTGTTTTGGAGATAAATTTAATCTATTAGCTAAAAGAGGAGTTCTTCCATACGAATATCTCGACGATTGGAGTAAATTTGATGAAACATCTTTACCTGGCAAAGATAAATTTTACTCGCAACTTAAAAATGAAAATATCACTGATGATGAGTACAGGTATGCACAAGATATCTGGAAAGAGTTTGATTGTGAGACTTTTGGTGATTATCACGATTTGTATTTGAAAACTGACGTGTTATTATTAGCAGATGTTTTTGAAAGTTTTCGAGAAGTGAGTTATAATAATTACGGACTAGATCCTTGCTGGTATTATTCTGCCCCCGGACTGTCATGGGATGCTCTGTTAAAGTTTAGTAAGGTAAGGTTGGAATTACTGACAGACGTGGATATGTTCAATTTTATCGAAAAAGGTATCCGAGGCGGTATTAGCGTGATAACGAAGAAATATGCTGAAGCAAACAACAAATATTTGAAAGAGTATAATCCTGACCTTCCTTCGAAGTATATAGTTTATCTAGATTGCAATAACTTGTACGGGTATTCGATGGCAGAACCAATGCCTCTTGGTGGCTTTCATTGGATCACGGCTGATCAATTTCTATCAGAGACAGAAAAAAAGATACCCGACGATGTTTCATATTTCGTTGAAGTTGATCTCGATTATCCAACTTCGCTACACAAATTACATAACGATTACCCTTTCTGCGCGGAATCGATGGTTATAGATTATAGTTTGTTATCAGAAGAACAACAAGCGTCAGCATTACCAAGACAACATTCTATGGTAAAGAAACTAGTACCAAATTTGCTTCATAAACGTAATTATGTTTTGCATTACAAAGTTTTAAAACAAGCAGTCGATGCTGGTCTCGTGTTGAGAAAAGTTCATCGCGTACTAAAATTTAATCAGTCACCGTGGATGAGAGGTTATATTAACTCGAACACTACAAGAAGAGCTGCGGCAAAAACTGATTTTGAGAAAAACTTTTTCAAACTGATGAACAATTCTGTTTTTGGTAAGACGATGGAGAATATTAGGAAACGCGTAAATATCGAACTAGTCAATGATGTCAATCGCAGAAACAAACTTGTGTCAGACGATGATTTTGTGAGCATGAAAATATTTAATGAAAATCTTGTTGCGATACAAAGAAGAAAAACAAATCTAAAACTAAACAAGCCGATCTACGTTGGAGCTTCAGTGTTAGATTTATCAAAGTGGCTGATGTACGATTTTCATTATAATTTTGTTAAAAATCAATGGCCGGCTAGTAGATTATTATTTACTGATACTGATTCGCTCGTATATGAAATCGAATGCGAGGACATCTATCAGGACATGCATGATAATAGATATCTGTTTGATCTTTCTGATTACCCACGTGATAGTAAATTTCATGACGACACAAATGAAAAGGTTATTGGTAAGTTCAAAGATGAAATGAACTCGAGCGCTATCAAATACTTTATCGGATTACGTAGTAAAATGTATGCCGTATTGTTAGACAATAATAAAATAACAAAAAAAGCAAAAGGTCTGCCTCGTGATTTTGTTAAAAAGTTTATAAAATTTGATGACTACAAGTATGCGCTTGATGGCGGTGTTAGTTTTATAAGAGCTATGTCAATTCGGACAAATCATCATAAGCTCGAAACAGATGTCCTTATCAAACGCGGTTTGAGCAATTTTGATGATAAACGTTATTGCGAAAATGGGGTAGATACATTTGCACTTGGGTATTGTCATGATGATAGAGATATATTTGACATTATCTTTGCAAACTAAAATTTTATCTAAACTTTAAAAATAATGTTTGAAAATTTGACAGTAACAAATAGCTACAGTAGCAAAATCAAATATCTAATGATGGACGGCAAACCATTGACAGTTGAAATTAATAATGAAACATCAGGCATATGCTTTAGTGGTACCCGTGACAAGTTAAAACTTTCGCTCATCAGATCTGATGACAGCGAGTATTTTAATGATCTCGAACAATTGTATCAAAAGTTGCTAGCGGAATTTAACAACTTTCACTGTCCGATTAGTCAGCAAAAATACACCAAACTTACAATTGATCTTGATCGGTCAAAGTTGTATTTTATCGACAAAAAATACCCTCTTAACAAATCACAAATAAAAGATTTGTTTGAGTCCCGTCGTTATGTGAGCGGTAAAATAAAGTTTAGCCTCTATCACCATGATAATGAAATATTTTTGATATCTACAGTTGAGACATTAACAGTTGGTAATGAGGTATAAAATAATATCATTTTCATTCTAATGCTAGTTTAATTTCCGTCTTGTTAACTGAAACGTTCTAATGCACAGTTTAATTTTCATCCTGTTATCTGATAAAAAATTTGTGGTAAAATCTATTTGCCGTCTTTAGAATAATCATATTCCACACATACGCTGTTCTAACAAATTCGTCACTTCTGTTGACAGAGCTTATCGCATTCCAACACCTGTTGTTTTGTCTGGTTACAAAATACCTGTCTACATAGTAGTAGTAGAGGGAAATGAGGATTTCATCACACTTTATCTTTTACTCTCCAAACAAGTATAAATTATAGTCCTAAATTATCCCCTACTACCCTTTTTCCAAAATAGTGAAATGAGGGTTTGGCGGGGGTGGGGGAGGGGAGGGTGGCGGTGGGCCAAAACCCTCATTTCACTATTTTGGAAAAAGGGGTGGGGGATAATTTAGGACTATAATTTATACTTGTTTGGAGGGTAAAAAGATAAAGTGGGCCGAAACCCTCATTTCCCTCTACTACTATTCGAATTAATAAACTTGGATGCGTCATGAAAAATGAAAGAAAAAGCAAATTTTACATAAAGAAATGAATTAAAACACGAGCATGGAAAGGTAACTAATTCAGAAATTAAGAGACAAAAACATCCCTCAAATGATATTATGCCAATTTCAGGCCACGGCAATGTACAGTCTATAAATATCCACTCAAACATAAATGATAAACGACAACATACTTGCACCAATTACCTGAGCAATACCGGACACCCGTGTAATGCTGCTGTTATCCCCATCTCCCACAACAAGGACATTTCAAACTGTACAGAAACAGACTGTAGCATATCAAGTTCCCAAACGTGTAATATTCAACAGAATGAGATTGTCAGCAAAACCATTCTACGGATCAGACCGTAAATAATATGTTTGTTATGAACTTCCCGCAAAATGTGACCCTGCAATGGGTCAGCAACTTGCAAGAGGCGACATCTCAAAAAGGGCACAGACAGCGGAAACGTATGAGATTCACTGAAAGTGAAACTGACAGTCGACTGGAATAGGGAAATATGGACAGAAATGATATCAGTGAAATGTAGTTAGGGTTAAATTGTTTTTTAACTAAGTCAAACTTTTGGATGTGTAGCATGCTCTGAAGCTGCAATTTATCTTCATGCCGTATTGTCTTTTGTTTGCTTATTTTTCTGCAACTGTAGGTCTATTGACATCAAAATGTAATTTAGGAAAATTTGATCATTTTGCTTGAAAATATTTTCTTTTAATATTACTGCCTTGTAGGCTTATCGCTTGTGCCTGCGCAACACACTTTCTCTTGTTTTAAATTATTTGCTAATCGACGTAGCTTATATTCGGTCATTTTTGTAATGTAGTCACTGACTTGTCTAGTCAGATAACTTCCAAGTAATCTAGGAAAGCATTTCCTGTCCAGGCAAGAAACTAACAGCAAACGAGTATACGTTTGTACGAAAAACTTACATGGCAACAATTAAAAGAATACATATTAAACGTTCACAAGAGCACAGCATGTGTTTATAAGGCAATTGTACACATACATTCTGTCCATAATAAGAAATTGCCTTAATCAGGCACATGTGCTGACTATTCAAACCACAGTCTTGCTAACAGTGTAGATGTAGCTGTATAATAAATATTATAATTTTCTAGCCGATCTAATCTAGTTTCATTTTACGCTTACTTTAAACGGTTTTATATCCTTATACGAGATAATAGAACGCAAAATTACTTGTTCCACACATCACAAATTATAAAAATATGCTTTAAAGTTTCTCTTTTAATAACACACTCGGCAAATACATTTTGCTATTTGTATGCTTCATCAACTGTCCACGTTTCCACATAAATAACATTTTCTGTTTAACAAACGTAAACCTTAATTTTCAAGCTATATTCACTAATCTCTTTTCTACGACTGCCTCTAAAATATGTTATTTTGACGATTTCAACGAGCGAATCGTCTTTACTTCTCATAAGTATTGAAAGTAACTTGAATATCGAATATACGTTATCCAATCAGCTTTGAGTTGTTCATGGGTCATAACAAACTAGTTATGATTGAAATCACACTAATGATGTCGAATATATATGAACACAATTTGGTAATAAGTTGTTCTCAAATAATGATATTGACGATTTAAACAGATAAAGTTTATTTATGATCATAGAGTATGAAACTAGTACTGAATTCTACAGCAATCGTTTGACCATTGTTTTGTCTGCTAATTTCGTTTTGATTATGAATCTAGACAGGAGAGCAGAACAGTTAGTTTTGTGTACTTATAACAGTTAACGAAAGAGGGATGTACAAGGTGACTATTGAGCATGATATGAATTAGATATGCTTCCAGACAGCAATGTCATCTGCTTTTTAATCCTCATGGGAAATGTAATATTTACTTTGACACAAATTTCAAACTTTTGTTTTTATTTCTCTACAGAATATCAGACTCATTGTGTAAAATAAAGACGAATTGGAATAATTTGCCGATAAATGCAAGTTTCGGTTCATGAAAGTAGATGTCAGGATACATACAGGGACATTAAACCATCATTTTTGCGGTAGTTGTCTTATTAGTTAATAATACAACTTTTAATTGTTGCTTTTTATAACATATTTAATGCGATACGTATCGTGGAAATCTAGAAAAGCTTAAGTAAGTCAATATCAATATTTAGCAGAAGTAAATATGGCATTTTCTTGCATATTATGCAAAAGCAAAATTATTTTTGAAGATGAATCAAATCACCAATTTAACGCATCAATAACCAATTTGAAAAAGGTAGATTGATAATATAATTTATCCTTTTTTGTCTATGGATGACAAAATGAAATCTGACTATTGTAACATCATTATTAGATGATAAGAGAGAACATTAATTCTAAGATATTCTTGGACATATGTGCAACGTCCAGACTTTCGCGTTAATGATGACCTGCCATCAGTTTCTTTATAAAGATGTAAAAGTCAATAGTATAGCAGTGTTCATTATGCATCGACTACCCGATTCATCGAGTCTTGTTAAACAGATCTGACATGAGTTTTTATGAAGAGTACTACAAAGATAATGGAATTTGTCCTAGCTACTTGGTAAAGAAAATACCTATATCACTATCTGAGCGAGGAGAGTGGCTGTCCTGTGACCTCAACTATTGTTCTGACGGAAAAAACTTCATGACGTTTCTAAGGTTGTGTGAGTTTCAATTGATTCACTAGGGAATTAGTTTTTTATTATGCAGTTATATTTCCAAGAAAGCTTTATTCTGTGGTTGGGAATAAATCAGATTCATATCGAGTTTACCTATACGTCTTTTAAAATTCATGTAATGCTAATTGCATTGAAGCGAACTTGTGTATGAGTTTAAATTCCTATTAATGTTCTTAACACATTTAGATGAGCGTTTTTATTGATTCCATGCAGTCACTATTTTGTGACTGGAAGTATCGAGATTTTTTTCGAACTGATCATAATTTAGGCTACTAACGAACGATGTTCTTATCTGTCCCATGCTTGCCATAAGTATGAATTTTGACATTGACTGGAAGTCTTCGTACTCGTAGGCATTTGGGTTTGATGGCATTGCTTATAAAATATAGTAGGATCCACCCCAAGTCGGCTTAATAACAACATACTAGAATGAAAAAAATTTCAGCCTACACGGTACGTATTACAGTTTGTTTCAAAATCCTAAAGAAACCTAGCAATAAATCAGGCGTAATAGATAATAAGTCTATGCACACTAACCCATGTTTGTAACGTATTTTACGATCCATACCCAAGTGGATATTATTTGGATGTGTTCTGAATATGCTTTATAAAAGATATCTGTTCTTATCTCAATGAATCCCTGGACATCTCGGTTAGCCTAAGTTTCGTTTAAAAGGAAAACACAGGCACGAAACAATATATATATATATATATATATATATATATATATATATATATATATATATATATATATATATATATATATATATATATATATATATATATATATATATATATATATATATATATTTGGATAATTGTGTGGGTGGCAGGACTATCTGCTAAAGCTATAATATAGTAATGCATCAAGACATAAAGGAAGAGCCATTAGATGATTTTACAAACTTGATGGGTCCTGCCATTTTCTGCTACAAGATTTTGCTTCCGTCACTAAAGCGCATGGATAGTTAAACTTTGCAATATTATTATTTCAGTTTTTTAACTACAACGTTATCATCAAGCTTTCTGTACTACAAGTGTTAAATTTCATACCTTGGTTTCTTCAATGTATTACACAAATCGACATATAGACTTATTGATCGCATATTTGAAACCCATGTTTGATAAAATAGATATTATTGTAGCTTGGCAAATGTGGCATTTTTCTCTTAGGATAATAAGCCGTATTAATCTCGAATAAAATTTCTTGCTTTGTTTAGTCTTCCAAATTATATCCTGGACTTGACTGGACTGAACGAAATGGCATCAGGCACATTGCTTAAAAGTATATTCATCATTTTCTTCTCCGAATATGTTGCATGGATCAATGGTAAGAAACGATTTAGTAAAAGTACCCAATGTGAGCTTAGAAGTTTGTTGTATGATTTTATGATATTGGATGTTATTTTTATAAATACCATATCAATCATGTTTTAACATGCATGAAAATATACAAGGTATGCAAATGTATCAACGCGAAATTTTGCAATGAATACAATGTAGAAGATCTATGATTACATAACGTAGACGATTGCATATATCCTAGATGTAATATTGGGTGGCAATAGCCATTTATTGACACCAATGCTCAGCCATTGTTTAATTTATTTGTTGTTGTTATAACCTCCAGAACAAGTAGATACGCTTCAATGTTTGTATTTATTTTTCTGGACATATTAAGTTATAGAAATCAATGAATTATCCCCTTAATACAAACTGTAACGTTAAAAGTTTCCTTTAGGATGATAAGATAAATCCTAAATAATCCTACAAATATTATATCACAGTATCTATCATTTGCAAACTACCATGTCAGCGTCGTAGTAGATTTTGTTTGTGCAGCATAATCTTTGGATATACATGAAATGCAGACCAGATTTAATTTCAAGGACAAACAACACGCGCTTGTAGAGGGAAAGTCTCCAAGAAGGTCATTTGCACCAGAGTAATTGCAAATCGTTCCTGGAAATACTAAAGGCCAGAAATATATATCTTTTGTTGATAACTTATATTCCTCATAAAAAATCGCTGTGTACCTTACAATCATAATCAAACGAGTAAGTGGCAATATCATCCGTGATTATGCATTGCTTGGTGCGAAACGTTACCAAAGTTTACTTGGTGCATTTAAATACACCTGTGTCATGTTTGCCCTAATCATGTTTGAAGTGTGAGTGCAATCCACACAGCCCACCTAAACACTACACATATATATTTTGATTTAGGTCGTTTTTGTACAATAAACATCAACCAACCCATCCATCCAACTATCTGACCATCCGTCCATCCTTATTAACCTGCATGAATCAATGTATTAATCCATCAATCCATTCATCCATCCGTCCATCAATCCAACCAACCATCCATCCATCCATCCATGCATGCATACATACATACATACATACATACATACATACATACATACATACATTCATACATACATACATACATACATACATACATACATACATACATACATACATACATACATACATACATACATACATACATACATACATACATACATACATACATACATACATACATACATACATACATACATACATACATACATACATTCATGCATAATATTATAATATACAAACGCATAAAGTTAGACAATTTTATCAGATGTTGGAGTTTTTAAACATGCAAGCATTGCAAATATTTTGTCTCTTATTAATTCATAACCTAGTATCACGAACCTATAATTTGGCTTATTCTTGATTTCTCTTGCGGCATAGTTTTGTGGTCCATGAGTAACCCTTTCTGAAACGAAGACTGGTACTTTAATATTAGCATCAGGAAAACACATCCCAATTAAATCATATTAAACACTTAAATATATTAATTGATCAATAGATGTGCTGTTCTGTACTAGAATGTCTCCAACAAAAATGTTAAAGTTAATTTAATATTTGTTGTATATAATGTAACTATTTATCTCTGCAGGGGATAAGGGTCAGACGTGGTATGAGGCCTTCCGCATATGCGAATCTCAGGGGAAAACTCTTCCACGTATCATGTCATTTGGATGGCATTTCAGGCCTGAAGAGCTGAACATCTCAGATCCATGGGTTTCATTTTGGATTGGAGAATTATATGACCCTATCATAAATGATAACAGTAAGTTAACTCTATGTCATTCAAAGAAATTAAATATATTAATTGTTTTGATTTGGATGTTTAACACTTGTTTAAATTAACGAACTGAATAGGTATATAATCCTAGTAAAATTTGGCCGCCTAGACAGTTCATATCTCTGATTTTGTGGTAATTGTAAAAAATACATTTCCTTGCTATAATAAATTGATATATATTAGCAATTACTATCAACATCATGTAATAGTCTTCGAGTCTACCCGAGTACTTGGACAGCGTCTTATGAGATTTACTTAAGGTTTTCAACATGGTTTTATTTTCCCAAATTATGCCTAGACGTATACCCTTTTAGACCAGAACACAATATTTAGAAATCATCGTGATAAATACGTCTAATAAAGTTCTACATCAAATATAAATATAGATACAACCTACTTGAGTTTTAAGAAAATTCAAAAAGTGAGTGATTTTGATTCTGATATAATATTGTGTGCAAACGTATTCACTAATAAATTTAATGTGTCATGAACTATTCAAACTGCGACTCCAGCAGTATTTTACTTGCATCAAACAGCATATTAAATTAAATAATCTTCTTTGCAATGGCGTTGCTATTAGTCATTGTATTTCCTCAGGGGATAGGATGATGGCATTTAAGAATTTATTCATAGAGAAAACAAGTCTTACGTTTTTGGAAAATGTAGATTAGAGAATAGTAATAAAATGATACAAAATCAGGATGTTCAAATTGATAAGTATCATTTTATTGAGAAAAGTATTAGAGGAGGGGTACGTGTAATTTAAAAGAAATACGTGCATGGAAATGATAAGTATATGAAAGAATTTTATAAACTTGAGAAATCATCATTTATATTGCATCTCGATAAATAAAAAACTTTGTATAAATTGGCAATGTCTCAGTCGATGCCTTACGCTTGCTATAATTGGGTTAATTCATCGATTGCTTCAAATATGCAATTTGTTTTGAAAAAAGAGCTCTAATACCGATTATTCATGTTTTATTTAAGTTTGATTATCCTGAAAATTTACATTATTTACACAAGGAATATTCGTTTATACCATAAAAAATAATCATATCAGATTTGCTGTTATCTTACAAGCAAATTAAATATCGGCGTAGTCAACCTTCTTCAATTGAGAATCTGCTACGTAATATGTTATATTAAAGGAATTACATTTGTCATTATAGAAATTTGAGAGAGTCAGTTGAACATGGTTAAATTGTAACAAAATTTCATAGAATATTTCGATCAAATCAATCTAGTTGGATGTTGTATTGTATTTAATATAAAAATGACTAAAGGACTATATCAATTTTAGATTTTGAAAAAGACATTTTTGAATTAATGAATACTCGGTGTGTGGTAAGACAATGGAGAATATAAGAAATCGCGTTTACATTAATATTGTAAATTATGCAAAACGTTGTGAGAAATTAGCTGTTTCAAAATTTGCTTGTATCATACTGTTACGTGTTGGCTTGTTTAAAATAACACAAAGAAAAGAGCAAAGACAAAAGCTTTGTAACTTTTAACAAAAATAATTTATTTCCTTAGAAAATACAGCGAAGTAAAAATATGAAATAGGACTTAATGTTTGTACAGAAAATCAAACATTTTCCCTAGATATGTGAAACGAATATATCAGATCAATGAAAATACTAATTGAAGTAGTTTGAATCTACATTCCCTTCCACGATGGCGAATGATGACTTCAGTCGACGGTTTTACAATTTTCGACGAATATCCCGAATTTTCACTTTGATTCACAATTTATACTGTTCTCTTCCAATTTAAAATCAATTTCACTAAATGCCTTTGTTCAATGGCTGTTGTGCGGTTCTCTAGGGAAAATAATTATTGCTTGATAATTAGATGAACTACAGCTGTCATCTAAAACAATATGCATCTTTTTCTACAGACGTACAGACGTACAAACGAACAACTCTTTCTCGCACTACCAAATAATACCTTCTTCACAAGTTATTAGAACAACGCTTGAAGGTGTTAAAATATTACAATGTCTACTCCTTCACAGATACCTGAGCATTTAAACTGTACACACGCAAGAAGAACGTGTGGTGATTTCGAAATCTCGCCATCGGAGTGCATTATGTCAACAAGTATAATAAAAAATGACACTGCTCACAATCAATAATCTACCTAGCTTGTTTATCAAGCCAGCAATCTAAGAAAATTGCTTACGAAATCCGAAGTCTAAGGGTCGGTCCTGTGAGCATAATCGTCGTATCAATGATAATTATGTTAAATGATACAGTTATGAAATAAATACAATTCAAATTGTATCACACAAGAAGTTAAACTAAATGCACGAGATAGTACCGATAAGTAAAATCTCAGCATGATATTGAAACGAAAAACTAATTTGATTCTAGATAAACCAATATCTCTTGGCGCTTCAGTAGCTGAGATCTCGAAGTGGCTAATGTTCGATTTTGACTATAATTTTAACAAAATATTTTGACCTAAATCAAATATGCTGTTTACTGTTAAAGATTTTCTTGTTTATGAAATATTTGCTAATGATGTTTCTCAAGATGTTTTTAATCGTCGTGGTGAGCTTGATCCTTGCAATACTACTAAAGACAGGTTTGTTTCATGATCTGCTTAACAATAAGTAATGGGTTTGACGAAAGTCGACTTGAACTTAAATATTGTGTCAGTAGTAATAAACTGTATTCGCTTATCACCGCTGCAGCAAGTGAGACGAAAAGTTTAAAAATGTTTTAAAAATTGTTTTAAGAACATTGCTACGTACCTAGATTAACTCTCGGTGTTATCAAATAGTAAAAAGCATACAGGAAAAATCACAACAATCAGATCCTACAATGATGAACTAGTTACCTTTAAAATTCTCAAACAATCAATAATGAATTTTGATAATGAAAGATTCTGTGATGATGGAATAAATACATTTGCGTTGGGTCATAAATGTCAATAATTTGATAATATTCTTTGTAGTTGTTTTTGTTATCTTCTGCTTGTTATTTAATTTTTAGTATTTTATTTTATTATTTATTTATTGCTCATGTTAACTTGTTAAGGACTAGAAGAAAATGTGTCAATGAACAATTATAAAATACAAAATTTATTTTCATTTATAATATATTTGTTTTAAAACTTAAAGAACTTCTGTATATAATATAATTTAAATGTACGGAAAAAATATCTTCTCCGAGCAACGATTTTTTTCCAATGGTGGGGCAATTATTTATCTTTAGATAGATCCTTTATAACCCTCAAAACGGGTTTTTTTATGGCAAAGCGCTCAAGGTAATAGACACGCGCTAATAACTTCATTTTTCACTGATGCTAACGTTGCCAACAATGTTCGGATTAATTGTTTTCAATTTTGTAACTTTAACCCGTATCATTCACTGAACTTTGATGTCAATAAAACTGAGTAAATGGAGGTATTGTCTAATTTTCGAGGCTGATCTGAATTGTCGGAAGATAAATTACATACGTGATTGCGACTCATTGTTATTATATTGTACGTTTATCTTAGACTGAAAATCTGTTGAATTTTTAATGTACCTCAACACTAAAAACAGTTCTTATGAAAAGCATAAAGGTGTCCATGCAAATCTCTGCACATTATCCGTTCTGATCCTCTTCTGGAGTATGGTCATAACTTCTAAATTATCTTTGCAAACGATTACATGGGTAACCCTATAAAATGGTGTCTGTTATGGTCAATTTGTTGAATAAATTTGGTTACCTGACTAGGAATGGTCAATAATTTTACTTTGAAGTGCGTTTATTGTTGAAATGTAATATTGTCATATTAGCTGCCCGTGTGTGATCTTGTAGTTGTTAAACTTCGTAGTTTGGATTGTTTAAGGATCCTATTAACTGAAGTATGCCAGCCTTTCTCATACGGCATGTTATTTTTATTCCACGTCTTTGCTTGAAGCGTTTAATGATAGAGGGAAGTAGCTGGTTTTCATTGTTTGACTGCAAATTCCGTCATTGAAATGGTTCAGAATTTTTTTTTGTAGGATCAGAAACTGTATGACATTGAACCTTTTGTACTATTTCATTGACTTCAAACCGAAAGGACAATCACGCAATTTATAACCTTTATGATTTGAACTAGTGTTTACCTATCTTCCTAATTAATCTGTTGTGTTAACCTACACCTATAATTTTCTTACTCACCTGCTTTGGTTTGGACGGGACATAATATTGTAACATTCATTATTAATAGATGATGTTACGCCTAAATATTAATGCTACAAGGGAAGTTCGTATCTCAAAAGCATTATATTTCTTCACTTTATAGTTTCTAACATTTGCTATCAATACGATCTTTCTGTGAAAATAACATGTTTCAAAGAGCGTGTCTATTGCATCACTTATCGCTTAGAGGTGAACAAAAATGCATCAAACATGCTCCAATCAGGTCCTACCGTGTATGCTCACATGATTAATTTTCAGAACTTTACTCCGTTTTTGAAAATCAGAAATTATTAATTGTTATTGAGTGGTTTTCGAACATTGGCTCATTTTATTCTGTAGTTCAAATAAAAAAAGACTATTCAGAGCAATGACAACAACGTAGTCAGATTTGTTACTGACCACAATATTGAATGTTGATGTCGTGTCTGCTTATTATAGCACTTTCTCTCTTGTTCATAAGTTTTATGCAACTGTCACTCCCACATGCGAAATCGTCATTCTTGTGTGACTCTCAGCGTGGAAGTTAGTGTCATTTTACATAGCAGAATCTATTACAGATCGGTTACTTATATAAGGAAACAGAAATATTATTTTTAAAAAACGGAACAATAACAGAGCACCATTTAAGTCAAAAGCAGAATTAAATATCAACAAAATGGATAAATGGCAAATCATCTGAAAGTTTGTCCCATGTATCCAGCATTATATTAAGTAAAATGTGCACGAATTAGAGTTCTAAGTTGTAAGCGCCATACGTCAATAAACACTGAACTCCGTTTTAACGTTTATACATTTGCTTGTAAGCTGAAAATTCCATTCGATATTGATTTGTTGTTGGTTTTTTTTTTTCTTTTTTTTGGTGCTATTTTAAGATGGAAAGCAAGCAAATGAATGTTGTGAAGTATTATTGAAAATGGGGGAATCCGATTTCTTGACTACTTGCTCTGATTGTAGAAGGCATTTTGCGCACTATTGTGCAATAGGTAAGTTAAAGATTCTTCTTCAGATTTACACACACTCACACACACACACACAGACACACACACACACACACGTTTAGATCACAAATCTATGGCGTATATTCTTGCAGTGCCATTGTGTGCTAAGCTGTCGATTTCCTTCCAAATCTCCGCTTTGTTTTAGCCCAATCGTTTCCATGAAAAATACAAAACTATTCATTATTGTATACATGTTCATTTTGCTGGAATCTTTATATGCCAAAATTGTTTTTGTCAATGTCTCTGTTTCTCTTTGTGATGAAAGTGCCGGATATATCTGATATCTGTCATGCATCTTGATCATCGTATGAAGGTTAAAAACAGCAGAGAGGGTGATCACTACAATTATTTTTCGACCAAAGATATTAAATGTGAAAATCATACTAAATAAGGCAAAAAATATAGAGTCAATAACGCTAAACCAAAACTGCTAACCGAACTGAGATCCTCTTTACGTTGGTTATTTTGCTGTTACTCATTCGTGGTACCTTGTATGTAATGTATGTCAGTCCACCCTCTCTGCTGCTGTAGTTAAACAAACATCGTGTCATGTCCGTTACGATATCTTGACCTAGGATCATGTAAATTTATTGTTATGAAACAAACGGGTAGATTGTGCTTTTGAAAAAAGGTTTTGAATTTAATCATATCGATATCCCCTGAACACCAAATATAACACATATTTTGCAGCGCGTAAGTACCAAACCCATTAAGCACAAGTAAGTATTTTAGGTATTTGCTCACATCTTTGAGCAACATAAGTCACGTCTGTGTTTTTGTGTCTACCTCGATAAAATATCCTGGCAGGATTTGATTGTTTGTCCACCAAAGTATCGTTCACTACTAAATTATTTACATGTCCATTAGGGTCATCTACAGATGGCTCGTCATCAATACTAGTACTAAAATCAGAAATATCATTACCGTCTTCATTCAGGTACTTTGCATTTTCATTAAAATCTTTAAGTACTTGATATCATCGTATATCATCTACAGATGGTGCCACTAAATATAATTTATCTCACTTGAACCATCTCATTATTAAGTTAAACAATAATGGCGTCTTACCACCTCCAATTATTGTTATTCTGAGAGAATTCGGTACCGCTGGATGATTTTAGATTTGCTCTTGTGTTCGTGTCGCCAAAAACGTCAGTTATATCCACAATAATAAATAATAAAGATTTATATTGTGACCGATCCAAGGCAACCACCCCAACCATAGATTAAAATTACAATAATAAAAAAACAAATGTGCAATGACAGGTAAGTGTGCAAAGTGTTGCACAAAATTGAAAAATTATTATTTCGTCTAGCACAAAGGCTGGATGTGATTTCGCATCTTCTTGAGGAAAATATTTCCAGTGAAGATCCTGGGGATACAAATCTATCCAAATTGTGGTCCTGGAACTCGATTTGATATTCGACTTGACGAACGTAATCATCAAAACCCTGGAAGAGTATCCAAAATATATGATTGATCATGCGACACGTTCATGATGTTGTGTATCGAAGCAATATTTTACAACAACGACAATTCATAGATGCGAAATTGATTCACGCATTAAATTCTAATAAAGATAAATCTCAGAGAAAAAACTCGCTAGTCTATTGAAATCATCTGTGAAGGAAAACTTATTCTAGGACTGGCAATTAATTATATAACTATTATAATGATAACTTTTTCGCAAATTTGAATGACTAGATACAAGGAAATACGTTTAAGTCAAAATTTGTTGAGAGTCCTTTATCGCATCTCTGGCCATCTCGCTCGTTGGATGTCGGAATATTTAAAGTCTCCAGAACATTATCCAAGAAAACTTCCAGGATAAGACGCTGCCTAAAAATCGTGAGATAGGAATTTTCTCGGTCTGATATATGTTGGTTACTGTTTCCCTTTCTTTGTCTATCTATCTGCATGTTCTTATAGGTATATAGAGACAGTAGAAAAAAAGACTGAATAAGTGTTTGCAGTTATATCCTTATATACGCTTATTAATTCCAGATTCACAGAATATAACTCGAGAAAGCGGTACTGCTGATTTCACTACATGGTCAGAGGCTTTTGAAGATTGTGAGGACAAAAATATGATGCTTCCATCCCCAGTGAATAAAGGTCTTTTAGAAGCAGTACGAGTTCACGACCGTACCCTTTGGACCGATGTTGTTAGGAGAGTAAATATTGCTCCTAATAGACGTACGTGTTACCAAAATATATAAATAGGTTTTTAATATAAACGCATGTATTTTTTCAAACAAAATTAAACATTACTTATTGATGAAAACGGAATATCGTTTTGATTGTAACAAGTACGGATGTCACGGCTATTGTCAATCTTAAGAACAAAATGACCTTACAGGAGTATGAAGACCGAAGCTGTTACGGTGTTTTCTTCACAAAATCGGAAAAAAAGTTTAAAAAGATATTTTTATACACATATAAACTAGCACAGGAGGAATTATTTAGTGGTTATTTAAAAAGCATGTATCTTCTTACACTATATATATATATATATATATATATATATATATATATATATATATATATATGAAATCATTTTTATGATTAAGACACATATATATTGGTTATTTATAATTATAATTGCACACTTAAATATAATTGTATTTTCATCTCATAACAGCTAAAAATGGGGACTACTGTTTGTGTTCTCTTGGTGACATAAGTTACTACCAAAATTGTCTTACACGACGAAGGACGCTTTGTTTTCCCGGTAAGTAAACATATATGGCGTTTATTTAAGAAAGTTGATATTCATTTCATACATGTTAATTCATTTATAATACCAGTAAAAATACATCGTATTTCAGATTGCAGACAGGTCTCTCTAGAGACCTGCAGCAATAATTTTGACTGGGTAAATGCAGGTAAAATATTACTGCTAGTTCTACAAATACTATTGCTACTACTACAACTTCTTGCACTAATAAAACGATTATGCTGGTTAAACTACAACTATGAATCCTATGAATGCTGTCTTTAATTACTTTAAGAGGTACAGATACTTAATTCAATTATGTACTATGACCATTTATTATGCACATACATACAAACACACACATATGTATGTATGTATGTATGTATGTATGTATGTATGTATGTATGTATGTATGTATGTATGTATGTATGTATGTATGTATGTATGTATGTATGTATGTATGTATGTATGTATGTATGTATGTATGTATGTATGTATGTATGTATGTATGTGTATATGTATGTGTATATGTATGTGTATATGTATGTGTATATGTATGTGTATGTGTATATGTATGTATGTATGTATGTATGTATGTATGTATGTATGTATGTATGTATGTATGTATGTATGTATGTATGTATGTATGTATGTATGTATGTATGTATGTAGGTAGGTAGGTAGGTAGGTAGGTAGGTAGGTAGGTAGGTACGTACGTACGTACGTACGTACGTACGTACGTACGTACGTACGTACGTATGTATGTATGTATGTATGTATGTATGTATGTATGTATGTATGTATGTATGTATGTATGTATGTATGTATTTATGTATGTATGTATGTATGTATGTATTATATGGAGATCACAGTAATGGGAGTTGAGTCCCAGGTAAAAATCATGAATTTTTTATCTCACGAATCTACAAATCTATGACCGGATAATGACTATCGAGATCGGATATGGTGCATCCATTATACGCATAAAATATATACGTTAATCGTTATCCTCATACATATTTCTTTACAAACGTGTTGTCTTCATTTCAGACACCACACATAAATCAGATGTTACACATTATCCCGATACATCGATGAGAACTGTATTCCAAATGCATTTCAATAGTATGTATTGTTCTGATATGCCAATAGTTTTGAATGAGATAGTATGAATATAGTCTTGATGATCCACCATGATATAATATATAATGTTTCTTGGCTGTCATCAATAAACGAAAAGTTGTGTGTCAGTCCATAAAGTGAATAAGTAGGTACCTTGCACTTTCAATAAATAGTAAATAAGTATAATAAATAATTTTGCTAAAATTGTATCTGGACAAAACTTGAAATGGTTTCACAGACTGAAATTATATTGCAAATTAATACTTTGTTTACCTCATTCCTCTTACTAACTTCACTTTAACAAAGTCACAACAAAATGCACATCACCTAAGTCACTTCTAGTACATACTAGGTTTTTAAATGATTCTAATAATTGAAGTAACATATCAGTAAGCGATGTATTATCGCAAACCAAAAATAGGAAACGTTTGGTACATACAAATCTCTGCTATAAATTTAATGAAAGAAAAGTTCTGATTTAATTACTTTCAGAGTATGTTGGCTATATTATATTCTTAAGCAACATTATGTTTATCTTTATCCGCATACATATTTCTTTAAAATCTTGTTGTCTATATTACAGACACCACCCAGAAATCAAGTGGTACATATTATCCAGATACATCGATAACAACTGTAAAGGTCAACAACACAATATTCTCTACGAAACTCACGGGGATTGGTATAGAAAGTGCAACTAATCCTTATGCTAAAGATAGAAGTCCAGCAGGTTAGTAAACGTTTGTACATTTGATGTTATGTGTGTGCTCTGTTTGCGGTGAAGTTAGGTCAAAGATTCAAAATCATCTACTTCAGGAGAAAAGGAGTAAAAAAGAATGTTTGAAAAGTTCCATTCCATAACAAATCATGTTCTTAATTAAGGCTGCTTGTCGGGCTTGAGAAAACAAATGGTCATTTAGATTAATATTGACATGAATAATCTGTTTAGTGGTTATTCACATAATAATGAGTATGTATGTATGTATGTATGTATGTATGTATGTATGTATGTATGTATGTATGTATGTATGTATGTATGTATGTATGTATGTATGTATGTATGTATGTATGTATGTATGTATGTATGTATGTATGTATGTATGTATGCCTGTAAAATGCTATATGGTTACAAGCATATGACTATATATTTGTCCTAAATTTACCAAATTTGCATCGGGTCACGAGTGGCCTAGTGGTCTAAAGCGCTGTCCGGTACGGATCAATGCCATCTCACCTCTGTCTGCGTAGGTTCGAGTCTAAGATTCGGCGAATGTAGATATGTGAGAAAGCTTGCCATTAACTTCTCTTGGGTCGGTGGTTCTTTTTGTTTCTTCCTCCACCATTAATACTGGCCGCAATGTATAGCCTATTGTGTGCTGAAAAAAGCGTTAAACCCCACAACAACCAACCAACCAACCTATTTTGCACATTTAGTTCTTCATGGAACATCAATCAATAAATGTCTTTAGAATGACCTATTAATTGTAATAAAACTGGCATAACATCAGTGTTTGGCATATAGCAAGATCCCATAAAATACATAAGTGGCACTGTAAAAAATAACTTTTATAAAAATGAACGCTAGTAGCAATGTGGCACGCTTTCGCAAAGTTGTTTCGTTTGTTGGTCACTACACCATCGTGAAATTATACCTTGAGACTGACTGGCTCAATGCATACCGTTAGTCGCCAGTCCCTAAACTAAAGTTAAAGTTTGAAATCGAAAGGACAAATACATTTGCTTATTAAAAATAGCATCATGGCCCTGAGTGGCCTAGTGTGTTCGAGTCTAGGATTCGGCGAATGTGGATATGTGAGAAAGCTTGACAGTAGCTTCTCTTTGGTAGGTGATTCTTTCCGGAGATATCCCGCTTTCTTCCTCCACCATTAATATGACCGCCATGTTTAGCATATTCTGTGCTGAAAAATTGCGTTAAGCCCCAGAACAACAACAACAACAAAATAACATCTGTCCAGGTTCTCAGTATGAATACATTGCGGACTTAACAGAGAATATTGCTACCGTCATTTTATATACATTTGTCAGAATCAGTTGTATACATTAATGTGCGTTTTAGATTTGCAGTTAGTCCAATAAAGGGTAACACATTTCATTCGTTAAGAATGCTCTTGTGCCGACACATTCTTCATATAATTTATTAGATGATGCGGAGTAATAAGTGGAAATGTTTGCTTACTAATCCGAAATGAAAAAAACCATGCCAACTTGGCCCATACAAACTGTGTTAGAGAAATTGTCCATAACATGGAAACGCTTCTAAGTAGTAACAAGCTACAAGACCATATAATTGCATGCAAATGTATTTGACAGTAAAATCTAAGATATAACCCAAACAATGAATTCATAGAATATTAAAAGAATATACACTTTGACGAAATTAATCAGTTGGAGTTTGGGTCCAATTTTACCTTTATACATATGATAGCTCAAGTAAACAATTAACAGAAACATGTTATCAGCTGCATGCTGAAACAAAATTCATGCATTTATTTCCTGTCAGAAAACTGGACTCTGAGTGGAATCATTATCGGGATCCTGTCAACGCTTCTTCTTCTCGCATTAATGATTTTGATAGTAATTGCACTCAAATTAAGGTGAGTAAGTTTCGTAACGCTTATTATTCAGTATGTTAACATATTTGTGTCTGTTCTGGTCTGAATGTGCATATATATATATATATATATATATATATATATATATATATATATATATATATATATATATATATATATATATATATATATATATATATATATATATATATATATATATATACAGTTGTTCTTCATCAATATCGAATTTCATAAGATAAAAGTTTAAGATTTCTTCTAGCGTCAAGGGAGGTGACAAGTTAGAAAAGCACAGAGCATAAGAAACTTCAAATTTTGAATAACGGACGTAGAATTCTCATTTCAAATACAACTAAATTTTGATTTTTTATAGCAATTCATCTTCTAATATGATCCTTCCTGCAACCATTTAGTCATACGTCAATAAGCTTTTCTGAAACATGATACACATACTTAGTTGCCGTAGCACAGACTGCTAGAATGAAAAGAAGAATAATGATGAATCTATAGACATTATACAATTGATATAGAAAATGTTTGTTTAGTACTATACAGAGATGCTATTCAAGGTCTTCGGGTCATCGGCACTCATCTCCTAGCTTGCATACATCAGTCTATCCTTGTTCCGTCACGTCTTAACACGCATCGTCAAGACATGATGTAGCTTATTTGGTGTTGTAGGCACTTTTTTGTAGCAGACATACTCGTATCGCGATCTAATAATTTTTTCTCATCTGTCTCCATAGTGATTCCGGATTGTTGTGATATAAAAAAGTACAAAATATGATATATCCATTTTGTATTTTCCAGGAAAATTCTTAGGCTTGTAGAACAAAAGGGAAAATCTCAGAAAGAATTTGCACAACTAGATCTTTCATCAGCTTACCAGACGCTGAACAGCAGAAGCAATCAATCAGAGAATGTTTATAATACAATAAAGATTGACACAAATGCCCCGTGATAGCAAAATCTCACAGGTTGTTGGATATATATTGCAACATTTGATACCAATATCTATATTAAATATATTATATATATATATATATATATATATATATATATATATATATATATATATATATATATATATATATATATATATGGGGTGTAATTTTGTCAGCATTAGCTTCTATATGCCTTTTTATTTCATATAGCTGGAAATATGTAATATTCGAATCGACATTGTTCTATTTTAGTAAATCTGATATCAATATATTTACATTATATCTAATAATATTATATGGAATTAATGTATGCAGGAAAGAGCTGTAGTAGGTAGATTTATATGGCAGATAATCATTGTAGCAACTTGTATGGTTAGATACTATTATATCTATGAAACTTTATTGTTGCTAAGAAAAACCCTATTAACGTTAATATATCTCTAGAGATAATCTAACTATTTAAGAAAAAAATTGATAATTTCAATGATATTGAGCGACAAGTGTTTTTGCAGACATAAAACAAACAAGGTCGGAAGAACAATTTCATTCGTATTATGACATAAGTAAAGTAAACTGCATTCCACTTCCATCACTTGAAATCTCTAGAAATTGTTATTAAGAAATTATTACAATGAATTCGAGAAAAAAATTCTCACAAAACCATACGATCACATAATGTTAAAAGTAACTTATGATATCGGTCTTCTTATGATTGAACGAGACAGACTCCAAAAAGTAATGCTAATAATTTGTAATGTCCCATACGCGATTATCAATCAACATTTCCTCAAATATTTTATGTTGAATCATAAAGTTTGGCACTAGGGTTTTTATAATCAAACAGAGAGAGGATTTGGTAATTTGGTAAATAAATATGATTTGTATGAACATGACATATAAAACGCGTTTGATTCAAACAGTTGGTTGAAGAAAAATGAGGTATTGACAGATAAACGATTTGATGATACTTCGTCTGATGTTTGTGGCGTGTACAGGGATCTTATAGGTGATCCTAACAAGAAGCTTTGCGATTTTCTTGATTCGATTGTTGGTACTAGAACTTATAGAATAGTGTAAAAAGGTGTAAGCACCTTTTTATATAATGATGAAAACAAATCATCGAATTCAATCATAGTTCTGGGGAAATTTCAAAACAAGATGTTGAAGCTCAAATGCAATATTACAAATATTATCATAAAAACCTCTGGTGTGTAAAACAACGTTACAAATACTAAAGAAAAATACTTCGAGTAATATCATATTTACCAATGCCCATGAAACGCTCAAGTATATTTTCGAGTAGAGCATCATAAAATCCGTTTTTGTTAATAATATCTGGTGTAGTTGCTTCTCTTGAAACAGCGTGTAAGAAAACTGCTATTCGGCTTGAGACCCCAAAAATGCCTGCAAAACGGCTTGTATCACATATAAAAATTTGCTTGATCATATACGACCTTATTTGCGAGGTATGAAATATGATACGGACAATTTAATGCGCGTATTTCGTATTATTCACAGTATATTAACATATATTCTGCCATTGAGAGTCACCAGGCATGACACAGATTATCTAAAACGCATTATATATATATATATATATATATATATATATATATATATATATATATATATATATATATATATATATATATATATATATATATATATATATATATATATATATATATATATATATATAATGTACTTCTGTCATTAAACCAAACATTTTGGATATGAAATAAGAAACTAACAAACAGATTTTGTAGGAGATTTAATTCAATAAAATCAGCGTCAGGTTATACTGGTATAAAATCTAAAATAATAAGCGATTGTATTAAAAAAAGTAGACTATCATATATCACCGAAATATGTGTCAGTATGCTTATTCGCGACTGAACATAATGAGCCAATACCGGGTTGGTCAAATGATGTAATAACATTTTTGATAATATGGTCGATATATTATTTGATAAAGATATTACTTTAGCTAAAGAAAATTAAACATCTACTTTGTATTATAATGTTTTTCGTATTTGCTAACTCTCATAACTGAACATATGTTAACATGCTATAAATAATTCGGAACTCGTGTTTTAAGTCGTCCATATCATATTTTATACCACGCAAATAAGATCGAATATGATCACGTCGTTTTTGTAGATAATACTTGCTGTTTTGCAAGGATTTGTTTTAGTCGTGAGTCGAAGTACCACTTTTTACACGCTGCTGTAAGAGTAACACCAGCACCGATATGATCAACAAAAACGGATTTAATGATGTGCCACTGGATATTATACCTGAGCCGTTCATTAAAAGCAATAGATATTATATCACTCGAATTATTTTGGTATAGTATCTGTAAACTGTTTGACGCGCCAAAGATTTTTATGACAGTTTCTGTAATATTGCATTAGAACGTCAACATCTTGTTTTGGAATGTTTTCTGAAATATGATTAAAATCAACTATATAATATTTGTTTACTTATCTTTTCATCATAACATATTTATTTAGATAATTTATACCGACATTAAAATAACGAATTCGGGCGTTTCAGCTACAAATTCAATACACCACCAGCAAGTAGGTGCGGTTAATATTTTATTATCTATCAACATAAACATTTCATCGGTATCTTTGTTTAATACTATATACACAGTTCCAGAAAAATCATTAGTTGAATGATGCCATGGAATGTAAATATACTAAACTTTGCACTACTAAACACGGACAGCCTATCAACACCAGTGACCTCTGCGGTGTGTTTAGAAGTGTAATTTTGCTGTGACCATGTTGCTTTTTCTGATGCTCTTGTGTACGCGATATTGTTATTTCATTCGTGAAGGATGTTAACAAAATTAGTTGTTGAACGATATAAGGCATACCACTAAAGATATCGTTAATTCTTGCGTCAATGTCAGCGAGTTTAAATCAACAGTTGGTGTAGTTTAGAAAAGAAATCATTACTAGCTCTGTTAAAACTTCTACGAAGATTTAGAAGTTTTTGTACTTGATTAGTATAGTCAGTTCTAAATGCAGCAATTCCATCATTGATTGTCGTTAATGAAGTTGCTATTGAAATTTCCTTATGAACGACGTATTTTGTAGTTGCATCGTCAAAATCCGTTTTTGGTTCTTTGAGAACAGTAATAACATTATTATTCATATTTAGAAACGAATTCATGATACCACTATTCACTGGCACGTACTTAGATTCTTGATCTTCTATGTATTTGTTGTTGCTGCGTCTGTATCAGCGACTGAGATTCCAAGATATCTAACTTTTTCCTGATATTATTATGTCACCAGTAAATACATCGCCAGCTTTCTAAATATAATCGTAAAGGACTTGCCAGAATCTTGTATTTTACCTTGATCACCAAAAGTAACGATATTATTAGTAACTGCGGTGGGAATACGTATATGTACATATTATAGTTGTATATTAATGTTTTTAATCGTCCTTCTTTATCTTGAAAAATAACAACTTCATTTTCAATAACACCTACAATATTTTATAAATTAATAATTTCACTTTTGAGCTGACCAAGAGTTGCGTATTTAGATAAGTCACCTTGCTTAACATATCACCAATGTCCTACTGATGTTCCAAAATGTTGAATAAAAACTCATTATTTATTTATCATTGACAAAATTATATACCAATACAATTGAATAACAATAATGGAAAAATTGAGGATATTAAATTTTGCTACAGAGCGGCTGATGAAACATAAACATAACAATGAGCTTCCAGATTGTCATTTTCTTATCTTTAGTTGAACTGGGTCGGGAAAAATAAATTTGCTTATGAATTTACTTCTCGGAGATAATTTTAATTACGATTGCGATTATATTTACGCAACAAGATAAGTACGAGCTACTTAAAAATTACAATTACAAACTTCGTGATGATCTTGAGGCTGGCGAAGATGTTTTATTATGAGACAACCGGAAGGATTTATTCCAGTTAATCAACTTGATACGTTGGAACAAAATAAAAAAGTTATTTTTGATGATATTCCGCTAAACAATGAAGAAATGAATAAAATCGGATTTTATTTTTAACTGTCGCGAAATAAGAAATGTAATTCTATTTATCGCGATCAGGGATATTATGTCGATATATTTATCAGCCGAAATACTGTTTTTTGATATTTGTCCTGGACTTGACAATATTGACGTAAGAAATATCGAAAAATATCAACACGACGATGTAACAAAAGATAGATTTATTGAACTATATCGTCAAGCAAGCGGAAATAAATATGACTTTTTATTTTTAGAAAGTTAACGTATAATTCGAGTAAAATGTTTCGATGTTGTATTGAAACATATATATAGTAATTGTTATTAAAAAATAGTTTATAATTAATGGAAAAACATGCAAAGTACAGAAAACAGAAACTCTTTATAAAAATAACTTGTGTAATGTCAGACAAGATTTAAACAGTTAATAAAGCGAGCACGATGTGGTCAAGTTGCTGCAGTAGAAACAGCAGCTACAGTTCTCAAACCAGTCACTGAGGTTTACTTAGAAAACAACGTGAAAGTTAGCCACTATCAGAAGAAGAACTTTAAAACGTGCAGGAAAAGGGTCTCATTCGATTAGTTAAAGAGCAACAAGGGAGATCTGAAAATGAGACAAGATTATTAGCTGAGGTACTTGTAGCAAATATAGCTGATCCGGCTGATAGACAAGCTGCGCTAGATCGGCTGATAAATAATCCACTGGAACTTTAACAATAGAACTAGATCGTGAGAAACAATGCGAACTTGGATTTATTTCATGTAATTGTCTGAATGCTATAGCAAACGTCAAAATTAGAGAATATGACGAGCTTTTGTTTATAAATACTCGCGACGATAGTTGGAAAAAGCTAATATTTAGTAAGGGGTTTCCACTATTGCTCAAGTAGATATCAAATATGTCGATAAAAATTAAAAGAAATTAAAGCAGCGAGCAAAGAATCTGAACTTGATATTACTGTTATATTTCCACCTAAAACTCCTGCTTGGATATTATTTAAAATTTTCGCAAGTTGCCTATAACTTACATAATCTAAATAAAGTATTAAAGAACTTATAACAAAAATGAAATACAGATGATTTTGTGCCGACACCAAATTATATTACATTGCGAGCTAAAATACAAGTAAAAATCGCTTTGATAGATAATTTTTCATCACCATAAAATATTGCATCGTTGATACGATTTAAATATCAAAATTATGTTGTTATGCATGACGGTGAAGTTCGAGTAGATATAACTGAAGTAAATATAATATTGGTAAATTGTTTGATTGCATCTGGATCTTATTCAGCTAAAGGTAGCAAAGAGCAAACAATATACAGTTTTTCACCAGAAGTTAAACCAGGTTTTCTCATGCAAATTAGTCCAAGTCATATTAAATCAAATAACAGAAGTAAATATGCATTTTACAGATCAATCTGGGCTACAGATGGATTTGAATAATGAAATTGTTACTTATTTCCTGCATTTGTGCGAACAACAGTAAGACTACAAAATTATACAACCGCAGAAATAATGAAACAGAAAAGAGTGTAAAGTAGAAAACGTATGAGGATTTTGGGGAAATATATTTGCTAAAATTATTGAAAATATTCCTGGACTAGCTCATAGTGTTGTGCCAGTTGCACTTGACGCATCAAAGGCTTTTGCAACTGGAGCTGTGTCTGCTGCTGGAACAGCCAATGGACAAGAAATATCTGCTAAAATAAAAGGCGCACTACAAAGCGTTTCACCCACAATAAAACAAGCTATTTCAGAAATCGAACCTACATTAGAAACCCAACGCGCAATGATAACAGCTACAAAAAAGCTTTTATCACTATAGGCCGAGCAGATTATACAAAACTTAATATCTAAAGTAAAAGCGCCGAAATAATTTTGTATAACCTAATAAATAAAACATATTTAAAAATTATCTCGATTAGCAGAAATTTATGACTCAGACTACATATTAACGGAATTTGAATATGTCAAATATCTTGAAGAAAATGCTAACGAGCCTAATAAGACTGGCGTCAGAACATTCAATATTAGTGACGAGGATGTATTTATACAGACTCACAAAGCAATTTTGGCAATTCGTGGCCAAATTATTACAGATGCTGTTCCACCTGCCTCAATTACTGCTGGATTAGAAAGTAGCTGTTGTAATAAAATGGTAGGTGGTTATTTACGGGTTCTCGATATCAGCTGGCCAATCAAACTCTCGCAGATTTTTCAAATCATTTTCAAGTCGCAAGTACAATCTTAAATACTATTTCTTTTTCCGATGATTACTCAAGATCAATTGCAAATAAAAGGATGTAGTTTAAAGATACTAGACGTGGTTTACCTGAATCTGGAGAATTTATTCTAAGATGTGTTTTGATAATGGAGCTGATGCAAATGCAGATTTTCCAATTGTAAGACATTTTCTTATTACTAATGCTCCGCACCAACAGGAAATGCTAATGCAGATGTTAATACTTGCAATAATATTGACATAGATCCACCAGGTTCAGCTGAAAACGGCGTTGCAATATTAGATTTAGCTATTAACACAATTGAATTTCGAAAAATACGTTACAGTGAAGCTTTTGCTAGAAAAAAGGCACTTGCATCAAGAACACGTCAAATTACAACGATGCTATCACATTGTACAATATTTGGCTTTTCCAGGGGCTATAATAAATGTTTTCGCAGAGAAAAACATACACTTATTTTAGATCGAGCAGAAAAAAATGATTGTGTGTTCAGATCTGGTGGAGTTGATGTACAATTTGTCATAAACAATCTTGCGCTATGGATGCTACGAGTTAATACATCAATTACTATAATGGAAGAATGAAAATGATATACAAACGAATATAATTTATTTATTTTCAGCAACATAAAATACATCAAACTGCACTTCCGAATACCACCGATTAAACAAGGCTAGTTACAACAACATAAAGTGAGTAACTACCGCGTCAATTGTTTTTATATTTCACTAGCAAGCTTGACGTGGCAATCAGGAAAAAAATAATGCTATATTTGATAATGTTAATGTTAGACGAATATATGCTATAATAAATTCAAAACAATACCGATAAAGAGCGATTTAATGTAATTTTGCAGACGACGCTAATAAAAAATATTACTAGACCTTACATGTACTTGCTGAACGTAGTGAAAAAATATCAGGACGTTGGAGATTGATCTCATATATCAGTAGAGGAATTTCCTACACTTTTTCGGATATTTTATTTGGATGTTAATAAGCATAGCGAACGAGCTGTAGACAACACAACTGATATTGAATGTACTTGCACAGTCGGGAACGCTCCAGCAGCGCCGTTAGACGTATATGCGTTAGTGATAAGATTTGTTGCATTGACTGTCGGAGGTAAAATGTCAGTACAAGTTTAAAGTGGTTAACTCAAAGTTTGAAAAACATTAAGTTTTATCTGTAACATTATAATGACAAAGTATATAGTGAAACAAATATATTTAACTGACGGCCAGGTTAAAACAAATTAGCGGCTGCTGTTGCAAAACAAAGGCAGGTTTTATTGATGATCAATCCTAACAAAATGATTTTAACCAAAAATCAAGTAAATATATATGATCGCAAAACAAATTTTTGTTTTAAATTAAAGTGCTGCACAAATATCTGCGATGTAAAAACATAGCGGTTGCTTCGGTCTGGCACTATCAGTAATAGCCAAAATATTACTGCCTAAATTTTTGCCAGTAATTGGGACATATGGCAATCCGCAGAGTCTGGAGCAGTATCTGGCGCATAAGAAAAAGCAGTTAAATGTAATGGTATTGTCTGCGTCGATAAAATAAAGATATTTTTTGTATGAAGATCGATATCAATTTTTTGTCTAAAGAATAATATAATGCCTAAACGAAAAACGGTGCTAAAAATTACGACAAAAAATAGGCACGACAGCGACAATGTGGTTTTAATCCAATAGCTCCATTGCCAGCATGATTAGCGGGGTGTCTGTTGCCTGGTCTGTTAGGACGAGGAAGAGACTAATGCTGCCAGGAACAAGAATATAAAGTCGGGACCGACTTTGTCGGCTCCGTTAAGTAATTTTGATATAATTGATAAACTAAACAAGGTTAAAAAAAATTTCACGGAGTTTATTCCAAGGATGAGCTTATGACTCAGACATCGAAGCTATGTTTGTGTGTGATAAATATACAAGATTTTAATGACGGATCTTGCACACATTGGGTAGCTGTTTTTATGACAATTATTCTGACTTGTTCAGAATTCCACCAAGTGACGTAGGAAAAGAGTATATGAATAAAAACAAAATAATAAATCATTCGTCTAATCCCATTCAGCCAGTTGAAATTTCCGCTTGTGGATATTTTTGCATAATGTTTATTAAGCAGATGACCAAAAATCTAAATATTTTAAAGTTTATTTTACAACTTCACAAACAACCCTCTTACGCAAATGATGAAATCATAATTTTGTTTAAACTTACAAATGTAACAATGTAAAAAGTGTAAAAATAAAACAAAATATAACGACGCAAAAACAGAAAAAAGCACAAAAAAATAATAGGATAACGCTGAAAATTATTTTTGCAATCTGTGGAAAATATTTTAAAAAATGTCAGTATTATTTCATACCTTTTTTTAGGGTCAAGACGCCAGTATTGTCAGTATAAAATTGATTTTTTTTAGCATTTTTCATGCAAAATTATGATTTAGTTGTTGCCTATTGCATGATCTTTGATCTTGCATACTTTTGTGTGAAAGTATCAAACAATGATAAAATTTGTATTGGAAAACCTTATTATTTGACCCTCATAAAAGCGATAATTTCTACTAAGAAAACAAGCAAAAACGTCAGGATTTGACCAACAGACAGGTAAGTTTATGAAACTTTTGTAAGTTATAAACACATAATGACGTGCAACTGCAATACCGATAGAGAATTATGTATCGAACAAAATAAAATTGTCAAATATTGCCAGGAATGCAACAACAGAAAAATAATTGGAAAGGGTAAAGATATACATAAATTAATTCGCAAACTGCCAAAACCAAAAGGCGATTGGACATTACAGGTCATAAAAATACTGGACCTTATAACCCTCTTGACAAGCAACTTGACTAAAATGATTATCTGCTACCAGAAACAAGAACCTTGCAATCAAGTTGACCCAATAGCAATGGGTCACGATATGTGCTGCATAGATATTGAACTTCCTGGTGGCGAAACAAAACACAGCTGAGACAAAGTAATGTTAGAGGAATTTCGTGACTTAAAACCCGTATATATGTGAGGACGTGTTGACCGAAGGCTGGTCCAGAGTTTTATTGGAGGAAAATAAACACTTGGACTCGACAGAGACTTATATGATGATCTGGCAGTAGAGCAACACAGACTAAAAAAGGTTTCAGCGATTTGAAGTTGTCGCAAATATCGTTGAAGACCCTTAGGCAATCGATTTAGTTAATATGTAAAACCTAGCCCCGGTTAACGATAATAAGAGATATCTTCTTAATGTTGTCAATGTTTTCAGTAAATACGCGTTTAGCATACCAGTTTTGGATAAAACAGGAACTTAATTGACCGATATTGAAAAAAATAATAACAACTAAATAAAGAAAACCAAACATAATCTGGACCGATCATGGAGCAGAGATTTTTTAAAAAGTTCGAGCAGTTTTTGGAACGAAATAACATCAAAAATACGCTATTTGAAATGAGGGAAAATTGCTAGTGTCGAGCGATTCGACCGCACGCTCAACGAGCAAATTCAAAAGTATTTGACAGCTAAGAATACAAAGAAATATATTGACCATTTACAAAACAATTGTTGACGAATACAATAACATGAAACATCTTTAAAATGTCACCAAACGACGCGATTGCAAATCCAATGCTAGCTATCGAAAACATGTACTGCAGACACAAATTTAGAATTGGCGATAATGTTAGAATTTCCTTGACTAAAAGCATTTGAAAAATTATATACTCATAACAGGAGTGAAGAAGTATTTGTTCTTAATAATGTACTCTTAACAATACCAGTTACAAACTCGTTTACAGACTTGTTAGGTGAGTCTATAACTGGCAGCGTTTCCAAATGAGAACTTCAAATAACAATAACAGAACCAGATGTATTTGTTATTGAAATTGGTTATCGTAAAGAACGACAACAAACGTTTAGTTAAATGGCGCGGATATATTGATAAATTTAATATATGGATCAGAACTCAGTCGGTCGAATAATATTACCATATATTTGCTCGTATTTTATTAGTACTGACCTACATTTTACTGGCGTACATAAAGGCATTAAATGTAATTTTCTCGCACCATCAACTTGCATTAATTTAAATATTTTAATAAACTATAATTGTATTTTACATTTCTTTATTTTCTTTATTTCTTTATTTTCCCGGTACTTCTACGTTTAGAAAGAGCCTTATAAGTTGCCGAAATACTTGATACTTTGGCATTACTAAAATTAAATTTTAGAAACCGAAACAAAATCTTCTTCAGTCCCTAGATTAAGCTCATTATTATAATAATATTTTATCTAATTAATAAATATGTTCGAGGAAATAAAATATCATTGGCGAGTTAATATGCTAAACCAAAACGAATTAGCCGAAGCAGTTTGAAATTGTTTGCTTGGACATATTTTTTATTTTGTTGATGTTATGATAACATTAGGAGAATCTGATAACTGTTTGTTGAAAGCAGCGGATAAAATTAAGATTGGTGTAAATAAGATGAAGACAATACGATCAAATCGCTACGATATCATGAAATCTAGTCACAATTGTCTTTCTAGAAACGATATGGAAAATATTAGTTATGCTATCTGAAGATAAATCTGTTAAATGTCAGTATTAACTTTGCTGATCTTGTTTTACCGTAAGCTACATCTATCACTGATTTTTTGTTAATTTTATGGTGTTTTGCTGGAGCAGTTATTGACTTAAATTTCATTTCTTTATTAGATTCTAAATTAACTGAAATTACTTGTCAAGCACACCAAGCATCACCAGTATATCTGCTCTTTTACTATCTTCTTGATATGTTACTAAATTTAGTTTTTCTAGACTGTTGTCAGAGTTAATTTTGTTAATATGATCTATATCTACATTATTATAAATAACTCCATGACAAATTAGGTAAATAAAACGATGTAATAGATAACCGATTTGATCAGTTTTTACTCCACGTACCGTCAAATTAAGATATGAATTTTTATTTAAATTTCCAATAATATTTTTGTTATTATGTGTCTAATAAGTCCCTTATTATTTGCTTCGTATAAATCAAACTTTGAATGATGTTGATATTCATCTTGTAACCCTAAATTTCAATATTATCCTCAGCATCTACGGTATTTGCTCTGTGTACTAGTTGTTCTTCTGGATTACCGCCTCAAAACAAAGAATAAATAAAATCTTTCCTAAACATTTCACGTTTTTCAACCTTTATTGAAATTAGTATACCGGCTGTGTTGGTACACTTCGCTTTTATGTATAATATGAAATCAAAAGATCATATATTCTCGATTTATTTATAATATATCGTTTTCAAAACAGAAAATATAATGAAAAATTACTTTTTTTCAAAATTAGAAAATGTAATGCTGGTTTAGTAACTATATAATAACTTTTGCAACATATATAAGTAATATGTTCAGTGGCTGATTGCTAACGCTCTGCATTTTCATGCTCGAGGTCTGTGGTTCAAAACTTATGAAAGACAAATTGTCTGCGAGGGCGATCATATGCCAGAATTTGTAATTTCTTGGGGTCTTAGCCAGCCTCTTTCTATGTTTCAATATAAATTTGCACACCTTCAGATCATGTCAACACGTGGTGGGGTGTAATTTTGCACTTTCCCAGGGTTGATTATAGGGGATGTGTGCAGTTTTCTAGAGAGAAGGCCATCATCTTAATCATCATTATTATCATCTTCATTTTATGTAACTCATCTTCATTGTATTTATTCATATCTTAATTAAGATTCGGTGTTTTGCGCTGTTATTAACTAATATATAATCATTATATATAACCATCTTCAATGTATATAATCATAGACATCCTTAATTAAGATATAATCTTTGTATATTATCATAATCGTTGTATGTACCCATTTTATGTAACCATCTTCATCTTGAAAACGTCATCTATGTGAACAAGTATCTTTTATTGTTTTAGACAATTTTCTGTAGATTTAGTAACATCCTTATCAATTATTATATCGATCATATTATCAATAAATATCATTACATCATCTGACCCACCCATATTTCGGTGATATATGATAGCCTAGTTTTTTAATACAATCGCTTATTAATTTAGATTTATACCAGTATAACCTGACGCTGATTTGATTGAATCAAATCTCTTACAAAATCTGTTTGTTAGATCAAATCCATCATGTCTGATTTAATGACAGAAGGACATTATATAACAATAACATTTTGACTAATAAGCATATGAATTGTAATAGGAATTGAGTTGTTCCTATCTCACGTGTTACCTAAATATAGTAACAAGGAAAACATACACATACATTAACTAAACATATTTAAAAACCAATTTCGTCCGAAATTAACATCTCATATTATCACAGCATCATATCCCATTATAAGCAATCTCCATTTTGTTAATTAGTTAATTATATTTGGTGATAACATTCACTTTTATGTCCATGAATTCAACAACCTCATCCGACTGTTTGTTTAAATTTGTATCAACCTTTCTCAATATTTTAATTGTGGGGGAAATCATACAGCAGAGCAAAATAGATCACCAGCACACGAGTGCTAAACATCAGGAGTCTTTTTCTCGCTCACAAGATTAATTCCAGTTTTGAAGTATTGAGCTCTCTAACCTGTTTGATCTGCTTTTTTATGTGAGGTCTCCCTGGTAGTAAAAACGCTTGCAATATGAGTCATACTTACGTTGCTGCATGAAACAAAGACATCATGATAGTAAATCGGTCTTCATACAGATGCTGAGTTGAATTGAATTACTGGTGGTGATTATGTAGGAACTGTTCCTTGCAGGTTACTCCAATAATTTTAATAGTGCCTGATAAATTTGTTAAAATAATGCATAATTCTGATAGATCTTGAAGCGTATTCATAACATAATGATGAAGATATGTTGAGAAAAATATTACAGTATGTATATCAACATTATATAGCACTTCCAATTAAAATTTAAAGATAATGTGTTGGTTCTTTTTTTTCATCCCAGCTCTCATCTCGTCACATGGAATAACCAACATTTCATGTTGGTGTTAATTTGAATATGCTATCAATTTTATTTATACAGATATTTTCTATTATTGGTTATATTGTATGTAGCTACCTTCTACACGCCACATAAAGTGATGCATTTTTTCACAATATCATAGGCAATGCGTTCGAAGTGAAAAAAAAATATTTTCCCAGGTATTCATCCAAAAGGCAGTTATGGATGTTCCTAAAGCTGCTTCGCACACACACACACACACACACACACACACACACACACACACACACACACCAGACAAGGCCTGTTTCTTAATCGGTGTTATTACTAATGAAAAGAGCGTAATTTTATACCATAAATTTTAAAAATTATCACAGTCTGCACAGCACTTGATCTTCACCTTCGGAAGACAAATATATATCCGTTCTGGATTGGTAGTAGTCTTTTCCAAAATTTATGTGACATATTATTGAATATCACATTATGTTTCAAATAGATAACGCTAGGATATATATATATATATATATATATATATATATATATATATATATATATATATATATATATATATATATATATATATATATATATATATATATATATATATATATATATATATATATATATATATATATATATACCGATGGACAAAAAAATGATAAAATGTTGTACAAATAAGTATAAATATACTGATTAGATAATTTGGGCAATATGACAATGAATGATGGTAAAATATACACAAAGATAAATACATGTATGTATCGATGCTAAGCAATATATAATCTAAGAATAATTGCAGGCTTCTTTCAGTGTTTATGTTCGAATATCGCTAGTCATACGGGTATCTTTCTTACCCTTCGAGAATTGTATGTCAAATATACAAGAAGCCAAACACCATCTGATATTATATAGTGCGTGTAAATTAGAACCTTTGAATTAGGTGTGTTTTTAACACGTAATTTGTAAATATTTTATATCGTTAAGCCTGCAGTCTATACAACATTCGCAAATTTGACCGTGCCTAGAATATTAAAACTACTTTTTGCTCTCTCTCTCTCTCTCTCTCTCTCTCTCTCTCTCTCTCTCTCTCTCTCTCTCTCTCTCTCTCTCTCTCTCTCTCTCTCTCTCTCTCTCTCTCTCTCTCTCTCTCTCTCTCTCTCTCTCTCTCTCTCTCTCTCTCTCTCTCTCTCTCTGAAGAGAGACCTTACTTGTCAGCTGGTGCTGGTAAATTCAGTCTGTTTGCTTACAACAGCCATTATACCGTATCATTAACACTCTAACTTTATCTATTTATTTATTACTCATCAATTATCCAATCATTGTATCACTATTGAAATGCATGTGATCATATGTATTTTAACATATATATACTTTATATGCAATTAACCTCTTTTGTTACTAAAACAATTTAATTTCAGTCTGCATTACTGTTGCTGATACACGATCGGCATGAACATTTTTATGTAGTAGTATATATAGTATTTGTTTTGTTCTTATTTTTACTGAGATAACTGAAGTAAATTGTCTTGCTCAAAGACAAACCAATGTAGCTCACTTAGTCTGCTCTGGCGGTTGGATATGAACTTAAAGCCTTTTCGTGAGTTCGGCCACAACGCAAAATTTGACAACGGCGTAAATACAACACGGTTTCCCAACGTTTCATGCTAACAAGTTCTTCGTTAGGAAAAGCAGCTTCTCGGCTTTCATAAGCTAAACATTCCACTTAAAACAAAATGTGAGAAACAGCTTATTATAATCAGTGCGATAATTTACAGCAAAATAAAATGGAAAGTTGTGAAAAATTAATAGAAGAGCAAGTTGCGTATTTCACAGCGAACGAGTATGTTTTGACTTAATTCTAAGTTGTTAACAAAGGATGGTGAAACAGAAGAAATAGATATTGTTAATTTGATCTACATCCCAAACTCAGCCTCATCGTGTAGTTACGTCCTGTTGTCTACCTTGTGCAAGATTTGGTGTCTGGTATATGTTGGCAAATTAGCCAACGCTTGTTTTTCATACTGTATGTCCCCTAATATGTGATCTTCAAGTTACCCTGGCATGTAAAAGATGGTGCTTGAGATTTTTAGGTACTGCACCTGAAAACAAATCGTACATGTAACGGAAAAACCTGATTAAAATGGTAAAATATTTGTTTCGAAACTCATAAAACCATAATGTAATGCACATAGATATATTCTACAAAAATCATAACAGATCTTGTCGTCTATTTTTTATATAAACTTTTCAAAATATATAAAGTGTGAATCTCGTAATATATTCATTGGTTCGGATTTTGAGTTAAATAATAAAGTTACAAACTTCTATTGGATTACTTCTTCGCCACAGGAACACTTCAAGCTGTATCAATCCACCTCACACAGTGCATAAAAAAGGATTCATGCTTAAACTACATGCTGTATCTTTAATTACCTCTGGAGATTAGAGAAAGAATATGTTTTCAGTCTTGCTAACGTAACTATCCATGCATAACCTATATTAACACTGTTGTATTTTCTGCTCTGTATTTATTATGTATTCAAAGTTTTGTTTGTATGCAATCTCTTTGATTTATATATTTTTTGCAACAAGAAGTTCACGATCACATTTATTTTATAATATAATTATATAGCACAGTGTTGAGTACAAATTTAACAACATCCTTTAAATGTTCATCTTGAGCTATTTAGATGTTTCCAACATGTTCTCAGCGAATGTGCAAAGTCCGTTATTGTGCAAATATCAATTTCTTGCTAGTTCATTATATTCCAGGTTTACCTATTGCTGCTAAATGTGCTTAAGTCCTTACTTCTTGACCCAGTGAGCTGGTTCAAATGAGGTAGGATTAGCAATCGTATGTGTAAGATTGTAGATGGATTTTCGTTATTTGGTGTAGAATAAATGTTTAATTCTGTTTTATCTTTTCAATACATGGTATGATTAATTCTTTTTATTTTATGCACGGTTTGCAGCTATTAAAATCTACTCTGTCGTCTACTCTGTCGTGGTAAATTCTACATGTGGTTAAGTTGGATACGAACGAATACGAATATGATTGCTTTGTAATAATATACACTTGCGGTATATGGCAAGCTAATAAGATTGCTTAATATTTAACTTCAATTTCTATCAGTTTTATAATTTCATAATATTTACAAACAACCGCGTTACGCTGTATTATAACATCATACAGCAAGTATTTTGGATCAATACCGAGACTTGAACATGACAAAGCAGATTTAACACAGTCTAGTAATTAAGATTTACAATATAATAGTTAACATTAAAGGCTATACAATTTTTCTCAATAAACTGAGGAGAATTCAACAAAATCTTCAGCTACTTGATTCTACAAATAAATTACAGGTCAACACGAATGTATATAATTCATACCCACATCACATATCAATTTATATCGTATACAGATAATACTTGTTTATCGAAGAGGGAGATATATATATATATATATATATATATATATATATATATATATATATATATATATATATATATATATATATATATATATATATATATATATATATATATATATATATATATATATATATATATATATATATATATATATTGTAACGTGTTGGGTTCATAATATCACTTTTTGTAAGAACAGAGAAAATCTAATTAATACTTTCACACTGAAAGCTGCACAATCTCTCTCTTCCTCTCAAGTCTCTGAATCTTATTAAACACCTTTCACAGTCCATAATTCAATCTAGTTAAAACCTGATACTTGACACACGAAAGCAGATAAGTTTTCTCACTTCTATAATCACTGTCCTCTGACAGGCAGTTCCGTTATAATTAACAGCTCCAATTGTTTTAACCAGTGCAATGGGAAAAACATAACTGCTCCTTTCATTATAATATCATACTTCACAGTTATCTAATTTCATCACAGTATATATATAAATATATATATATTTATATATATATATATATATATATATATATATATATATATATATATATATATATATATATATATATAAATATATATATATATATATATATATATATATATATATATATATATATATATATATATATATATATATATATAAGAATATTAAAATAATATATTGAATTCATAATACAGAATCTGAATGTGTTTAATTGCAAAATGCATTTATAGTTTGCTGTAATACCTAGGAAGGGAAAAATTATATTGAGTGAGGTGATAATATGCTGAATCCTATAGCTGAGATAAGAGTAACGCGTCAAACTGGTCATTTAGGGTAAACTCACGCAAGCATTTTGATATGTTATCTCCTCTTAATATTATCGATCCTAGAGTCTACTACTTCCTTTTCAAATTCACCTTCGTTAAGAATGTGCGAAATGGAGGACCTATACTGTGGTATGTGTTTCCTTCTTTGGCTGATTGGATATTCGCCATGTCATCGTAAGTAATTTTATTTCTGAACAGATGTCAAGGTTATCGATGATCTTACATAGCTAAAAATACATTGACAAGTGTTTCCAATAATCACACGATCTTTATACGTCATTTGACTTAATCATATGTCGTGGAAGTAACCCATCAGTCCAAACAATAAGGGCTATCTCGAGGTGTATAATTCAAATATAACAAAAGAAACCCAATTACGCTAAATCACTTATTGTATGAAGGCAAATAACTTATAGATGACATGTGCTGTGATTATCTTAATAATTTGTAATATGATTATGAAAGACTAAAATTAGTATATTGTCACGTTGTAGGAAAATTTACTTTTGCTTTATGCTTCATGTATTCATATATATATATGTATATTTATATATATATATATATATATATATATATATATATATATATATATATATATATATATATATATATATATATATATATATATATGTATATATATATATATATATATATATATATATATATATATATATTCAATTCGTAATTAAGAGTACCTGGGATTATGCCAATACGTAGTATGTAAAATTACGATTATTGACCAGATTCTTACCACAAAATAAATCTGCCTGTCGGTTGTTTCATCATTACTCAACCACCAGTCCCAGATAAATTCAAACGGACTATACCACCATGTCGACCAGGTATATACTCTTATGTTTGTTTTGCAATCATCAGTGCTGCCACTATTGGCTTGGAAGAAATTTTGTGATTGGGGAACCAGAAACCCAAGATTAACAAGTAAATGTTAAATTACCCCAGAGCAGTTTTCAAAGAGATCAGAAGGCATCCAATAAAAAGAGCAATTCAGATCGTGGAGTCTCAATAAGTAACCCCTTATGTTCGGCCTAAAACCAATTTTCAATTAGTACATCTGTGAACCTCGCCAGGGGTGGATGATACATTAGTTGAGAGGTAATAGTTTCTACTCCATGTAGCCGGCGTCGTACGCTCGTGAAAAGGCGGAAAGGAATTCTGGTGAAATTCTAGGTTTGAAGTTGCGAACAAAGACTTCTTAAGGTAGCATGTATTCGCCCGAATTTGTCTTACTTTCATAACTAAGTGTTGTAAGATCACGTGGCTTGTTGTGACGTCAGCAGTCATTGTGGAAGAGCAGTGCTGGAAGGACACAATATAGAGAGTAACGGAAGTGTCAGAATGTCTGATCCGGAAGTGACAGGAGAGCACGTTGTCAAGGATACCGGAAGTACAGAAGAGAAACGAGAAGTGGACAGTAATTGACAGATGAGTATCAGAGGCAACAATGAAAGGAAACACGTTAACTTAAGACTTTTGATTTCATATGATGGTACAGTAATTGGCAACTATGTGTATATCACTGGCTGTATTTGTCCGAAAAAAAATGAGACTGAGAACTTTGTCAATGAAATTATTGAATTCATTTTATATATTTTGTTTAACTGTTATATATTTTACCTTAAGTATTGATACACCTAGACCGTCGACATTCCGACTGGAGGCTCAGAGCAGCTTAATTTTAATTGTCGACCTTCTCCGGTAATATAACTAATACCATATGAATCACGCGATATATATGAAAAGACATTTTTCAATACTTTACAGAATGAATCAAACGTACATTTCAAGCATGTCTTCCTTATACCTTTTTCGCTTTTAATGCATAGTAAATACGTTACATTGAACTGAAAATACATCAAGTGTCGTACAAGAATGAAATATTCATGATGCCTATCAGAGTAATAAATAGCCACATCACGAAAGAGGAGCTATATCTTTAAATATGGTTCCCAAATAAACAAACAATCTTATTGCACAAAATATTTTCCTGATATAAGAGCACGTTTCCTTGCTGAAAATCCAACGAAGTGAAGAAAGTGCCCTATTTTGCTATAAAACCGAAGCTTCCAATGCGATAACGGAAGTATACTGCGGTTCTTGCATAAATGATAATAAATACATGGAAGTTGGAGATCATTCAACTCTAAAGGTCATTCTAATCACTGGTAAGCAGAGATATGTAAACTCATAACTATGTGTAGTTACTTTTAACGCAATGCTTGCTATTTCATAGCCAGTTCTATTTTTAATAAAGTGTAGATAAATACGAGCTATATTACATCAATATAAACATCACATAAGGTAGATTTTTATCTTGGAATGTTGTTCAGGTACAGTCTGAGGCATGTATGTGATAATAAATAACTATACCTTTGATTGGGAGATGGAGTGGATGAATTCATTGGTTGTGCAAAGGTCAAATTAAACTTGGTATTGTATCATTTTGTCGAATTGGACATTATGCACTACTCAAACATTGCGAAAGAGCAAGAAATGATGGAGATAGATTCATACGTCGAGCAATCTTTTCTAGATTTGATTGCTTGTATATTGTCTGAATTTAAGTTAATGAAACCTGAACACATGCTTTATTCTATTTTAATTAATGGACGAATATAGGATTCCTTTAATAGCCAACAAAAATACGATTGTTTCGCTATTAATATTTAATTAGCATTCTGGACTGGACTTTTGTCTGTGTTTACGATTTTTTTTATCAACCTGAATTTTCTCTATGCTTGAATGTTGTACACATGTTATTTACTTGAATCTGTATGAAGGTCTTAACCTTGAATTTTCCATTGGAATGACCAACTTTGCAGAACATAATAATTCATTCACGTTTTAAGATCAGTCTGTAGACTCCATTTATTATCAAAGTTATGACTGTGTTTAAAACATTTATTGTGGTAGTAAGTTAATTTGCAATTAATGTGAAGTCATTTGAGACAGCTTTGATTGTATCATTGCTATATCAAGACATTCAATACTATGGTATATGAGAACATACAAACTATTTGGATATGTTCTAAGGCATTCAGGATAACCTGGAATATAATTCTCAATAATTTGTATTATCAAGTTTCACTTTATGCTCTAGGAAAATAAATTATCGGTTAACTTTCATTTACAATGTTTGCTTCACCTTCTTTTTGTTACATATTTTAAGACCATTGATTCGTTATATGAATTGGTTGCTCAGCCTGAGTCTTGATGTCTTAAAATATTTCAGAGATATCAACACTTTTTGAATATGACACATTTTATGCTTCAGAAATGTAATTTTCCCTGACAAACATTTTAATTTAACACATACAGGAAATCGACAGTGAAAGCAACAACTATTAAAACATCATCTAATGACGACACCTGCGTTTGAAAGCATAGCCTTGATGCTCTTGGGTCCACGCAAAGGATGATTTGCTTGAAGTTGCCAGATATTACGATCTTTCTGAAGCGAAAGTATTAGTAATGAATCAATAGATAAAGAATTTGATGAGAGAGGGATTTTAAATTAGTTACTTTATTCTGATTGGCAGATGCGCAAAGAATAAAGGGAAATGTAATATGGATTAAGAGATTTAGAACTGAAAGTCACACTCTCCTCTTTAAACAAACGTTCTGGGCTTCAAGGTAGTAAAAATACTAGGCTCGTGTACCCTTTGAGGAAAAACAGTAAACACAAAACATTTTTGTCCTTGAGAAAATTGATTTGAACGTGAGAAGGACAAGATAGTATCGGAATGTATCACAAAATGTACATACTGGCAAGGCTAGAGAAGTTTGCACTTCACTGTTGGAAAAACTGAGCTCTGATTATGACATTTATAAATATAATATAATGAGGAGTTACGAACTGGTACCTGAAGCATATTGAGAAGGTTCCGAAATGGCAGAGAAAGGCTACAAAATCCAACATCGAATTTGCAAAGGAAAATCCAAACTATTTTGGTAGGTAGTGTTTGACCAAAGAGATTGATAACGATTGCGATAATTTCAGACAGATCATATTAACCGAAAAGATCAAAAATTAAATTATTAGTGATGTCAAAACCTATTTTGATGGGGCAAAGTGGAAAAAAAAACTAGGATGATACTCGCACCGTAAGTCTTCCTTTTATTAGTATTATGTTAAAATATTAATTCAGTCTCGTACGAGAACTTCAATATCTCAATGCAGCATAACATGTTTTTGCTAGCAAAAATTATATATGTCTGGAAAAGTTAGGCCACATAACCTGCTTTTCTCACACAATGGCAACTTACGTTTCATCAAACGTTATCATGCGCTAGATATTATCAATCATGACGCATATGACAGAGATAAACCTGCCTTAACCGGCAACGATGTGCACCTAACAATGTACACTTTATATTAAAAGTGACTTTCTTTATTGCAGAATTTGAAATTGGTAATTTTGGCGAAGGTTATGATTGGAATCAAGCGATGACATTATGTGAAAGCAAGGGTGGAAACCTTCCAAAAGTTCGATCCGTTATGAACGTACATGGGGAAACTATAATCGAGCTGGTACATAAAGAATTACATGATGCACGTCATTGTTTCTGGCTCAAGGCAAAATATGACCGAGTTGACTATTTGGCAGGTAACATGACGATAGTACTTTATTCGGTTAAAAATGCAACAGAACATACAGAACAGAATGATGACAAATCATGATGAAATAGTTTCAAACGGTTACATTTTGTAGACGAAGAAACTAAAGTAAAATTATTCTTAGAAAACCAAAATATATGCTTTATGTATAATGTGTTGTGGTTGATTAAAATATTGTATGTTGTCTTGTTCTGGTTTTCTTAATATATGTTCTACTATGTAATCTTTACGCTTTCAAGAAAAAACACAACAGTAAAAATGACAACGACAGTTAAAAGGAACTTCATTGACGTCATCAAATGTAACGTTTTGTGTCTTTGTATCATATTTCTTGTACATCCTTAGGGAAGTTCACGATCACAAATTACCTCTACAACAAAAATCTATAATGCAGCTTTATTTATTTACCTCTGTTAGAAACTATCATACACAGTCTGACACAGACGTCTTCAGAATGATCATCAATAGCTGAACTATACATTAATTTGTGTGAGTTTATGGTATAGCTTGGCATCCTTACCATAACGTTGATTAGTATTTCTACTTTAGATATCCACATGAACATCTTTTTGCATTAAATTCAAGGATAAGCATCAGCACATTTGTACGACCATCATATATCAATTTATTAATATTATATTTTCTCTTTCATAAAGAGCAGCTAAAAATTTAATTCGTGTACATATTGAGTGTTCAGTATCAAACGACTAATCTCTTATACCAGAGAATATTCTTGTATGGAACTCTAGGTCAATACAAAAGGTGAGTGATACGATCTCCATAAATTTGTTTTTCTATATAGATTATAGCTACCCAGCCAGTTGCTGTGAGATTATGTTTAAAGACGCAGGGAAGACTGCCATCAATAAATGTGTTCCGTGCAGTATGTCAAATCGATTTGTTTGCGAATCTGGTAAATATTAATGTTGGAATTACTTAAATTATATATATATATATATATATATATATATATATATATATATATATATATATATATATATATATATATATATATATATATATATATACATACATATTGTGTAAGGTATATGTAATTTAATTATCTTGTGATAGTTATAAAATGTTTTTTGTTTTATTTGTTTGAAAGTAAGTTATTAAAATGATCCCTTTTTCACTGGGATTGACCATTTTGTATAGAAAATTCACTTTAGTTCAAGTATATAATATCATTGCTACTTTTTTATTTTTAACCGACCTTGGTTGGGAAATTCGTAGACCCAGTAAATGCCATTGATCGTCATTCTAGGCATACAACAACTCAGTTGTAAAAAAAATTATTATTTATTCATTTCCAGTGTGGGAATAATCGATTCCTACCAAGGGATGTGCTGGTCTACGTGATAAAAACGGGTAGTAAGTGATCACGTGGGCAATTGCCTGTTAGTGGGGATTAAAACGCAATCTCAGTGTTTTCGGAATCAGCTGTAAGCAGCACCTTTAAGAGCTCACTGTATTCTTTTTTGTTGTTGTCAGTTGATTTTAAAATTCTGTTTTGTTTTTTTTTTCTTGGAATTTAATATTTTCTATTACCTATTACATAAGTTCTCTTTCTCATCAAAATTCTTGGACAAAGATATTCAGTGAAAATTATTCGAAATTCTAAATCCAGAACATTATTCTTAATTCTCAAATTTCAACGATGAACTTTGACTCATCAATATGTCATTCATATGAATTCTTTCTTCGCCATCTTGGAACATCGCCGGGATTCGAACATGGATTCATTTAGGACTTTTAATGATAGGACTTATATTGTTAGATTCTAGGATTTATTTTAGATTATATTCACAAACTGTAAGTCATTTTTCATATTATTGCTGTCTTTTATAGGAAATTAAATTATTTTTGTTAAAAATTTCAAATCTTCTTGGCTTTATTCATTTTTGTTGTTACTTTTGAACAAGCCTACCCGTAATATATATATATATATATATATATATATATATATATATATATATATATATATATATATATATATATATATATATATATATATATATATTGGATGCAGGAGTTATACGCTAAGAATAATCAGCAGGTGATATTGTCCAAACTAAAATTACTTTATATCTTCTTCGTGGACATTTCAGTATAAATACATTTTTAATAAACAAATAAAACAGTTTCTCTTGACAACCTTTATTAATTAGGAGTTTAATGAAGTTTTGGTCTGAGTTTATCATCGTATACAATTTGACGTTATTTTCTGTGTGAGTCGACAACTGCCATTACATACCACGAAAACCTCAGAAAAAAAAACACAATTAAACTCTTATAATTGCAATTATGTATACATATATTCATTTATTGGGTGTTAGTTTGTTTAATGTGTTATTTCATATCAGGTTTACAGCTTCATTTTAGCGTATGAATTCTTGTTGAGAGCCTCTACCAGTGGTAGGCAATCGGTGGCTTTAAACATTCCACGGCATGGTATTAATATTTTCTATAAATTGGCATATGTGATCTAAGTCAAATGTAATTATTTAAAGCAAAGATGAGTTACGTTATTTGACATACGATTGACTCCTGGATCTGATTCTGTCACAAGTTAATTGCTTATTAGGCCAAATTGTCATTAGCCCGAGACGTAATAACCAATTTTCGTTTCTTTAAATCTTTTCCCTCTTCATTACCAGCCTAGTCTACTTACAGAGGATACTTACCAAAAAAACAATAAGTCGTTCTATACATGGTTATATTGATAGTGGTCGAACAGCTAAACAGTGCAAGACATCAACCGTGACAGTCTTGATGGGGGACAAGCGGGATAGTTAAACCCGCCACATCACCCTACCTCGTAACTATCAAGGTTGGCGTCTTACATCTTAGAATAGTGAGAGTGAATCAAATTGTTATAATGTTAGTCTTTGACACCCCTTCCTAGCAATCGTAATGTTCATTTTCTTTAATTTTAAATTCATTTATAACGAAACGCAGTGAAAGTGCTGTACAGGTTATCCCAAAGGTTCACAGTGGCAGATTTTGCGTTTAAAGATCTTTTTAAACCTAATCAAAGAAAGACTTATCACATGGTCGTACTAACAAATTGTAACTATATTATAAATCCAATAGACTGTCCAGATAAAAGACAAGCAGCAATATTTGTAAATATTAAAAATCAACATTTCAAGATTGCAAGCATACTATGAATGACCAGAAGTGTACAATGCATATTTAGATATGTTAAATTAGACATAAATAATTAAATATAAGTGTTTGGTAAAGATAGATTCAAATTACAGTGCTGCGAATTTCGAAATCAACATCTACCTCATTTTGTGTATAATATAAAGTCAGGATATTCATCACATAATAATTATTTGACTACCGTACCTTAAACATTAGTAGCAGTACAAGTTGTATGAGAATAATACACATATGGAGTAGGATTTTCGAAGACCAATCCAATGTTATGGCAAAGTGTAGAAAGAATACCAGGATTTTAAAAACAAAATGTTTTTATGCTTGTTTTATTTGTTTAATCTCATTGTTGGTTTATTGTAGAGGAAAGTAGAAATTATTATACGTATTTCGAAAATATTGTTATGTATATTTAATCTAGCTTTAAATTTGCGAATAGTTTGTTTCAACTAAGTGAAAATCATCCACGAATTTAGTAGTCAAACTATTGTCGAATGAAATAGAGAATTTAGAAAAAAGCATGTATACTATAATGTAGTTATGGTAATATTAGAGACCAGTATTTGATTATACATAACCTGGTTTTAAAATATACTCATGTATAACAATATGTAGCAAAAGATTCTAATGAAGTACCAATAATTAAAAAAAAAATAAAGAACTGCAAACGACAATTATTATTATGATCTGAATAATTACTAGTAGGTTTCAAAATTACATAACTAAAAAATAAAATAAACATTTCGAAAGCAGTAAAGTACAAAAATGATAAAACATTTGAATTCCATACAAAAAAAAATATCTTATTACATCCTCGTGTGTTTGCCTCAATTTAACTGATATGGTAACAGAAAGTGAACTGTTAACAATATTGCGTATACACCGGACATAAATCACACAGAGATAAATGTTATGTTTGTATAAAGGTACTATAATCCATTTATCAGAACATACCCATGTGATGAGACCGAATTGTGCTTATTTCTTTTAGTACCACAATCATTGCAATGGATATAATCATGAGCAAGACATATGTGCTAATTTATGACAAGATACATTTTCTGCATTATAATTTTTCAAAAGCAACAAATTCCTTATTGCGACAAGCTACTGTATAACAAAATTCTCTCTCGCTCTCTCTCTCGCTCTCTCGCTCGTTCTCTCTCTCTCTCTCTCTCTCTCTCTCTCTCTCTCTCTCTCTCTCTCTCTCTCTCTCTCTCTCTCTCTCTCTCTCTCTCTCTCTCTCTCTCTCTCTCTCTCTCTGTAGCCGCTGAATGTTTAATCTGTGATAAAAGCATCTATGAAGACCTTTCTTAACTATAGTTCAATTATTTTGGTATAATTTGTTTGCAGATGATGGAAGGTTTGCCTTATGTTTCTGTAACGGAGATACTTTTCCATCGTGCCCAAGCGAACCAAGAACATATTGTGTATATCGTAAGTGATGCTTAAATATATTGTTGTTTCATGTTGTTGTTGTTCGTCCTTCGTTCTCGAAGACGACCATGACTTTACGTCTGGGCTAGGCTCTAAGTGCGCAGATGGCTGGTGAGGCCAATCCGCTCATTGAAGTATCTAGGACAATGAAGGCCGTGGCCTGGATCGATTGATGGTTGGCTCTGTCTCTGCTCTTCCTCTGCCAGCGTTTATGTTTGGCTTCGATGATCTGTTGCTCTTCAATAGCAGAAGCGCCTGAATTGATATGTTGACGCAGGCATCGCTGTCTTCGGGAAGCTTGTCCCAGCTGTCAGGATCAATGCCACAGGACTTCATTCAGGCTTTGAGCATGTCATTGTACCGCTTCGTTTGGCCTCCTCTGGAACGCTTGCCTTGCGTTAGGTCCCCATACAACAATCTCTTCGGGATGCGCTCATCAGGTTTACCGATGACTTGGCCAGCCCAGCGGAGCTGTGATCTTCTGAGCATGGCATCGACGCTTGTCATCTCAGCTCTCTGGAGGACTTCTGTGTCAGGAATTTTGTCATGACATTTGATGTGGAGCAGGTTTCAGAGACAGAGCACGTGGTAAAAGTTTAGCTGTCTTTCATGACAACTGTACGCCGTCCATGTCTCACAGGCGTACAAGAGGAAGGGCAGTACTACTTTGCGTTACACCTTGATCTTGTTTTTTAGGCTATTTCCTTTTCTATTCCACACATAGTTGTGGACTCTGCCAAAGCTGCACTTGCTTGTACGTCATTAACTATATGGGACATATAAAGAACCTAAATGGCTAAGGTGAAAATTGTTTTATTTCAAATGTGTGCAACTTTGGAACCTCTTGATAAGGACAGATTGAATGGTTGTATGAACATCTGAATCCTAACATTGCTTAGAATGTGCTCAACATTAAAAATATATTTAATATATAAAATAGGAAATAATGCTCAAAGATAGGTCACATTTTGTACCATTTTAACACTTTTAGACACATTTTTATTTGATATCTGCAATATTATTAAAGCCAATAGTACAATAATGCAACATATTATGTAATCGATGCTTCTTTTAGTCGATATTGTCTGAAGAACAAGAGGCTATGTGAGCGATAGAAAAGGTACTGTACCAGACCGATTATGAAGGTAATTGCGTCCCAGTCCACTTATACACTCTTTGCAGAGATGTTTTGTGATAGAAGTTCATAGATAATCAGAACTGGCCATTATTGTTAATTTAATAAATTTTATGGAGGTTGATAAAATAATTCATCAAGCACCTAATGAATCGACGTGATAGATGCATTCATGTAATATTGTTCAAGATTCAGTGAACTCCTTCTTATGTGATACATGTTTCATTTTTTACTATTGTTTATCCGTATTACGGCAGTTGGAAAAATGCACATTGTATAATTGTTAATACCATTCCAAATGAACGGCAAGATATAAAAACAAGCATGCAATATATTGTGAATAAAACAGATTTTAGTACCCTTTTCAGTTCCGAAAACAATAGTTCTGATCAAACTGGTGATAATCAAAGTGTTCAAGCACGAAATATTGTTTTTCAATAATATATCTGTATGTATTAAAACTACGGAAACTCCAACCTATAAACAAATGAAAGAGAGCAAAAGGAAAATGCCTTAGTGGAGTCTTTGAGTCGTATATTATCTCTGTTTTGGAGTCGTATATTATCTATATACACAAGTAATACTTATATAATCAGCTTGCGATAAGGAAATCAAATTTTAAACCATTCTCACCAATATGAATCCAGCAAAGTTACATGTGTTAATTTTGCGCAGGACCCATACGTTACATGCAGACTGTACTTAAACCTCAAACGGTCTTTTTTAAATTTGTGATCTTTTTAACTGAATTTAGCTTTTAATTTTTCATCAAATTAGTCAACAATGCATTGCCATTATTTGGTTCTCAATATAAAGGCACTATGACCTTGTAATTTTATGAATTTAAAAGATCATGAAAATAACGAAATGGTCTGCTTATAAGCTAAAATTATTCACATTATCCTGAAGTTTGTTAAGATTAAATTAGATAATTGATAACTAAACGAGAGAAAATGAATTTATGTGGGGGCCCGCTTTCTTTGAAACTTGTATGTCACGAACCGTCAAGGAAACATCACATGACGTAAAAAAATGACACGTCATCTTCGTCCAGTGGGCGTGTTATAAGTCACGTGGTTTTAACTTATAGATCTTCTATAAACGAAAATAGCGGACACATAAGAGACTCATAATCCTAATGGTCGTTTTCTAAGAAGATACGTCGAAAAGTTATAAAAGAAACTGAACGGGACCTATCAAGGATTCGTCTTTTGGGACCACTCTATTCGATAGAGGGTATTTATGGAGAAGTTAGCACTGGCATCAGACCGTGAAATGGCGAATTTGCTGTTGGACAGGTAGGCCAATGTCTAGGTATGAAGTATTGTGAAATTGTTAGTAACTTAATTTTCTTTTTTATGCACACTTTTATTACTATCCTTGAACAAGGAATTGATTTGCTTGTAAGATTCCCAAAATGAATATGATCGGCTGATCGACATTTCATTCGATTATTGCACTCTATGTATTATACACGGTGGGGTTGAATTTAATTATTTTGTTTCTAACAGCGTGTTCATAAAGGTGATTTGTATACACTTCCGTTACCTTTGCGAGACTACAGTGGCTCGTATTTTTGTTTATAATATAGCTGTCAAAGTATATGTATGACAGGTATATTGTAAGCAACGATACAAACCCCTGTGAGTGAGACATATTCTTTAAATTCCTTTACGGAACGTAGATGCATGTTCAAGTTTTATCAATATATAATTTATCTCTCCCTAGCACACACACACACACACACCCACACACTGACACAAATGTGGTTAATGTGACAAGCACATCACTTGCATTAAAGCTTAATAACTTTATAATGTATACGTGTAGAATAAACAATATATGTTTAATGTTGAACTTTTCATAGGTTTTCTATATCTGAATATAGGACTGATCCAGTACAGTTTTGATCTCATACCTACAGTGAGATGGATGCTAAGATTTTATTGTACATCTTTCAACTACTAGTAACTGTATTAAAAATGCATTGTATTGACTACAGTTATAATATGATCTCTTGTCATGATAGGAAAAGATGTTGTAGTGCTATAGCTGGTAGGTTATCATATTATCAGTAAAAGGTTTTACCTGGAATCAACTTAGTTTCATAGATGTGAAATTGTTTTAGATCTATTTTTATATATTTTTGCTAAGGTGAAATATTTCAATTCTAAGTGTTTTAAACAATGCAGAAAGAAGCAGATTTAAAATATAAATTAGAATATATATGAATATTTGATACATATTGTAGCAAAAACGTTACAGAAAATGTAGGAAAATATGAACCCAGTCATACTTAACTGATGGCCAGTATATCTTCACATCAACAACTGGCCAATTGCTTTTGCAACATAGAGGGAAAATGAATACACCTATAGTATCTGAAATATTGTATATTAAATCAAGAAGGTAAATATCGACAATTTAATTCAAATTGTTTTGTCATTATACTGAAAAGAATTACATAAATATGCAATGCTGATAAAGGAAGTTAATAAAACTGTGTCAACAGGTTGATATCCCACTTCATGCTTTTCTTAGTTCGAGTTAGAAATACAAATACCTTGAATTTCACTCTCTAAGAAGTAGGGTGGGGTACCTCATCTGTGCCACCTGAAGCATCGAAAAAAGGCATAATTTGAACTGGCATTGTTTTAAGTAACAAGTTATTATATACTGTGCTGGAATTGTGTCTACATACCACATATGCTTTCTTTATGCAGTTTTCCATTTATAGATATGTCCCACGTGCTAACACTCTTTTCCCACCTATCCACGTAGCTAATGATGAATATACATAGGATACATCTAATTTGAAAACAAAATAGAGAGATAACAGAGTTGAATATTATTGTGGAGACCTCTGGAAGTTTACTAGAACTGTATTCATTAGGACTGACGATAGTTCGTATATGGTAGTTTTTTCACACTACTTTAAGTTCGTTTCAAATTTTCATTTTTAGGGAATTAAATGATTTGTTGACTTTTACAAAACTTGTTGGTTTTCAATCTTTCCTGTTATAAAACGTTTGGAATTGGAAAGCTGTTTATGTTTAGATGTTTGATCCTCAAGCACTTTCAACTTTATTTTATCTACCTTCTTTTCAAGCTTGCCAAACAGAAGGAAAATATGGCTTTATTACAAAGACATCATGAATCAGTTTTTGTCTTCGTGCAAAAATGTTGCTAAGAACATTGAGATTTGGTGAGATTTTTGTCCTTTTATTTGAAATAGGTATACGTCAACGTTTGCTACTGTGTTATAGTTTTGCATTAAATCAAAGTTATGGTGCATAACCTATATCTTCTGAATTCTTTTAACTCATATTTTTCCATATATATATATATATATATATATATATATATATATATATATATATATATATATATATATATATATCACCAAACATTCTAGCTACGTAGTCTGTTAAAGTAATTTATTCGAAATGTCATAATAATGTGGAATATTGAAGGACCTTTGAGCAAAACTGCTATTCTGCTGCTTCATTAACCAATAGACCAATCTACAGTGTAGCTTTCGCTTGATGGCATAAATCAAATTGTCTTATAATTGATCAATATGACGTCACCAAGAGACCAGCTTTAGGTGCTACCAGCATTGCTTGTGACATTCTTACACAGTATCTAGTTGAGTGTCGAACATCACATCACCAATATATATATAAATTGATTCTCTCACATGTGCATGCCATTAACAAATGCCTACTTGAACCTTTGTTGGAGAATGAAACCTGAGAAAACCTTTTCTTGATCCAAGAAGGACACCAAAGTGCTCAAAACTTTGGCACAAGTGCTCCTGGTTCAATCGTTCCTAAATATAATAGAATATTACTAATATTTCAGATAAACCATTTCAGGATTGCAACAATTGCATAGTATTTAAAAGAAAACTATTAATAACGCTTTAAATATTTTTATTCTCAACTTAAGAATAATTGACTGTAAAAATTTACCATTCGAAGATCTGAGTAAGCTAACATTCATAAGATGTGTGCACATAATACTTGTATGGTTACTCTCCTTTTCAATTCTTTCGAATTTTCATTTATATCAGGTATAATCAAATTTAATGACATTCTGTCAATAAACACCTCAGTCGAGATTTTATCTATCCATTATTTACCAAGAGTAATGGTTATTTACTAATTGTATTAGCAATACAATCAGACCCTCAACAAATCCTTCTTGAAAATTGGTCATGAGGCTCTACTATTGGGAGAAAAGTTAATATTGGTTCGCATGGGGATACTTGTCACACAAGTTAAGAAAAAAGGTTTTCTTTAAAACAGGTATCATAGAGGTTGCAACAGAAAAGTTGTCCGTCTACCATTTCAAGTAATAGGAGACATATCCCCATATCATGGAGCTTATACAAAAAGCCCTCAATGCCGACTTAATGCACTAAGAATAATAAAGGAAGATGTCCCAGACGAATTTGGAGGAACCTGGTGACTCAAGAATCACCGTCAACTCTAAGTTTGGTGGAAAAGATCTCTCGATATTAGTTATGTAAAATATGAAACAATGTATGATATATAGAGGTGTCTACTAAGGTGGGTTACACTTTATACAATTTTCAGTAAATGTCAGTGGTTACAATAATGTATAGTGCTGAAAACCTTTTTGTGTTGATTATGTATAACCTGCTTGCCCACATTGGTCATAGGCAGAAATAAAAAGGTGTTTTAAAAAAAAATCTGAATGAAAGCATTAATGATTGATTCCATATTATGTGCAGTTCCAACAAAGTAAAGCATTAATTTGACTGTATTCATTTATATTCAAATAAATGCATGGAAGAAAGCATTTAAGTTTATCCATACATATGAAACTTATATGCCACAACAGCAATACGTCTCTGTCCAGACCGAAGCCGTCCATGTTACTGAAGTATGAACTGCCTATAGGTAGCATGTCTGTTGGTGCTTATAAAGTCTACTTCATCATTGATTCCAAGAACATCCCATCTGTACATCCTGGCCAAGGCAAATACATCCTAATCAATGATTAGAAATTAGATATCCTGAAAAACTATTTCAATTTTAATACGCTATTTCTAAAATATAAAATATATATGTAAAAAATAATAAGAACATGTTTTATACAAGTGGTACTAATCTTCATCAGCAAACTCCACTGTAAAATACACATAGATCTAAACTGCACATGGACATTCTTTTGACATGATCACTGAAAATTCCATCAAACTAGAACTGATATTAAGTATAGTCTTATGTTAAGATGGACAGCTCAGTGTATTTGTATTATAAGGGGGTATTAGAGAAGTCAGATATTCCTGCATTAGGATGAAATATGAATATCATATTGCAGGTAAAGATATATATGAATTTTATCTTTGTATCATCATCATCTTAGATTTGTTTAATATTAGTGAGGTACCCACTTGAAACCAGGTAATGAAAAGAATCTACTCGATGAGTATCAATTGTAACAAAAATCATTATCATCTGCATATGTATGCATGTCTGTATTTGCTTGCAATTTTATAATTCATCCAGCAATTACAAATAAATAATCTATGCATATGTCTCACTTGGTAAAATTTTTAAGACCTCTTATATTAAGTAAATTCTTAAGCATATTTAGATTGATTCATTAAAAGACAATATGTATTGTTAACAAACATTTATATATTCATTACCAGCAAAAGTGATATTCAGAGCTGTCCTGAAAACACCGATTCCAGGTCTGTGGACATCTTTCTACATTTTGCACACACCATCTGGTAATCCTGTGTTGGCTGATAACCACCACATTGCCTTGAACATGGCTTCAATACATTAAAGACAAGGCTGCGATGGAACTGCAATATATGTAGGGTTGCATGTAGCTGTTGTAAAATAGTTTTCTCCACTTTTTAGGGAGAAAATATCGTATCCTACCATTATTCACCATGTGCATGTGCTCCAATTGTCCAGTTTGTTTAAAGAATCCTGTAAAGACATTTATTTTCATGCTTTGTGTTTTGGATGTCTGACAATTATGTGTCATCTGCATAGAGATCTGTAGACTAAATTGAGTCCCTTAGTAAAATGTTGTAGGCCACTAATAAATAATATCAGTAATAGTGGACCTAAAATTGAACCTTGTGGTACAGTACATCGTATATAATTGTTCCAGATTCAGACAAAACATTATTTACTAAAATGTGTTGTGTTCTCTCACTCAAGTATGAAGCAAACCAGATAATTGTGCTTTCATCACATTGGTATATGTTCAGTTTCTTCAAAGGGGTTTCATGATCAACCATATCATAAATGTTCATGAAATCTACTAATACAGAATCTATTATTCGACTTTGATTAAGTGCTTTGAAGCCAATTATCAGCTAAAGAGATCAATGGAGTCTCATATGAACGTTTCTGTCTAAAACCTGATTGATCAACGTCTTATAGCAAGTATTTCATTAAATATGACACAAACGAGTCATGGACATTTTTTCCATCACTTTTTACACGTTTTGGTAGTATTGAAATTTGTTGCTAGTTATCAGCATCATTCTTAGAACCAGATTTGTGCATATGCATTACTTTTGCCGTTTTCCATATTTTGGGGACTGAGTATGTTGCAATAATTAAATTGGTTATGAATGTTATGCTATATGAAATAGGTGAGGCAGAAGTTTTAATGAATGGTGGACCAATCTAAATACGTCCTGTAGCTTTCTTGGTATCAAGTTTACAGAGACATTTTTAAGATAAGTATTTTGATATTGGTGAGGTAGAAGAAACATATCTCGTTAGGGGCTTTGCTGGTGCAAAACTGTTTCAGTTCACTCAAATTATTTGACATCACTGGCAAGTGTATCTTATTGGCAATGTTGGCGAACAAATCATTGAAGTCATTTGCAATGTCATTGTCATCAGTGGTTTCGGTGTCATTTACCAAAAGTGAGTGGATTTTATTTGTTTGCTCTTTGTGTATTACTCTAATGAGTTCATTGAAGATTTTACAAATAGAGTTTGTCTTGCTCGTTTTGTTTTCATGAATATATTGATAATAAATATATGTAGTCTTTTAATGATACTTGTTATTTTATTTGTCTATACTTTATATTGTGCATGGTTTCTCATAACAAATTGTTCTTTGCTATAATTTTGGAACAAGGTGATAGTTTTGTATATATCTATCCCGTTTCTCTTGTATTTAACCTTTCCTGTCATAAGAGTAGTATAGTGGTTAATATAATATTTGGTACATTAGCACAAGCCACATTGTCTTTAGGTTGGTATAAATGTGATCAAAAAGAGTGCTTGTATTTACGTTACCCTTGCGGACTCATTTACCAGCTGGATTAGGCCTAATGACTCAAAACATTTTCTCAAGTTACTCCTTATATGAGTACTGAGTTGGTCGTTATCTGCACTGCCAAGTATATATGTTTATTTCTCCTGTGCAACGACACGCAATAAATGTTTCATGAAGTTATCATTCCAAATTGCATAAGAGGATGGAGGTCTATAAATAAAACCATTTAGGAATGATCTTACATTATTTTGAGAACGTTGCGCCCACATAATCACAATTTTGTCTGCATCAAACTCAGGTCACCTTTCTGCATTTACATCTCCCTTAATGTATACAAGACCTTCCCCCTGCTGTTTCTCTGTCCCCGTGTGATGGTTTATTGTAGCATTGACATTGAAATAGATTATCATTGTGATTAGAGATTAATTTGGATGCAGTGTGTCTTAAAACATGTATATTATTTTCCTTGGAAGACAATATTAACTTAATCTGGTATATATTCCCCACTATTCCTTGCACATTTAAGTGAACTCTATGAAAACCTTTGGTATTTAGTTTCATATCAATTATATGTACGTCATCATGTAACGGGATACTCTGAGATGTCTCCATACTAACTTTATCATTTTAATATTATAAAAGGTGGCCATATTAATTAGGTGGCTTCTGTATTTTTTACAGTGTTTATGCTTGGTCTTCTTTTGTCAAATGATATTCGGTGCGGTGGTGAGTAGCAATAAAACGTAAAGCAATTTAAACATCGATTGTTTGGTAAAATAAATAATCATACAACTGTTTTTTTTTAAGTTGTGCAAAACGCTACTGACTTGTATATATTAGTCCTTGCCAGGTACCAAACATTTTGCATGACGAATCACTACTTGTTTTGCAAGATATAAATAAACAATTACCCTAAATTGTGTCTGCTTTGTTTGAACTATGTTTACAGCATGTTCTCCTCCCTTTCCCCTTCTAGTTCTTGCTCCATAGCTCGTCTTTCCTCTCCATCTCCCACCTAAACGTTGCTTTGGGCATGAGCTTGAATGTGAACTGACTCAGTCTAGGTAATAACACCAATTTTCTACATTTGAGTTTATCATTCAGTGTGTATCTTCTATGACATATTATAATTACTTCTCTGGTCCAGTTGTCTCTATTTAATTTAATTTGTAAAACTATTTCATAATTTGACAACAGATGTGTTCATGATTACTCGTCAAACTTATAAAGATACAGTGATAATTGAAAATCAGAAATTATTATATGCGAGTTTGTGATTTGATGGATGTTTTCTGGTCTTGATCAGGTCAAGTATTGGGTGAGGGTGGAGTCCAAATTTATAAAGGGTTCATGCTTTCTTCCAATGGGCACCAAAGCAATGTCTTAAATGTTCATTTACTCAGTGTGCATAATACCCAATAAACAATAGCAGGAATAAAACGGTTGTTTTTTCAATACTGTGCAAAACACATCGATTTAAATCATTCTCATAAACTTTTAAATATTACTATAAAAGTAGTTCAGAATCTACATAAATTACAATGTTTCTTCTCAAAATGAAAACTAAGAGGAAACGTATAAGGAGGAAAGGATTTGGAGAAAAGAACGATATCAAAAGATCTTAGTCACCATTGTTGAACTTTTGCTCGGTCTCGAAGCGTGTTTGTGTTTTACGTCATCAACTGCTGTGTTTTCAATATGGCATATGATTATACAAATGTCGGCCACAGGAATTATGTGTGTTATTTGTTCGGGATCTACCAATCACTGCCGAGCGGGATTTCAATATGGAGACGATATATTCGCTACTCTACGTACGACGATTTCAAAAACAGTACGACGATTTCAAAAATATATTAGAGGTGAAATGAGGATCTTTATACCGTTTTATATGAAAGCTATGATTATTCATTCTCTTAGAAAAATATTTTACTGATTCATGTCTCTTTTGAGACCGTTGTATATTTTCGACCACGACACACACACACACACACACACATACACACACACACATATATATATATATATATATATATATATATATATATATATATATATATATATATATATATATATATATATATATTGTTATGATAATGTATATAACTTATGACGTCACGTAAATGACGACATTGGTATTTAAAATATAAAGACGTTATAATTTTATCCAAACCTTTTTGCGCCTGTTCATACATACAGTAAATACGAAACTAGTTGCATAGAATTATTGCAGTTTGTTTTGAGTTTTATCCCAATTGATACATATCTATAATGTAAGCTCTAATTTGTATTGCGTGTCCGAAGGCCACTCTTTGCTTGACACAATTATATTTTTTGTCTATCTACCCCAACTGCATTTAACATAAATTAATCCAGAGAGACATATTGCACAGTACTTTATTGAAATGTACCCATGCTATTTAAGAAGATCAACGTGTTTTGAATTGATATTGTACATCTAGTGACGAAAATAAGATTCGGTGTTAGACAGTGAAGGCACCAAACTATAACTGCTGTTTGTTTAAATTATTCAGAGGCAACGACTGAACTATCCATAAAAGTGACAGAATCGATGACTGTTGCAACAAATAGTTCATATTCGTCGATGGATCCAGCAACAGCTACAGCTACTAACAAATCTGATAATTTTTCTACCGCTGATAAAACAGGTTGGTACATTAGTAAAGTGAAGAATTGTTTACATACATTTTAATAATCCTTGAATCTGGGCAATATATATTTTAATAATAGTGCTCTAAATAAATAAATAAATAAATAAATAGGCCATTTTATTTTGCTTAAGACCCACTATTCGTATAACCAGCATATAAATGTTTTTCTAGGTACATATATGATAATTACTGCAGTTTATTTAACAACCGCTAGACGTTTTGTCGGGAGTTATATGTGACCTATGAAAGGAATAAAACCAATCATCCGATAGAACTGGATCTTAGACATATGATCTTACCCTCAATTTATATGAGGTTTTCTTTCGTTAACCATATAAGTATGCAATAATAATCCAAGTGCAAGCGATATGGCTACAAGGAACGTAGGAAGTTTTTGTTTGTAGCTCTCAATTTAAGCCCTCACCGAACAGTATATTTTAAACAATGCCGCTTAATTTAGAGTCCGCTATTAATCTCCTTTATCTCTTTAAAGCAATCTAACTTTGATATTGCTACCATTTTACGTACTCTATATAGTCGGCTTAGGAGTGAGGTATGCGTTTGTTTAGTGTAGTCAACATTAACCGAGAGTGTAGACTTTTCAACCGACAGATGTGAAGCAGTATTCACATTCACCCAGCTCCCAAAACCATGTAATGTCTGTCAGAACTCTCAAAATTATTATAGTACCAATGAAGATATGTTTTGCTCCAGCTACCACCACCCACCATATTATTGTTGATCACGAGGGTACGACAGACATAAATACTTGGTCAACAGTGTGCATATTCCTCTGCAGGATTTCACTAAAGTCACTCACACTATTTGTTATTATATAACATTTTGATCAATGGAAAAAACCCAAATAATTCCGCGATTTTCCGCAAGTCGTGTCAAAGAGCGCGAATCTGTTGAGAACAACACCGTGCTTTATATTTTCAGCATTGATGCAGTAACGTCAATATCATTCATTAAGACAATGAAAACCAAATAAAGAAACTAAACATAAAATTAATCTATGAGGAATATGTAAAGGCTCTTACATTGCATTAAACAAATTCGTTCTAGTCTTTATCACAGGTGTCACGTTCTCCAAAAATAATGGTCACATTACTGAAAAGTGATCCAGCTCGGCCGAACGTTTCGATTATATAGTTCTGTCAAAGCGATTTATGTCACACACCTATATAGTTTAATGATATACAGCATGTGTGCTTGACAACTGATAACTTCCAACAGTGCAAGCAGGATAAGAACGTTTATCCGACTCAAATAAATCTTGACCTTTTATAGAACACTACATGTATTTCACAATGTGTAGCGATACTGAGCTGTATTATCCATGTTGCCTTCAGAACGCTGCTTGTACACACACAACTGCGCACAAGTATTGAACAGCAAGCTGTTCATATACATAGTCCTACTATATCCATTTTCAAACAATACGACTCGTTCTTGGTGCCAATGGAAAGTTGATTACGATTTGATCAGAATCAACGTTTTCTGAACCAGAACCGGCTATTTACTGTCAAATATCCAAAGCTTGGTAGCTTTGATGTTATGGTGCATGGCACGCCAAGTTAACATTTACGTAGAGCAGAATTCCACAATGGCTGTGCCATAAGTAAGAAGAAATGTGACTGCGCCAAAATTTGGTAAGCCTATATAAATTGTTTGCTGACTTTAAAATAGGACCAGCACGGTCTATCAAGGTGATCATTGAGACTAGCCACACGGCAAGCTACACCACAAGGCAACTAGTTATAGTTTCACGTTGCGAGGCATTCAGGTCAGTATACGAAAGCAATGAATGCATTGTATACATGGCGCTGTTCCAACGTAGGAAGACACTGAACTGGAGTGATAGTGTGTGATGTGTAAACATTAAAACTTCCGCGAAAGATGTAGTCTTGAACATGATGTTATTTATTTTCCAAACTGTTATCATGAACGCAACAATGAGAATAAAGGTTGTCTAATATCTGATGCATGCGATTGGAGGGTCACAGTGATATGAGAGACTGAGAAAAATATTTTAGGATGCAAAGCTGCTGTTCGTAAATAATGGTGAACTTTCCGAAAATAAGCTTTTACAAGTCGACTAAATTAGGTCAGTGGAAAAGAGAAGTCTCAATTGATTTGAAAGGCACATCAAAACTCGACCTAATGCGTAACTCTGCAAATCTATTAATTCTCCAAGGCACCTGGCTTTATAATAATAAACGTACAAAAATTTGTGTCAGGCACACTGAGTCACCATCTCGGTCAGCTTAATAAAGAAGTTTATTTGCAGGTCAATGTTTAATACTGTATACATAATAATTACCCTCTGGCAATATGTTAGGATATGGGCAAATATAATTTATTTAATGAAATATAATTACCGGCCTACATTATTTTAACAATACAGTGCTTCAAAGGTTCACTAATAGTTTGATAGCTCAGCCCATTCTTGGTGGGTGGATAGAAAAAGTGTAGTTCATCGTTATGATATATAATCTGACGGACGGAATTACGACGACTGGAGCGTATAAAGAATCTGAATTTAACATTACTTATGGATTCTTGCCATTGTTTATAAGCAGCTGTAGTTTTATCCATACAAGCCCACAGCCGATGACGATTCATCATAGACAGTTCTGCTTGTGTAGAGGCCTGCTGTGAGGCTAGGGTGATGCTGTACTTTAGGCTTTGCACTATTCAGATCCCTAGAAAGAAGGGCTACTCCTCAAGCAATATAACTTCAATGCATCGGGTTTTTTTGTAAATACAAACATATATTTGTGAAAGAAAGAAGTTTTGATTGAACTTACATTCCAGTTTCTTTGTCATAAAATATTTTATGTCTTCAGATGGCATATTTTCTCTTTGTTATGATTCACACTTAATGTAGAAGGGCACTAACAATACAAATCACAATTCAGTTACTAAATACCAGTCTCTGAATATTGTCGGAATAATGCACCGAGAAATTAATGCTGAGAGAGAGAGAGAGAGAGAGCAATGGTTGTGTGATCGAGACATTGTACAAACAAGCAATTATTTGTTTCACATTACACTTCATGGGTGTATCAAACAGTTGTGTCATAATAATGTTTGTTGTTTTCGATGAGATAAATGTTCTTGTCTTCTATCTCCATGACATATATTGATTAAAGATTATTGTGTATGTGCAACCAACGGAATATAATCCTTAAACATGATCAATAGGTGATGATACAAGAAAGCTAGTTAAATGGCTAGAATGCGATGATACATATTAGTAACCGACACAACTTCCATGATCAAAAATAATAATAATAAATGTTAATAGATGTTAATAATAATAATAATAATAATAATAATAATAATAATAATAATAATAATAATAATAATAATAATAATAATAATAATAAATAATAAATAGTAAATGTGGGGTACAAAATGTGTAAATGTTGCCCGCACTGTGAGGTTTTGTTAGTGGGCATTGGGAGTGGAGTGATTCCAACATTTATTTATATTATTGTAGAAGTCACACCCAGGCTCGAGTTTGGTTGGAAGTTGATTTAGTGAAAGTTACATGTACAGCTCTGAGCCTATTGTCAGCAATGCCGACGGTCAAATGATTACATGTACAAAATGGTGAAGTTTAATAATAACAAATAAATGGTCAATAATTCACATTACCCAAATACACTTCTTCCTCTCGACCAATTTCTACCTATAGCAACATTTGATTCGTAGTGTGAGAGATTTCAACGTCTCATTTTGTTCTACTCATCTGTGTATCTTTTTCCTTCTCTTCCTCCCTGACTCGCTCCAAGTTCCTTCTTCACCTCTTCTATTTCCTCCTCCTCCTCAACCTTCTATCCCTCTTCTCTACGTCGACTACACGTTTTCGACTCCGACCACACTGTCAGTCCCACTTTAGTCTCACTCTTAGAGACACGGACTACTAACTTGCACCGGAAGTTCTGTCTACAGAAAATTTCCTGTGAATATTACCGGTCACCCATTCATTCACACCGAAATACGTATACATTATTTTTTGGTAAAACAAAATATAATAACAAAAGCACGGTATCGATTACTCGTATACATAAACAATAAATTGATTCACATCACTACATACTCATAATTGTATTACACAGACCAATAACAGTAATCAGACGCATATATTTACATCGCAACTCATGCAAAATATACAAATATACAAATATCAATGCTCTGCAATATTCACACATCTAATTGTAACTAATCTTACATACTTAAATCATTTGCATAAACTCCAATACAAACATGATTAAACACAAACATTGCGCATTATTAAGGGTATTGGTTACTACGAAGTAACCTGCCTGGGAATTACAATATTAACTTTGACGAGCTAGCAATCTGCATAATTCTCTAAGTAAACTCAAATTCATGACTCATATAAACTTATAAATGAAATACTACAGGTTAATTATACATACTAAAACAATCCCAGTAATTAAGTATTCATACTACTAATACGTACAATTATGACGCCATAATGTTTTGCAAAAATAAACCAATTAACTTACTCACCTCGTAGAAGCTTTTCTTTCTCTTACAATTCTAGTCCTAAGATACCCGCCAAATTATGAGTGGCTTCCTCTCAGAGTTATCATATTAGCACTGCGATCTGTCTAGACATCTAACGATAAATTTACTGCAAGCACTTAGCTATAATTTCGATCTAAGTTATAATCCCACCCTCTATCGTAATTCCTATTGATGTCACTGTGGACTGTCCCAATCAAACTTATTTGACAATATCTTCTCGCTTATATATCTACGTGACGGGTGAGAACACGCCCTGTTTACCCTGCTGTCTTTTTGTGATCTCCTAACCAAAGTTTAAACCCTGGATGTGAAGACTACAAACCTGTTTCTCGCGGTTATTATAAAGTACGGATGGCTGGCAACTTGCATTAACACTTTCCTGTAGCTTAGTTTATACGTCATAGGTGGTAATAATATCCACGTTTATACATTGCCTGATACCTGGACTGAGCAAACGTGACTCTCTCCCACGCTTGAGAATAAAATCGGGATAAAATCAGACAGTTTCCGGCTGCCGTACGCGATGGGAAAAAGCGTCTCTAAGTGCTTTTGCAGTATTACTGCTCCCAGGCCGTTGTCACACGCGTCAGTGCTTAGCATGATGTCTTTAGACATATCCGGTAGACGGACAACAGTGTCGGAAATAAACCTATCCTTGAGCTTTAGGAAATTTGCTCACACGCACCCGTCCAGAAAATTTTACTCAGGACCCGTTTCCTGGTCAGGTCAGAGAACAGCTCCGAAATTCCACTAAAATTGGTCACATACATTGGGTAATAACCAGTCAATCCCAGGAAGGATCTCACGACAGTATTCGTTGTGGGTGTACAGCGTTTCGCAGCTGCTTCACATTCGACCTTTCTGTGGACAGCGTACCGTGACTCATGGTGTGTCCTAAATAGTCCAACGTCCGGAACCCAAGGTGGAATTTGGAAAAGCGAACCGTCAATCCGCTTGACTTAGCCGATCCAGAACATATGCTAGTAGAATTTGGTGCTCAACCCACGTCACCGTGGCTAGCAAGAGATCATCCAACAACTTATGCATCATTTTATTGAAGCCTTTAGGCGTATTCTGGACACCGAACAACATGACTAAAAATTGGCAAGCCCCGTTGAGTGTAGCAAAGGCGAGTTTTTCATCATCCTCTAGAATTACCTTAATTTGCCAATAGCCCTTTCACAGATCCAACTTCGACAAGTATTTCTCTTGCGAGACAGAAGCAAAAATATGTTCATAGTTAGGTCACATTTCGACTTGAAATGCCATCATCTAATTCAGCTTCCGATAATCGACACACAAGCGATGGGTACCATCCTTCTTTTGCAATGAAACTACTGGGTAGCTGTAAAGAGAATCGACGAGTTCGATTACTTCCAGAGCAATCATCTGCTCGATCTCTTCTCTTACCATTTGTGGTTTCACGTAGGGTAAAGGGTAAGTTTTCCGCTTGAATGGCCGAACTAGGCAAGTGACGGTTATCCGGGTATTTCCGTAAAAACACCTGGGTAACCAGCCAGCAACGTCTCTACGTCTTCCCGCTGATTCGCAGTGAACATGTGGTCACACTCCAAATCTGAGAGTGTATCAGCCCTCGTTAATGGACAGCTTGGAACAGTGCTCGTCCTTTCCGTATCGTCTTCAGCTTCCTCTGTGACGATCGTGGCGACAAAAAAGTCGCTAGTGGTCTCTCATTTTGTGTATTTCTTAATGAGATTAGCATGGTAAAGTTTTTATTTAGTCAGTAGCCATATCCGATAGGTGTGACCACAGTCCTTCTCGGTTAGGACGTACGGGTTCCTCTACAAAACTGGCTTCTAGCTTGTCTGTCCACGTGGCCGGTGAGAACACGTTCCGTTCACCCTGTGGTCTTCCTTTTGATCTCTAAACCAATGTTTAACGCCTGGGTGCCAAGACTACAAGCCATTGACTCGCGGTTTTACTATAGTCTGGATGGCTGGCAACTTGCATAAGGATTAACACTGGCCTGAGTCGTTGTTTATACCTCAAAGATGGTAATATTATCCATGTTTATACATTTCCTGATACCTGGACTGAGCAAAGGTGACACAATGGAAGTGTTGATACTTTGAGGTTATCGAACGTTATTATATCTGCGGTGGGTATATACCCGTTGGAATAAAATTTCTTGATAAATGAAACAATTACATGAATGAAATATTTGGCTAAATGACGAACTAAAGTTACCTGTATTTAATTACCAAAATATATGTGCGTGAATCCTTCGTTGATTACGCCTGGTCAAAAAGTTGTGCCATTTATTAACGCAGGTAAATAGACATTGGTGGTAATTCTGTATTTGCGAGACTGATTTGCATTTCCTCTAGCACAAATATCCTGTGAAATAAATTTGATCCGACATTAGAAATCAACCAGTAGATCATAGGTCAGTAGCGCGATGTTTACCTTCCTTTAACTCTCTTGACACAAATACCGAACATTGGTTAAGGAACAGTGACAATTCCTGCTGAATAGAATTAACGCGTGTTAATCCTATCATACGTGCGGATTCAGTATTTGGGGCTTATATAAAACGAAACATTACCCCGGGATTTTTGTGCATGTCAATGTGCCTAAAAGCATTGGCAAAGATGCGATGAACTCGTTCCATATTAGTTTAGTCAACACGTAGATTGACATGCCCATCACGAACTTGCTCATGATATTCTGCTAATAATGCAGCAATATATCAGATAAATTATTCTCCAGCATCGACTTGTAATTATCATAGCCATTTGTTTAACAAAAAATTGTATTACTGCACTAAAGAGCATGAGCAATATTTACAGACATTTGCAAACTCTACTGAGATTTTAACCCCTTCATGTGAGAAGTATTAGCTGCCGCCGATGAAAGTGGAAGGTACAACAAACTTGACGACTTTTACACCAAGGAGAACACAAGTTTCGATAATTGTATTTCGATTAATATGTGTTTGAAATCAGCTTCGGTTTCTGGCACGAGGTTTTACGCGACATCGCACAACATGAATGCATGATTGTGTTGATATACAAAAGCTGTATTTTTATATTTCATCATGAGAAAGGAAATTAAAAGTTTTCTATGATTAAACGTCATAACTGTGGCATTGGAGGAACCCGTTCGTTGTTCCAAAAATTGTTTCTAGTATTGATAATTGGTCTTGATGGATCAGGAAAATCAAGTTGCTATTGAATACGATTTTTAATGCTCAACATTGGAGCACCTGTTTAGGATGGTCACCTGTGTTCTAATTAACTTAAGAACTAACAGGTAAAGCGATAACTGTTAATTTCTTTTCGACAATTGAATACACGCCTACAATTGACGAACTTGATTAAAGAAAAAATAAACTGATTTTTGAATACCAAATTAATACCGATAAAATTATTTTTCACGACGTCTACAGAAAAAGCAGATGTGGTATATTTTACACCATGATATGCATTCTTGCAGAACTTAATTCACCGCAACTGTAATGTTTATGATGTTTCGTGGTATGATGTTCATTACCCTGCAGATAATTGTTTTACTTTGTGTGACGCTTTGGGATGAATTTCGTGATATCAGTAAGGACCAATATAGTTTTCTCGCTCAAGAATTTACAAGTGAATCTAAAACAAACATAACATACAGGTCATAATGCAAATATTTCAAAGAATGTGTCCAAAGAAAGCCAAACAACTTTACAATCAAATATAAACATATAAACTTTGTTGTTGATGGTATAAATTAGTTTCATGCAACACGCTATAACACTCATCGCTAACACCAGAAACTGACTCATAACGTTATTGAATGTCATGCAATTGTCTAATATATGTTAGAGTGCATACAATTATCACATGATGATCTTATAATGGAGTTTTTTTAAACGTATTTCCCTATTGATTGAGCCGACAATAAAATGAGTACATAATGCCTCCAAAACTGTACGGCAAAGAACACAAGTCAGACAAACCACTCCAGCGATGAAGGGAACAAAATAAACACCTGGTCCAATTAGGCTATCGCCATTGCAATTAGCAAATCTTTTGAGGTCAAGGGGAACGTACTAGTGGTTGCTGGAGAGTCACAAGCAATATTTCTATATCAAGAAAGACCTTAGTACATATCAAACTTGAAAACATCTGCTAAAAGATTTAATGAAACGGCATGACAGATAATTTAAAACTAGAATAGGCTGCTAAATTAGATGACCAAAGAGAATGAAAGAATGATATGTGGGAGATTGAAACCGGATTACATTAAAACGTTATGGTATACATGGGTGTTCATGGAGTATGCTTGGTTAAACTAAATATAAATAAATAGTTATATATGGATTGATTTTAATAAAAGTGTTGACCTCTATAGATATGTCGGTGCAAAATAAAGCAAATCTTAGGGATAATTGTATGCAAACATAACAAAACGTCTTGCAAACAATCTATCGCGTTCAGTGGCAACAATGCCAACAACAACAGCAAGATATGTCCCTTGGGTAAAATAATTTTCCCATCAGTAGAGAAACCATTCTTACATGGACAACTAACAAGACAATTACGAAAACCAAATAATTCCGACGTGTGTCAATGGATGAGTTTGTGGGTCAATTGGGAACAAATGTTGGGTCAGTCGAGCAGGCAATAACTCACAAGAATTGATTAATACGGTCGCTCTTCAATGGCATCAATGACGAATTGATGCATAAACTATTTAAATACATTAGAGATGTATATTAGAATACCAATGATTACTTACAATGAAACTCTTGGCGATGAAACGCTTTGTATTTAGCATTGCAAATTATGTCGCGATGCATCACGTTGTGGAAAATACAACTAAACTCATTACAACGATGATCACAGTTTAATTAATGAAATCAGAAATCGGTGTGACCATTTTCCACACATATTACCGCTAATGAAAAATGCAGGCTTAAAATTATATTAACGAGTTTGAGCTCATTAATCCTGGAGAGATATCCAATCAAAACTATTTGGTGTTATTGGTGCAAAAATCTCACATTTTCATCAGAGAGTGGAACCACCTGGAATAATATTGAACTCTCTGCAGGTGCGAACGCCAATTGATAAATTAAAAACAATCTACTAAGAATCACACTCTTAACAAAGACAATACAATTGCTATATGAGCCCACGCTCAGTTCTGTCATTTCACTAGCTTAAGCACCATGTACGGTTGACATCAAACAATCATCAATAATATTCATTTTGTGGTGGCCTGATGACATTTTTGATGACAACAGGTTTTGATATATAATCACGTGCTGTATTAATTGCTAGTATCAGCAACATCGCTACCGATCGGAAAAATAAAATGGGATTAGGTGCGTTTCAATCCTTTCAAGATTGATTACATGGTTCAACCAACAAAATAAGACCGTTCATAAGCAACTATCCCTTTCAGTAAATGCAAATGAAGCCTTCAAACAATAAATAGTAGATTTATATATTGCAAATTTGGTTATGGGAAGCAGAGCTTTCGAATAGAATTAGAAACAAATAATATATAATTTCACCATGGAATAATTCAGAGATGTATCAGATCCCTCATTTTATATTGCTGTACCTGTATTAACAGAGCGAAATAAAAGAGATTTGCAGTGTTATTTACACTCTAATATGATCCATAATCAAAACAGAATATTACACGTGCAAGGCACTTCTGGGAAATTTTCTTCCACCTCAATGACTATTGACAATTTAGAAAACTTGTACATGAGGAAACCTACCGATGCCCTAGTTGGACGCGTTAGCAATTTCATCAAGGCGTTGTTCACCAGCACTTCTTACTCAAAAAAATTCTCTGTCTCAGTAAATGAGTATGCTAAATCCGCTGGAGCAACAATATTGTTTTAAATTCTTCATGTGAGAAATGGCACAAAGCTAATGTTGATATTCGCATCCATGTTAACAAACCTAACGTCTACGTTATCCACATGTTAGTATTGTGTCTTATAAATGCTAGAGTACTGGTTTTGAATGTTCAGACAATATGTCCAAACCGATGAATGACGTTATTATTATTTTGGTTTATATTTATTGTCGAAATAACAAGGAGCAAAGTCAGTTCAAGGTATATATTTTATATACATTTTCTATGAGATAGTGCACCAATTTAACTTACTTTGTGGGCTTTGTAAATAATGACAGGAGTATATGGTACAATGGCATAATAATTGTGATACGATTATATTCAAGAATAGATACATATTCGGAACATTTAGTATCTCAACAACACAGTCTCAATACGATTTTATTCGGATGATAATGATAAAATAATTAGCATATCATAAAAATTGAAATATGTTGTGGTGAGGTGTAATTATAGATACAAATTGTAATGTGATATTCTCTAAACAAGCAAAGGTGTATGCATTTCAAAAATAATTATTATTATCAGTCTCAAAGCCCTTTACTACAGTAAAGTCATAATGGATGTTGTGTTGAAATCTCTAAATGCTAAAGGAAAAGATTCAGTATATAACGTGCACAATCACACAGCTTCGACAGTCGCTGAATGCATCTCTCACTTTTAAGATTTATCTCAATATCTTATTAGGCTTAGACCTTTTTTAGTGTCTTAAAATGACGGTACACCATTTTTAAATATTTGTCTTAACTGATATTTGCAGTGGTATGAAATAGTTATAATTTCTATCTTGCAGACAGCGTGACATTAATTGCAGGAGTTACTGGTGGTGTAGTTGCTCTCGTCACAATCGTCGTCACCCTAGCGTTGTTCCTATACAGAAGGTTGTATAAACGTTATTACACATCAACTTACAAAGTATGCTTAATTATTAAATATGAAATATTATTCAAAATCCACATAGGCTAACGTTCTTTTTGCCAGTTTATTATAGTTCAATCGGAAACTCCATAACGCACCCAAATCTGAGACGGGCGGTGTCACACAATACATAGTTTTCGTCAGACATTGCATATGTATGTGTATGTCATACTATACATCCCCTTGTGTTTGTACCTTCCCCCACACACCAACTTATTTCAATTATGGAAATCTATAATGTGATACAAAGTTCACAGAACTTAGTCAATTTATTCACTGATGAACATCTTCAAACCTGAATGTGACTAGGGTGACCCTAATAAATTGGCATTCTCTGCGCCTTTCACGATTAACAGACTTTTCGTATAACAGGGTGTCATGTTGCGTACACTAGGGGTCAGCTGATTTCCTCAGACAACATTATGACGTATTTCTTCCTACCGGATAATTAAGTAATTTAACATAATATTGAGAGTTTAAAGCTATATCATTTGCACACATGTAGAAATAAATTACACTACTTGTTAAATCCAAGTTAAAGGCAAATTTATAATTGTCACTATTGTTTCGTTTGCTTCATTAAACATTCTAAATATCGGAAGCAGACGACATAGTATATTTCCCCTAAATATATACATTTTAGTCGTCCATACACCACTTCGCTGAAAATTGACTTGTCCAGAAACTTAAAATGACTGGCTAACAGGTTGTATTTTACACTGAAAACTTCTGTTTGGAATGAAATGCGCAGACCATGATGGTGTTACGGTCCCACCTGAGCATAATCAGATTTGAAATTATAAATCAATATATGAAGTTGCTAATTTCTGTGCATCTTTTTATCTCATTTGTACCTTTTGCCTTTCAAATCGGTAGGGATGAGGTGGAGGTTAAGAAGAACCTAGAGGCTGTTACGAATATGTAACTAAATTGTAGGTGTGTTGGTTTAAAAAAATGTTTTATTTTATTTTTGATTTTTTTTTTCAAATTTTATTGTAATGATTAATTTCACGGGATTTGATATTTTTGAACAGATGTTCAGTTTAGTTAGTTCGTAGAATGTATTACATTATAATTATTTTAGCTCACTTTGGTTGTTGTTGTTGTTGTTGGGCTTAACGCCATTTTTCAGCACACGATAGGCTATTTATGGCGGCCAGTATTAATGGTGGAGGAAGAAACCGGGAAATCACCGGAAAGAACCACCGACCCACGAGAAGCTACTGGCAAGCTTTCTCACATATCCACATTCGCCGAATCCTAGACTCGAACTCACGCAGACAGAGGTGAAATGGCAGTGATCCGTAACGGTCAGCGCTTTAGACCACTCAGCCACTCGGGGCCCCAGCTCACTTTGGTTCATAGATTTAATAAACATTAGGTGAGTACGATTGATTGTTTCTAATGTTATGTTTGACTCATGTGCCAGTTGATCAATACACAAACATTTATTATTATCATTCCAGTGTGAGAATTGATTGTTAAGAAAGGGCTATTCTAGCATACCTGACAAATAATGTTTTTGTATCGAATGACTTTATGATTAAGTGTTCGTGTGACCCATCGCAAGTGTTGAAATGAGGTTTATAGTTGGCTTTAAAATCTTGTGTTTTAGTTAAATCTCTTTAGTCACATGATTTGTATTCTTACACCTCAGAGCTGATGGTGGTTTTCATTATTGATGTCAGCTGGTCTTCAAGATCATATACTTTTTAGAATTTAGTAAATAGCGTTTAGAAAACATACGTAAATGTCTATTTGTCATAAATGATCTTGGACAAGAGACATTTAGTGGAATTTCTTTGGAGTTATAAAGCCGAAATTATTGCTCTTGATTCATTAATTGAACGTGGAACTTTTGACACATTAATACTGCCTTCATCTGACGTGATCGTCCGCCATCTTTGAATTTCATCGGGATTCGAACCTGGATTAAATTTGAACTGTTCAGGTGTAAGACATATTTTTCAATTCTAGAATTGGTGTTCGTATTTTTTTCATAAACTATAAGTCCTATTTCATATTTTACTGTGCTTTCTAGCGAAACAAATAATAAATTATTTTTCTTTAAATTAGCAAAAACTTGTTGGCTATATTTTCTCTTTTGTTACATTTGAACGATCGTACATGTAACAAGGCATATGATATATATATATATATATATATATATATATATATATATATATATATATATATATATATATATATATATATATATATATATATATATATATATATATATATGTGTGTGTGTGTGTGTGTGTGTGTGTGTGTGTGTGTATGTGTGTGTGCTATTTTGTCCTAATGATAGGTTTTACAAGGGTCGTTTAGATAATGACATTTTAATACAAATGTGTAAACTGATTCATTTATAAGTTTCCAGGTTGAGTCGAACATTATTAACGGAAATCAGATGATCTGTGTACTTGAAAAAGATCTCGAAATACCACAATAAATCATTCAATGCTTCGTGTTAAATTGTCTATGTTGCGTATAGCACTATGTATCGGATAATTAATATTTAGAATTAGGCATTCTTATTAGCAGTATCACTATTGAAAGAGTTACATTGACAAGATTGTACTTCATGTAAAATTTCCAAGGGTAAATCCAGTCAATATCACAAAACTTATCGAAATCGACAAAATACCAAAATAAATGCAAACATTGTTGCAATGCGCATTCGTTTCCAATATGACACAAAATTTCAATTTTAAGTAGACTAGTACGACAATTGCATGTATTATTGATGTCTTGCTAGTGACCAAAAGTTTAGATTTATATGGACGTAGTTATGAACGCATTAATAATGTTGTTGTGTACTGATTAATATCCGCTATGTATTTAGATCGGAATACAGCATAAATGCAGATACTTTGTTTCTGTATTTTTTATTTGCTTTATAATTATGCCTTAGATAGACAAAGAAAATGAGCATATAATTATAAGGTCACTACGTCTGTATGGGAAAATATTAACTCTTTTTGAAGGATTGATATAATACACTCTTGTGCAGTATATCCATTAAAAAACTCGTTGATATTTTCACATATAATAATAGTAGACTATAAATATAAAAGTTGCATAGAATTACTGCAAACTCATTCAAAGACCATTTCAAATTATAGCTCTCATTGTTGCACAGCCAATTTATTTAAAGACATTGTGGGATTATGAAATAGTGATTTCTTCCTTACTTTAAACACATACGCATATTACTGGTTATCATTCAGAATACATTTTCACCTCATTTCGATTACCACAGATTACCTGAAATTCATAGATTATTTTAGGATTTCAATCACTGCACAATAAGACATATTTAATTCTTTCCCTTCCTTATTTTAGGAAAACACATTTGATTTATAAACTTAGAAAAACCTATTGGTTTTTCTCTTTCTTGTTGCTTCTTTTAAAGTCATTACCGCATAATTGTATATATATATATATATATATATATATATATATATATATATATATATATATATATATATATATATATATATATATATATATATATATATATATATATATATATACAGTCATACATACATACATACATACATACATGCATGCATGCATGCATACATACATACATACATACATACATACATACATACATACATACATACATACATACATACATACATACATACATACATACATACATACATACATACATACATACATACATACATACATACATACATACATACATACATACATACATACATACATACATACATACATACATACATACTTTTATGACTCAAAATAAAATCTTAAACGGAGATTGTCAACTTAATTTAAGCAAACTCCGTTCATGTGCATTTTGTGAAATTTTTTAATCAAGTATTTAAAAATGTATCTAAATCGAGATTAAAATATTTTGACATAAGGAAGACCTTCCAACTTTAAATACATTGTCACTGGACTTTAACGACACAATTTGTTACACAATGTCTATTGCGGTGTTGGTGACATTTTTGTAGCTATAGTTTTAATTATTTTCTTCCTCTTTTTAAAACCATTATATACAATAACCTTCATATTTAGTGAGGAAAATGTTTGCACTGAAAGGTATCTTATATTTTATTCAACAGGTCAAAGAAAAGTGAGAAAAAGAACTCGAATTCAAAAATTCCTGACAATTCCGAAAATATATTAAAAGCTAACATAAAAGTAAATACTGTGTATGACAACGGTGGTGTTGAATTTCCAAATACAAATGCAAGTGGAACGAATGGAATACAAAACGTGGCAAAAGGGATAGTAACATATGCAATCCAAACTAAAGTGGATCGGTCATCTGAGGTCGCACGAGACAACTATAGTAGCATTAAGACCAACCAGGAAGAGTCGAGCATGGCTACTTATGGTGTTGTAAACAAAGGACAAAAGATAAATAATCTTAACCATATTACTAATGGAATGAAAGATCATGGCAAGGTCAGCTGTGACACAACTTATGATATTGAAAACAGCATTTATAATAAGGCTGATTTCCATCATGAGACAGGAGTTGGTCGTTTGAAAAAGGTGTTTAACAGGCCGAACATCGAAACTGAGCCCATCGATATGTATGCTGGAAATGTATATGACAAAGCAAGCATCACCAGTGAGACCGAATACGAGTCTAGCGGAGATGTGTATGACAGAGCTAACTTCCATGCTGAGCCCCTCGAAAAAAATAACCGGAATGTGTATGACAAGGCCAACTTTCACCCTTCGCCACACTACCATCATTGCGAAAATGAGTATGCTAAATCAAACAGTGAATCTCCATATGAGCATTTTGATAATTAGTATGACAAATGAATCAAACATACTACGGATTTAGTTTCTACCATCATTGAATATTCAGTCGAAAACTTAATTCTCTAGTTAGTTTATAGCAGATAAATATCAAATAATGTTAATCACTAACACCATAGTTGGCAATTATTTCTGTGACATTAATACTGAAATTGATGTTTAAGTCATCTTTGATATCGATGTACAATACATACCTTATTATCTGACTAAGTGTACAACCAAACAAGCTGACATGCACAAACAAATGGATCAACACACCCACATACACACACTAACATGATATACGCAGAGAGAGAATATGTGTATAGTATATACGCTGTATCAGTGATGTTTAATTTTTTTTCATTAACAGGAAACGAAACTTGCTGAGTTGCATTTAATCAAACATTTATACAGCGAGTGGTATATTATTGATACAGCGTACATACTATACATATGTTTTATTCATACCACATGCAACTTTTAATTTTATGTGGGAGATAAACCTGATGGTCATAAACAGTGAACTGTAGGGGGAGTGATCCCTTCACAACCATTCGCATATATAAACGCGGAATAAAAAAGTGATTCTTAATTTCATATACATTTCATTAATATAAATTGCTTAACGTTTCATTTAATAATATTAAATGAAATGAAAACACAAGGCTGATGCTAACATTAAATTGGTTTTAAATAATGTGCATACCAACGTCGAATATTCAGCGTTTATCGTCAGTGACAAGACGGCCATTTTCATCCATATGGAGTCTTCGATTCCAGCCAAAACATCAAAATACGGAAGGAACAAGAGATAATGAAACAATTTAACTCTAATTACATTTATTTAATTTAGTTTTTAACCATATTTCTATATTTATATTTTCGGTCAGTGTCGTGGTTTGATAAAACTCCTTGTGTGAGCTCTGTTTGAGAAGTCGCCTGTTGGTAGAAGTTGACACAATTCAAAAGTTTCGAGAGGTTCATAAAACACATATTTTGTACGGCTTAATCAGTATAATGGGTTGCTGAAAATCTGATTTTATTGACTATTACACGTTTGGGAAATTAATGTACTACAGTCTGTTGTTGTTTAGCTTGAAATTTCTTTGTTGTGGGGGTGGAGGATGACACGATTTTGACCTGGTTAGCTAGTTTTGTTCAGATAATTGGAGTAAGTCTGTTATTGTTTGTCATAATTTTGAGTAGCAATTTATAGAATGTACTCTTATGGAGCCTGAAATTTTCATTCACAACTTTCTTTAGTGTAGCATTTCCCATTCCAGTTTGTAATGTTCAGTCACTCCCCTCAAACCAAATTGCACATTATTGTTGCACAACAATGTCTTAACAGCGGTTTCCAGTGTTTCTATCCAATTAGTTTTTTGTTATGCGAGACATGTCGTTTATGATCGGTTGACTCCGATTGAGATTTTTCGTTTTCCTTTAGATTTTCAATTTTTCTGCTTATCACGATGAACTTCCCTTGTTTATGCAAGATTCCTGTCATTTCCCTTCATGATTTAACTTGCATATGCCTCGATTTTAAGACGGTGAACAATGGAGCTGATCATGCTTCTTAAGCTGTTCGGTTCAAACTCAGATCCATCTTTTCTCCTAACGCTGATTATAAAACCAGCCAGGCGCTGATCCAATTCAGATGGGTGTATTTTATGTAAATTTCTTATTTAATTTTTGACTGAAATTATGCTGTCACTAGCTTTATATCAAATAGCGTCTTTCTAAAAGTGTTTACATTCTGCTCTCTTTTTATAAATTTTAGTATATCGTCAGGTTTATGGTGTAGAAATATATCTTCTTTAACAAGCTAAGCTTACATTTGGACAAAGAATGTTCATTTTCATTTACAAATATCTTAGCCATGTCTATCAAACTCTTCAATTAATTCAGTTTAGTAGACTAAATGTTGCTTTTTATTGCTCCTTATCCGATGTTAATTGTTTACTTTTTCATAGTGTAGCACGGTTATTGATTTTGTTTTGCAAAAGGGAGAGACTGGAACCAAGCAGTGTTGACAGAGATGTGAGCAGACGACACAATGTGGAGATCAAAACTATTTATTTCCTAGATTGAGTATTGTTGATATTTTCGTATAAATAACAATAGTTTACATGAAAATCATTTTCTTGTCATGTTATCGTTTTATAAATGTAATATTCCAAGGAATTCATATTCATGTTTAGATATTAAAGCTGTAAACAAACATGATCTTGATGCGTATTCAAAATCCATGGGCAAATCACAATTTGTTATACCAATACTATTGGTATATCAAATTGCTTTATGCTAACACTTTAAATGCGTGCTATCTTTCAATGTATGTGGTCTACAGTTTTGTACATCAACGTTTATTATGTCCTGTTTACCTAATGTTGAGGGTGAGCATACCATTTTTATTAAATCAATTGCTGCTCACCTTGCTCTGGAATAAAAAAATCATGGAAACCGACACGATTGAAATTTCTTGAAGATGTCAAATATAGTTGTGTGGAATACGGACACGGATGATTATGGAATACAACGTACATTTATAGTCACGTTATCTCAGTTGATATGGTTGCATGCTATTCTGGAAATTTTCTTGGATGTGGAGAGTATTCTGAATACTTTAAGAGATTTGAATATCCATCACCCTAGAAAACCAGAATTGTGATACACTGATCCTTACTATATTTTGGATTTACCGGATTCGCCTGCATAGAGTCATTTGATTTTTACGAATATTTTCATACGATAGTTTATGCGCGGTTCGGAAGACATTTTCCAGAAAAATGTTGGGTTCCAATAGAACTGTTACAGTACATGCCTGATAATATCGTTTAAATGAGTGAAGCAATTATATCATACCTCGTGCAGAAACAAGTCTGGTTGCAAGTAAGTAAAACAAAAACCTCGATTAAATTATTTAATAATTGTTCTGATACAATTGTTTTGACACCGACAATAAGCTCCCCAAAGGAAAATTAAACGAGGAATCAAATCTCAAACTTATTATATCTGAGACGAGATAGGCGCGGTTCCACAGGAAGTATTAAAATATTTACTGATGGGCTGTTATTGAAGAATACTGCTGTCATTGAGACGTCTCCAAATGAGTGGCTGAAAACATTTGTAGATTATTACCATGAAATAACTTATGAGCACAGAGCAATTGATAAAGCAATGAAAGAGTTTGCAAAGTTAATAAGACTACAGCCAGATAATAAAACAGAGTGAGATAATGCGTAAAGTAATTCCGGAAATCCCTATAAATGAATTCTGTTTTTATGTAGCCCTGCTGATTTAATAGTTGTATGTAGAAAACTTGTTCGCGATACACTTCAACAATAATTATTAGCGTTGCATAAAAAAATTCAAATCTACTTATACTGTTATCTTATCGTCTAGCAGTTACTCGACGACGAAATGTTGATGTTGAGATTCATGGTGATGAAATACAAAATATTGTTCTAAGTGATATTGTTTTGTTGTTGATGATGTTGAGAGTGCATTGAGCATGGATAAAACGACGTGAACATTGGGATACTCTATAATGATTCTCTCATCACATGGGCTATTACAAATATTTGGATTATCGATGATCGTATTGAGTGGTCAAACTTAGTTTATTTCGCAGTGTCTAGAGTCAAAAGAATATCTCAACTACACAGGGTTATCATTGATTGCATAATAACCGAGGAAATCACTAACGACTTTGTCGTCATCAAGAAAAAATTAGCGAGCTATAAACAATGTAACAAGAAAAATAATCGTGACTTTGATATGGATGACGAATGTATTATAACACTAAAACAACAATAGAACAATAATTTGCTAATTGTAATTCAGTAATATGGCGATATTAAAACAATAATCAAAGACAATATACCATTGACTGAATTAATAGTAGTCTTGGTCGCACACGCAAAAATGTGATGCTGACCTGTCTTGAATGTAATCGACGTAGAGGTACCAGTGGACAAAAGTGAAGGTGGTGGTAATTGTATATCTTTAAAAATTATTTGCAATTGTTCACGTACAAATCCACGTTGAGAAACAGTTGAATCTAATCAGTAGATTGCAGGTCTACCTATGAACCTTACCACGCTGGAAATTTTATGTGTGATCATATTCCAGAGAGCATCAGTTGCACTTTTTTACACTCTTTAAGATCACCAGGTTCATATAAATGACTTATGGTAGCATTACCTAGTGCTGGTTGAGAGGAAGATTCACTTCGGTATGTTGGTATATATTTTTTGTGATTGCATTGGAAGGTTTCATAAAAGTTTCACGAGTAATTTCATTATTTAACGCAGCTAACACACTTGATAACCTTGCAACCCATTCACGAGATTACTCTCCGGACTTAAAATCAGACGATATTTCTCTCGCGTATTGATATCCAAATAACTGCTCTGCAGGTGTACGATTCAACTATTACCTGATCAAGACGAATTTCAGTGTGTCCTCGTCTGATTTTAGCATTACGTTTTCTCATCAACGATGATACTGCACCAAGATATTCTTTGCCAGGATCAATCTGTAATAACTGTGGACTTCGTAGGCTGCCTTGTGGTCCGGATCCTCTTAGATATATTCGTTGAAACGCAGATTCAACTTCAGTTGCTGTTTTTGTTGATAATGGTTTGCTTTATATCTACTTGCAACTTCAACGATAGTTAACGCGTATTTGTATGTGCATGATTGACGTCTACCAATTTGAATGGTTTTACTTGGTAAAATATCTGCTTGATGAACTTCATCGAGAGAACTGACATCAACATGTGCATACTGAATATTGTTAGGTGGTGGTTTATAAATTTGCCATATTGCCTGTCGTGCTAACCACGCTGCAACAAAAACGCATAAGACATTTTCTGCTTCAGCAAGATTACTAATTGCTGCTTAGCTTTTCATTATCCTCTTTGGCTATAAAAAACAGATTCGATTATAATAGTTATCCATGCATAATTACCAGTTCCTAGGACTAGTTTACCTTTTATAGCATGTGAAGCAAGTTTGTCACTGAGAGATTTCAGTTTGGAATTTAACGAGTCAATCAGCTTTACAACTGCATTATGTCATTGTTGCAAATTTGGATTTTATACGCGACATCACTAACGTGATATGCTTTATCAATTGCGTTTATTGGGTACTATCCAGATTTTGGATGGTCTCGTTCGTCAAGTTGAATATCAAGTCAGATTCCTGGTCCACAATAATTATATCCAGGCAAATATTTCTCACCAGGATATCCATGCAGGTCATGGTAATTTACATAAAGAAGCAGCGATATCACCACCTGTGTTCCTCGATGAAATAAATTTACATATTTTTATACCACATTTGACTCACTTGCCTGTCAGTTCACGCTTGTTATTTTTGTTCTTATTGTTGTTAATCTACAGGTATGGATGGGTACTCTTCATCGAATACATTATCAATCCATATTAGTTTTTTTAATGGATATAACGGACTTCTCAGCGACACTAAAACAAGAGACAGTCAAACATCTTCCAAATTATATTAGAGAAATTATATTTGGCCCATCCGGGTCTGATAATATGCAATTATTACTTAACCTGATAAAGCGATGGCTCAAGATAAGTTATACTTAGTAGCATCATCTATATATGACCAACGATGTTACGAATTACTTAAAGATTTTATGAAAATGCAAAGTTGCTGACGCGTCCTAATAAAGATAATGACATTATAGATTGTATTAGCAATGTCGATAAAGCTCCATCCAGAGATGATCGTGATGAATGTATCAATAATAACAAATCAAATTCAGCTCGGATTTTTTTGCGAGGCCTTCACAAAAATAAAGACATGATTTATTTAACTCATAAATACACACAAATCCCAAAATAAATAATTGCAATATCTTAAATGAGTTTAATGGAAAAGATAATTATACTTTGAAAAATATTTATTATTCTTGGTGTTCAGTGGACATGGACATAATTACATTTAGAAACTTCTTGTCAAAAAAACAAGCTGTTCCCTTCGGATTTATAAAGATATAATTACATGACCCAAGATCTAGGTATCGTATAGGTCTGGATAAAATCTTTGGTCGATTATAGCAGAAGTGAAAGTGAACGACCAATGATGAGTAGCCAGGATGTAAACGAAACACCATGAAATAAAAACGCGCATCAGTGAAGATATAACAAATTGAGCTAACCCAATTAGAGAAATCTCATAGCCTGACTGGGGTTTTTGTTTAGTGTTATTGTCCTTGACATTTGCATTTTCTTAGGAAGTTTTATTTTTCATAAATAATGTCTCCACAAAAATGGTCTGTTACTCTCTCTGCTGTTGCATTCGAGAACGTCATTTCATGCAGTGTTTTTCCTATATCAGTTTGGTAATTGGTATGCGCATATCACATACATATGCAGTTTAATATTTTTGATATGTTTTCATGCAAAATATTATTTTATATGAGAATGACTGCTTCAACTAAGCACATGAAATTCTTCACATGTTTGCTGACAGACAGCGACTGGTAATTCTCATCATCTTGCCGTCTGAAACTGTTTGGGGTTTTTTTCGCTATTATAATGAATATTTATGTAAGTCATTTTTCAAATCGATTGCCTATGATAAATGGGGAAAAGGCCACTTATGTTGAAGTGTAGCCATCTTTCCGAAAAGGAGATCGTTGCAAATATAGTTAAATGTATCGGTCAAAGGACAAAGGGAAGGAGGGGTACCTATCACATTCTTCCGCAGTATATTACAAGGGAAATTTAAATATTAATGTGTATGAGTAAATAAATGTACCTCTGTTTAGAGAAAGAATGTAGAAATTTACTGGCTTTCCAACTCAGTTTTCCAACCGTACCATTTTCATATCACGAAAAGTCAGTTCCCACAAATTAATATCTCTTATTATGTGATGATATTAAGACTCAAAATAAAATATTTATATCTATATGTATCCTGTACTGATAGGTATCAGGCAATACAATTTTTGGGTCACAATACATTAAATCCGGATTGTCTGCATCCGGTAAACATCCCTTCACATGCATATGTAACATGAAAATCTTTGTAAATATTGTAATTGATATTGTAATTGATAGTGTATGGATCATATCACTTAGCATAGTGAACATTGTGGCATCATACTGTAAGGAGAAAATAATATTTGTGACACATTATATAATAATTTGTAAGGAAAGTTGTTATTTGAATTATACTTGATAAACAAGCCCCATTCTATGTATTGTTGTTTATAGAACTGGGTATTATTAATTAAATAACGGCTGGGGCGTTTCCTACTTGCAGAAATTAAAAACTTGCATAGTTTTAGTCAGAAGGAACGCAATTATTATTTCTTTCATTTTAAACTATATCCAATAAAATGAAAACTTTAATCTATGTTGGGTAAAGATTAATAACAAGACAGGACGTTATTCAACTCCTTTTATAAATTAAATATTATATATTTACCCATTTATATATAATTGCTGATGTACAAATAAATGTGTGCTTGTGTGTCAGTGTATGTGAAAGTATGTGAAAAGTGCAATTACTCGAAATCTATTTATTGTGCTGAATGAAATGAAACAGCAAAAACAAAAACCTTTTTTACCTTCTTTATAGATAGATTTTCATGTCTTTCACAAAATAAATGAAGAAAATATATTTATAGGTGTTTCAAGTAAATATATATTTAAATGTAAATTTCTACTAAAGATTACGATAACAAATGGCCTGTCTTTTGAACCAGTTTATGGCAACGTTTACTTTTAAGATTTCCTTTAGGAAAGATTGCGTACACCATGTCTTTGTTGTGTACAGCATATTTCTAAATAGCTGATATTGATAGGTCTATTATATCACCTTGGTTTCTTTGTGTGTCATCAATATTCACTTTACATAAATCTAGTTTCAGAGAAAATTTAACAGATGTTGCTTATATACAAGTATAACCCAGAAGAGCTATATCTACAACATTCTTTCTCGTGTTTTGTATATGTGCTAGTTACCCAACAGTTGCTGTGATATAGCATTTAAATCCAGAGGCGGGATTTTCATTTATATTTGTGTTTCCTGCAGTTTGCGACACAGCTACATTTAGTCATCAAGTAAAATTTACGTTTGACACGCCACAATTTTTTATATCAAACATAAACCAAATGTATATACAGGTTAAGCATTGCTTTCGTTTTCTAGAAGATGCTCTATCTGGTTTTCTACGGTAGAAGATAAGCGTATGGTCTCCTTAGAAAAGAAAAATATTCTTAATAAATAACCCTAAAAACTAAGCGGCTTTAAGACCCGCTGCATCGCCATCAAGTTTCATTTTCTAGTATTCACGTATCACAATTAATATATTTGACAAAATTATGTTTATTAATGCAATAAACAATGAGAATATAGCAGATATAAAATTTAAGTAAAACGATATTCGCCATTTTGTATATAATGTGGTTATCAATAGGGCTTTTCATTCAGTAGCTTTACATGATGTTATATTTATAAGAACTAATGAATGTACTGATGATCATATAGTTAACTAGCACATAAAATATTCCTGTACATTGTGGCGTTAAATTTAATAAATAGAATGTGCATATATTCTTTACTACTTTGTGTTTTGTTATTATCAACATTTTAAGTATGGTCTCAATGTCTAAACCTTGATTACGATTTTGATTGTAAATTTCGCTTTATATCGATAATTTAATCTTCTTAAATTTATGCTCTGTAGTTCATTATAATGAGTGTTCAGTAAAGTGCCGATACGTACTGTCTTCATATGTGCTAGGTTTCCTTAATAAAGTCATATATGTTTCCCTTTGTTACAAGTTGGGATCGTTTTTCTTCTTATCGTGTTAAGGGCATTAGTTAAGTCACGTTATCAATATTGTTCATGTTTTGTTATATCTGTGAATCCATTCGAGTTGTCCTAATGGATGTGTAATCTTCATTCGGTAAAACAGCTGTATAATGGCTTCCTTAACGATGATAACCCTACTAACGTAAACAAATTTGTGATGTATGCATAGAGGTTAGTAGTAACATAAATAAATTCGAACAAGTATTGTCAGTATGAAGGGCACATATTAATTTACTCCATAATACTTTGCTGGAAGACTTTAAATTTCATTTCTATTAAAAACAAAGCAAACCAAAAAAAAACTGAAAAGCATACAAAGAATAACTACTAATAAATACATAGAAGTATTTAAATATTAACACCTGAGAGAAATGATATTAAACTCGGCATGAGGCATCGAAGATTGTCTTCTTCCTGTGATTGTGAAATAATAATTTTAATATTTTAATATTAATATATAGTATTAATAGATAGTATTTTAATATTAATAAATAAGAGACGACAGTTGCTTCGAGAAATACTCAACAGATTCTCAATTAGATAAGTTTAACGTTTAATCATCGACAATGAGAATTGCATAAGTGACATAGATTGTAATGTTCTAGCAATATGACGTGAATCTAAACTTAAAACTTATCAAAATCATAAATTAAAAAACGTATAAGAAACTGGTTTTAAGGTTACCATCGTACGTTAAGTGTTTCCTTTTATGTTTGAGACTGGCACAAATTGTATGCCGGATTTGGGCTTATATTTGCTTTGTGAAAAACAAATCGAATTATAAGTTTTACTTCTCAATAGTCCTCCCATAAATACAGGAAGCTACATGATAGCCATTAGAGTCAAACGGATAGACATTATAACATAAAGATGATGAAATCAAAGAGATAGATTGATGATTAAATTACAAAAGGAGATAATAATGATGGATTTATTGTAAAGGTGTAGATATAACAAATTATAGACATAGATGTTTAAAAGTTACAATTTTGTTTCACGGAACGTGTAAGCTTGGTCAAGACATCGTACATAAACGGCACAGCCTTCCGTAACCATATGGCTGCATCACCTCGAATCTAAACATGCCTGACGTTAAGTGAGACATGCATATTGTGATAGTATTACAACGCTATTATAAAAAAAAAATAATAAAAATAAAATATTGAATGTCTCTGTTCGCTACCCATCATACAAGAATATGTGTAATTACAGGTATATGCTCTTAAAATAAGTAATAGAAAAGAATTAAAAACAACAAGATTTGTAAAATTTAGCAATAATTTATATCTCTAGAAGTAAAAGTGAAAATGAGGAAATGAACTTATGGTATTGCGAATTAAATTCCAAAGTAATCCAAACATTACAGACAAAAGTCCTAGTCACTTAAAGTATGGAATACTACTCAGTACAAGTCCAGAATGAATCTTAAAACTAACGGTGTTGATGTGTCTGTGGTAGCTTATAAAGTGTTGATGTGTCGACAGTATTTTATCAATTCACAATAATATAATTACCCTTGTGAGTTAACTTTAAATTCTAGTGAATGTCTCAATCCGAGAATTTTATTAGAGTACGTTTGTAATTCCAGAGAAAATAATTACTTTAATTCAATAATTTGAAGAAATTAAATTCGGCCCAAAATTACTGGCCAAAACATATACTACAAACCGATTATGCTAGGATAAAGCATAAATAATCCTCTCAGCCACAAGATTATAAAATTGTCTACTTGACCTCAGGTCATAATTAGCATTTTTCTAAGAAAGTAAAACAATACCGAATGGAAAGTATCCTTCAAGAAAATGATCGTCATGTTAACAAAATAAAAACCAGAACCTTGATTACACTCAGGAAATTTCAAAAGATATACCGAAATAAACATGTTTAAGTCTTTTATTAATAATGTACCTCACATTAGGCCAATACACTGAGAGAATAATTTAGATACGTATTAGTTGTTTACATAAAAAATCAAAGTCGATCGGATCATGCAAAAATGCACTCAAGTTTGAACGAGGTCAAGTTCAGCATATAATGTTACATTACAATAGCATGTAATGAAATGACAAAAATTATTTACTATTTTTGTGCGAAAACATTACGGCTTCATAGTTATTATTACTGGTAGTATGTATACATAATTATTGGGATTGGTTCCGCACGTACAATTACCTCGTAGTGTTTCATTTATATGCGTATTTGAGACATGGATTTGAATTTACGTAGAGAATTATATCGATTGTTAGCTTGTCAGAATTAATATTGTAATTCTCTGGTAGGTTACTTCGTAGTAACTAGTACATAGTAACCAGTACATTTAATAATGCGTTATGTTAGAGTTTGCGCATAGTTGAATCGGAGTTTGGGAAAATTATTGACGTATGTAAGATTAGTTTCAATAGATGCATGAATATATCCGAGCATGGATATTTGAATATTTTTATGTTTGTAATGTAAGAGATGTGTCTGATTTTTGTGATATTGTCAAATGTGGGATTATGATTATGTACTAATATGAATCAATTTATTGTGGTATTTATACGAGTAATTCATACCGTGCTTTTATTATGACGTGTTTATTATGTTCTGGTGTGAATGACAGTGCAGTCGAAGTCAACAATATGTAGTCGACACAAAACAGAGGGACAGAAGGTGCAGTAGGAGGAAAGCAATCTGGAGGAGAAAATAGAGGAGACGGAGAAGGAACGTTGAGGGAGTCACGGATAAAGAGAGGGAATTAGGAAATAAAGAAGAACACACCGATGAGTAGAACACAAATACAGATAGAAATCTCTCATACTACAAATAAAATGATGTGATATGCTAGTAAAGAGTCGAACGGAAGATGTGTATTTGAAATTTGAATTATTGACCATTCAATGTTAGTAAATTGATATTATTGAACTTCACACTTTTATTATCTTTAATTATTTAACCGTCGGCAGTGCTGACTGGGGCCTCGGAGCTGTACACCTAACTTTCACTAAATCAACTTTCAACCAAATTCGAGCCTGGATGGGACTGCAACAATGATTTAAATCAACATCGGAAGCACCTCACCGACCATGCTCCCAACGAAACCTTACAGTGTGGGCAACGTTAACTGTGACAACTTCGTCAATAACCTGAATTAGACATAAGTAATATTTATTACGAATTAGTAATGAACAGTTGTGAGATATTTTCCATGCTGTGTATTTTGCATTTTTATGATTTTGAAATTGTGTATGTTATAATCTGATAATGACATGCATACTATATTACATTTACTTGAAGTAATTGTGAAGCAAATATCTAACAAACTACCTTGGCTGAGCGAAGTTAGTCGTTGTAAACGGGTAATTATTGAGTTAGGAACTGGTAACATCTGTCATTTGTTTAGTGAGACGATATAAGGTATCACTTACCGTTAGCATCATGATAAAATGGCTACGGAAAGTCAGGTGATTAAAGAGTATTGCACCATGGGTAAGGAAGATCTAGGTTACAAGGAAGATCGCGAACAGCATTCATTGAGGAAAGAATCAAAAAATGGAAGGCCGAAAAAGCAGCCAAAAGAGAGGTGACCAAACATGCAAATGAAAGGGAGCTGGCCTAGCTGGCCAAGCAAGCAGCTGAAAAGGAGAAGGAACTGGTGCTGGTCAAGATAGCAGCGGACAGAGATGCCCAGAAAGAGCTGGAGCTGGCCATGATATCAGCGGACAGAGAGAAAGTTCGCCCACGCTCTCGAAAAAAAAAAATTAAGGATAGAAAATAGGATCTCTGATAGGGATGTCTCCAGTACGAGTTCTTCAGGGAGCGTAAGCGAGAATATTGGCCATCGAAGGGTACATATAATTATACCGATGTTCATTGACACTGAAGAGTCCATTGACGACTTCCTTGTGCAATTCAAGAAAATCACATGCGTTCATAAAATTTCATAAAATTTCTGAGCAACATTGGGTTATTAACGTCTCAACCTTTTCGCAGGGTGAAGCTCACGAAGTTTACCATAACTTAGCCGCAGAAGATGCTGACGAATCCATCTCACTCAAGAAGGGCCTTCTTTACCATTATCGCATGAACGCCAAACTTACCGTAAACGTTTTCGGGACTTGATAAAAATCGGCAACGGAAACCCGCTCTCAATTCCACAACTGTGTTCGATGGTTATTCGAGACGTTGATGACGATGGCAGAAGTCGAACGATCGTACGAACGGGTTACGCGAGTTTATACTCAAGGAACATGTTCTGGGTACTTACAGTCAAGAGTTGATAATATTCTTAGCGGAAAGAGAGCAAAGTACTGTCGAACACATCGCGAGCATGGCGGAGAGATACGAGCAAGCACAATCGATGAGTGGAGGTTTCGATGGTCCTGACCGACCCCGACCCGCTGAGTCGCGCCGTGTATATGTGACGTGTGCATGTTCGTGATAGATGTTAGAGCGTAAAGAAAGGTGACGCGTACATTTTACCATCGGATCCAGTGTCGAATCTCCATAATAATCAAAATTATATTATCTACAGGATAATGAAAGATATATATATATATATATATATATATATATATATATATAGATATAGATATAGATATAGATATATATATGTGTGTGTGTGTGTATAAATACATGCGTGTATATATATATATATATATATATATATATATATATATATATATATATATATATATATATATATATATATATATATATATATATATATGCATGTGCACAAGATAAACGCCTAATATAATGGGATTGCTAATTCAATATAACACAATTATATAAACAGGTGTTACCTTCCTATTACAATGAATAATGATAGTTACATATATGCGCTTTAATAAATCCAGGTGTATATCAAGGATGTATATCAAGTGTAAACATCAATGAGTAGGGTAAAATTTTAATTAATACAAGAGCATTTGCAGGCAGAATGCATCACAAATATCTGGGAAGATTAATAATAAAAACTTTATCACATGTTATTGTTCCCACATGTAACCATCGAATGCACTCAAATTTAGACTACATATCTCAAAGATTAGCATACTTATATGGTATGGCAACTAAAGTATGATGTAAACAGAATATTACATTATCAATATCAGATTTGCGTTAGTGTGTATGATGTTGAGTGTTTGTGGCCCTTTGTGAGCGATTGAAGATAAAGACATACATTGACGTTAATTTTAAACCGAATATAATCCTAAGTCAGTTTTCTATATAATCAGATTTATATCTTCAAATGTAGAAAGCATTTACATTTTACATCAAACTGCAACAATAATTACATCCTCGTATTATAAGCTGGACAACACCGTAACATTTATATAGCTAGACGCTTTGATGATATCTGGTAGAAATTGTCGGCCTTATCCTTGTTTTTAACCTATGACAGAACGTGTATATTTTACGCTACAGTGGCCTAATTTTTAGAGTCACCGCCTCGGATTCGGAAGGTTGTTTGTTCGAACCCAGGCCGAAATCATAACAAAAACATAAAAATGGTACTGATAGATGCTTTATTAGGCGCTCAGCATAAAAAGGTTAGTAGTATGACTGGTCAACCTGGTGTGAGGATAATGTGACTTGGTGGGACATTATGCTACATGTTTATGGTATGGCGCCCAAGTGTCAGTCGTTACTATAAATTGGCACACAACAGACATCGTAGCTATATGACTGGAAATGTGTTAAAGTTCTGAAAAATCAAAATCACACACAAATACACAAACACGCTATGAAGTAGCTAATTTGTCATAGCGGTGTTGTAATATATAATAATATTCGTGATTATCATCAAACGATAAGTAGTATTGCTTCTAAGTTAATATAGTGACACTCGATGTCCATCTAAAATTACAATGACTCCGACAAACTTACCTAGTAAATCAAGTATATTTTCGATCACAAGGACACATGATACTGTAGTGCCCTCTTATCAATGTGTACCAATGATCAATTCTTCATATCTCTTTGAGTGTTGGACTAGTCGTACGTTTGACATGTTACGCCACTTAAAGTCTGATCTCGAATATTAACATTCGTCCCAGGAGTCAGTAAATATGTTGAGGAATTTGTAATCAGACGTTTTATTCCGTGGTTTTACAGCGTTATCGGCACACGAGGTGAAAAATCCTACCAAAGCAGAACATCCTGAAGAAAATCCTAGCTATTCGTCTAACTTATCGACATAGTTGTTAGTTTTTTTGGTTAAATTCTCGCGACAAAATTTGAACCTTCAAACAGGACAAATGGCATTTTTCTGAGATCTTTATGCACATTCAGGCATTGTAATTTTTAATGTTTTATATTTTAGTTTATTAATGAGACCTCTTCAAAATGGAGCAAAAAAGCATCTGAATATGCAGCCATTGTCATAAAAGCACTATATTGTCCAGACACTCTGCATGTGCTTATCTAATAAAGTTAAATACATAATAATCTTTCTAAGGCACATTTTAGGGACATTGGCAGTGGAACTGAGAACATTGTAATACGTCTACAATGACATAACTCAATACTCTTTGATTCAAGAGTATTTTTTTTTCTATTCAGTTGATTTTTAGGACGCCTTATTTTAAGGAATGTATTATAAAACTTGGCAAGAAAGACATACGTTATAAACTTACGGAAGGATAAAAATACACATATATGTACATTCACTCACCTTTTTATACTATTCTTTTGATATCCACAATTCCGAGCCTTGTTCGTATTAAAGATAATAAAATATTTTGGTGATTTGTGTTTATCTATGTAGTTATGCGGACCAAATTATGTTTTTTGATGAAAAGCGTGCAAGCACGATCCTAAATATATAATGGATATCTAGCTAGCTCGATAAATAGATAGAAAGCAGTCAGCTTTCAACTATAAATAAGGAAAGTGCATTAAAAGTAACAAAACAGTATAATATAGATCAATACGAAAATGATGAATAACCAGTCCATTCTCTTACAAAATGTACCGATTCTTTTTTTCATGGCCACAAAGCCACTAATGAACTAAACAAAGAGAATATAATGAAACGCAAAAGCACATAAGGGCAAGTACTATACAAAGTATCAATTGTGTTTCCCTTAAATATATACAATAATTACAATATAATGGTTTAACAATATTGAGTCTTACAATCTTTTAAGTCTAGAAAATCAAAATAGGTTAGAACATTGGACCCCAATAGACGGCTTTTGTTGGTCACAAACTACGTGTTTGCTCCAACTAAATTTTACATCCCGGATGTAATATTCTACCCTGGAAATACTATTTCGCTGCGCCGGCTACATATTTAAAGTTGCAAAAATGCATGTTTTAAAGGATAATTACATCACTGAGTTTGTAATATTTAATAGCTTATTGAAATCTTCATGAAATCTTTGTAAATATGTTATATGACATTTTAACTTGCAATAATGGGAGCTTGAACTGTATTACAAGACGATTAAACTACCGTTCACATTTCATCAGATGTTTCTGCAAGATTCATTCAAAAACTGGAATGTGAGATATTGAGATATTTCAGAAATAAGATCGCATTCATTCAATAAGTGGAATGTGAGATAATGAAATAGATCAGAAAGAAGATAAACTTGCAAAATCCAGTAAAGTTGTACTACTTCCATATCACATAAAGATATCGAACACATTTCACATAGCTTTGAGCTGCTTATCACCATAGAATAATACAAAAAAAAATCACAAGATTCATGTAAACACGTTATACATACAGACAATAATTATATGCTGCTCACGGAACTTTCCCTGGTTTTATTGGACATTAAAATTATAAACTTATAACCCATAATGTATGCTATAAACTAAATCAAAGGAATATATACATAATTACATACATGCTGAACAAATATTTTAGTCAACCTTGTAATAGGCAGGTAATCTTAGAATGCAGTGCAGTGTAATGTTTATCGTAAAACAAATCTGCAAATACAACTACTATTACTGTTGCTGCTACTACTACTACTACTACAACTACAACTACTACTACTACTACTAATAATAATAATAATAATAATAATAATAATAATAATAATAATAATAATAATAATAATAATAATAATAATAATAATAATAATAACGCAATTGTGTATTCCGTACGAACTGAAAACGAACATAACATAGGTGCATTGTTTCTCAGGGTAAACACAAACAGTTATCTTTTATTTAATAACAATTGTCCTCAAAATTTTAATACGGAAAAATACAATGTCACTACTATAATAATTTTAAAAAATTAGACAATTTCTTGATTTAATAATACGGACAAATTTGGTTATCCTATTCAATTCAAAAGACCCAACAACTCTAGCGTTCCTATTTTAGGATTTCTGACGAAGAACAATTTCTAACATACTAAAAGAATCACCTTAAGAATTTATGTGTTACATTTTTTTGCCAAAATTGATTATGTTCAAATGACTTACACTTGGTTTAACATTATTAGCAACATTATTAATAAACAACATCAGAGATATTTTATGCCTATAAATATGAATGCTCAGACTCAGATTCTGCCACCCATGTGTTTTCTGTACCTCTCAAACTTGTCACTTTGCAATAGATTGCATTACAAATCACTGACCATATAGTTCAGTGGGTACAGTATGACGTCTGGGGTTATATGTAGGTTTCTGTACCTGTATTAAAGGTAGACTAATGCGAGTATACTATAAATGCAAACTGTATTGATAATAAAGGCACATATTTGCATTGTATGATACATGTTCAATACGCATATCCTAACATTTCCAATACAAATACAGTATATTTAACAAAGAAAAATCTTAGCGGGAAGTATACCTCTTTGCTTGCATTCAAATGACATTAACACAATGTTTGATTGTCATTTTGTCCGTTCGATACATGATTACAGCTACTGCCACTTGTGGAGAAGACGTGAGATACACGGATGTGGACATGTTGCTTCCACAGCTGCTGCGCATGGATCGAGTGCATGTTGGACGTGTGTGAAGTAATTAAATGACATGTTTCTATGCCTATACAGTTTGCATTTCGTCTGAAATGTCGAATAATAATAATAATAATAATAATAATAATAATAATAATAATAATAATAATAATAATAATAATAATAATAATAACAGTAATATTAATTGAATTGAAAGGATAACTCTTAGAGAAAAGGTTTTAATTTTATTTGTCTTATAAAATCAGTTGCATCGTTGCATAAAAGTAACAAATGTTCCAAAGCAGAAGTAAACTTTAGAAATAATTTATATTTCTTAAGTTTACTTCTGCTTTGGAAAGTTTTTTACTTTTATGCAACGATGTGTGTCAGTTTCGTTATGCTTTTGTTCTTCTTTGGCATTAGCTATATGTTGTTATTTTTTAGTGTTATATCAAGTCAAACCCAGAGGACTGGTGTTTACTTTAATGTGCACTCTCTCTAGTTGTTACTCTTTGCTTAAACTCGTTTTTTTTTTGTTACGCATTCAAGATAAATCTGGTGCCTTAAGTTGATTTTTAACTATTTATGTCAACCCAGTGGCCTTTCGTCGCGTCTGCTGTAAACAATGTATGTTTCTGTCTTACATTTGCCTATTACCTAGTAACACCGTTTGAAATATTCATACATTCTTTGCGTTTCTTTTGATGTGGAGAGGATATTTTCTTGTATTGTCACTTTGAATGATTTATGTCCTTGCTGATAGCCCCACTATATAACGCTTGGAGAAATGGTTTTAACTTCATTTGTCTTATAAAATCAGTTGAACACAAACTATTTGATTAAAAATATTTTTCATTTTGCTAATTGCCATGTGTTTTAAAATGGACTTATAAAATGAATTTCAGCACCTCAAAACTCAAATTATGTAGCGGGGGGCTGTATAAAGCAAATGCGAGGGATGGTCTGAATGAAAAGCATATCATTCACGATCCAAAAAGTATCAACATTATTCAACATTAATATTCAAATATCACTTTATCAACAGAATTAAATATTTATGCAATAGTTGACTAAGTATGCACGCATTGAACACTGAATATGTTATTATTATTACTAGTAGTATTAGTATTTTAGTAGTATATACACATTTTCTATTTTTTCGTGCTGTTCGATAGTTAAAAACATGTTTTTAGTGTGATATTATTTACATCATTTAAAAACTTTACTGATAGTTTGCAATTGATTTGTTTTTAACTTCTAGTTTATTAACTGATAAACAGAGTCGAATAGATCTTTATAAGTAACTTTACCAGGATTAATAATATTTGTATGCGTGCAAGCGTGTGTATGTTTGTGTGTACTGTAAAGAATATGACTTGCAAAGGCAACAATGTTTGTAAACAGTTTCGACGGGAAAGAAATTAATTATGGAACACCTATGCAATTGTTTTATACCTCTCTGAAAGTATACACATTTTGCATTATGGAATTGATAGGTTGCGACTCAACGTGTTAAATTAGGAGGGCGTGTAACGTGACGGCATATACTAGGCAACAACACTTTTGTATAATTGTTTCCAATCATTAAAACTGTATACATAACATATGGCAAATATGTGGTGAAATAATTTATTTCCATTCCCTAACCACAATGTACACATGTGCATAGTTTAAAGTGAAGTTGAATAGTTATTTGTTTATGTCTCTCTTCTTGAATAAATAATGTTAAATAAATAATGTTAAATAAATAATATTTACTTATTTTGGTGGTAGTTATGATACCTGAACGTTACCAGGTGGTATTGCTCTCAGTTGCTGCTATTGCGCACAAAAGTCAGCGAAGACTAATACTAGCACTTAATCAGTCTTAGTCTACCAGCCAATGCTGGTTGAGAAGTGAAATAATTTTGTGTTTAATGCAGTTCAAGATTTAAAGGATTTTGCAGTTGATAAACATATGATTCGAGATTTTTCTCCTTGTGACTTATGTAGTGACCATTTTATGGTATTTCACTATTCAACAAATTTGCACACCAGAATTCGTGTCGAGATTAGCTACTAAATTAGTACAGAGAAATATATCTACAATGCGAACTATTACTTGCAGTTACAGAACGTCTTAAATGGGCTTCCGAAAGAAACCATAAAGAAATGAAGATATAATTAATATAAATAGATTTATAATTCTGACAAAAGTTGAATTTGCAATTACAATGATATTCAACATGACGCATCAGTAGATAATTTGCAATAATTTGTACTGTGCTTGGTTGTGATATGATATTTTTTCATTGACTAGGACAGGTACATGTTTGGATTTGGTAACATAAATTGTAAAAAATGTAAACATCAAGTAGCTGCTTTAACGATTACATGGATGATGTTTATCTTCGCCATATTTTCACATACATTTATCAATACTTTAGATTCAATGGCTGATAATGTAAACGCCAAAACTGTTAAGTAAATGTGGACTCTCGCATTACGACACTTAATCTCTGTTTAATTGCGACCACCAAAGCAAACAGGTCGTAGAGGACGTTTGAATCTGTCCACAAGAGAGGTAGAAAGTTAAGGCAGGCTAAAATTTCAATTCCATTGTATTTCTGTCAAACTAGAATGAAGATTAGTTCCTGATATTGCACAGATCTTTGACAAGTTATTCTTGAGAGCAGTGGCATAGTCTACATAACTTTATATTGTATCTTCGTTTCAAAGACGTTTGTCTTTTAACAACTTCAATAGTCACAGAAAGTACATCAAAACAAAACTTTAACAAGGATCAAACCCAAACAATTTTTGAGCTGATTCTCTAACAGCACAAAACAACAAATAGAAACCCTCACCCCAATCCTTTTCTGCATCAAAGCAACACAACCTAATCATATTCTTTAACTTTTGACCAAGTCTTCTAAAGCCGATCGCCTTCAAGTATAATATGATCTGCAGAATTTAGAAACGTCACTTTCCAGTTTTGGCCAATAAAAATGACACCCGAATGACCAAGCAAGAGAGTTTTTGGACTAGACTAAAAATTTCATTTCGAGATGAAATCGGAACGACACTTCGAAAACTCGATAACCTCGCGTCACTTGAGGTACTTCATAGTGACTCCATTTTTTCATAAAGATCCAGTTCTTCACAAATAAAACAAGCAGGTCCTTATGTGGCTTCCGTTTCGCTACTTGACCTCTATAATAAGCAAGTGAGCATATAATCTTGCATCTGCTCGACAATGAGTGAATCACCTGGATTAGAATATAGAGTGTAAGAAATGGGCAAAATGAGGGTCACTCTGATTAATATCTTGAGAAATGGTGACCTCATCAAAATACTAAATGAAAAGTCTATAGTCAAAATAATTCTCAAGAACTGATCAAACTAGGCTTATCGGTTACAAGCTGATTAACCACGACATTAACTCATACTAGGTCTTTGCCTACTAATTAATGGATACCCTCAATACGTAAAGGCGTAACTGCTCTGTCATTCATGCTTGATAAGCCTAAGACTGATACCAAATTTGCATCATATAAATACTCCGCAATTTACTCCATGAATCAGAGCACATTCAATAGAAGAAGGCTTCTCATGCAAAGGCAAAGCACCAACTAATAAGAGACTGAGATATTCGTTTGCCACTTAATATCTTCATAGGTATATAAATAGAAGAATCACTAATAAGTGATATCCAACGTTTCGAAAAGAATGTTTCATTACTCGCAAAGAAACAGTCAGGATGAGTTTGTTTTACCTAACAAACGAAGTATTTTCAATAGAAGATTTTTCTACCTTTGGCTTAGTTTGAAATGTGAGCATTTGCAACATGTCTTCATTGATTCTGATGCTTTTACAGCCTATAATAATAGAAACTAATTGGATATTATTTTTACAATAAGCACACATGTACTGAGAGCGATGTCTAATCAGTCGCATCAAAAATTTTATTTCTAGACGTTTTGTCATATTGAGATTTGGAAGCACTCGTACTGGAAACGTGCTAAGATGAAGACTTATTTACAAGTGAATATTTGTGAGCGAATGAATACTCATCAGCTTTACTAGCAGCATCATTCAACGTTTCCACCTTTAGCTCATAATTATAGGTCTTAGCATCACTGTGGAAGAAAGTCCTCAATTCTGAAATTAATATATTTTGTCAGAACTTATTTTAATATTTATCTTTGTAAAACAGAATTGTTCATTTTCCATTGGAACTTTGACAGTGAAATGTAGATTTCACGAGCGTTGCCAGTAAATGCACAATGTAATAATATAATGCCCAATGCTCTCTCTCTCTCATATTTTCAGCAATTTGTCAAACGTTCGGAAAGGTTTAAGCTACTTCTTTTTCTTGAAAGTGTGTACTGCTTTATTTTCTCTAAACACAAAAACCTATGTCAAGAGTTGGGGCACCTCCTGCCATATCTGATTACTTTAACCTATATTGCGTTTCCCTTTATTAATGTTTTCTCTCAATCTCTGAATTCTCTCTATTGCATATTTTCTCTATTTCGGAGTTCCCTTTTATTTGTTCTCTCCTCGAATGTTTAGTATTTGTTTTATTCGCTTTATCTCTGCACTCTGAGTTTCCATCTCTCTCTCTCTCTCTCTCTCTCTCTCTCTCTCTCTCTCTCTCTCTCTCTCTCTCTCTCTCTCTCTCTCTCTCTCTCTCTCTCTCTCTCTCTCTCTCTCTCTCTCTTTGTATTTACTTTCTTTTTGTTACATATAGGCTTGTTGTAACTAACGCAAAGAAAAGAGTGACGACAGGAAGCTTTGTAAATATTAACAAAAATTAATTTATTTCCCTATGCAACACGGTGAAAAGGTACAAATTTGAAACAAAACGTACGATTTACGAAGATTCAAAATTGTGTTCTAAATTGATATAGTTTGAATCTCATTTCCATTCCAAGATAGCGGATGATGACGTCAGATGAAGGTTATCACGAATGACCATGATATTCATTATGAATCACAATTTGTATTGTTCAGTTCCAGTTTATAAATAATTTCAACAAATTGTCTTTATTCCAGAGCCATTTGTGTAGTTCTCCAGGAAAAATAATTATAATTTATAAAATAGATGAAGCACCGCTATCAGCATTTACAACAAACACACACGTTGTTCCTCATACTTATAAACAAACAACTCTTTCCAGCACAGGAATACCTTCTTAATGTATGTTATGATGTGACCCTCTACTATAACCAGTATTAGGACTAGGACTGTATATTTCTTACAAGTAACGGAGCATCTAAAGCAAATTAATACGTCATCCACTGTGTACATATGCTAGAAAGATACGTGTGATTTCGAAATCACACCTGGACATTACAAAACGTAAACATGTATACTTTAGAAAAACCCTCGGTCACAGCCAGTCATCTACATATCTTTCCCTGATTTTCTAACGACAAAACCTTAATGCGAACATTAGTCACATTTACTTTTAAAGTAAATATGATGTTTCTAGCAAAATATCAGACCCATGCAAACATAATCATCATTATAATAAAAATTATATTTAATTATATAAAATGAAATAAAATTAAAATAGATAAACAGGAAATTTCAAATCTTAGAACATATAATTTTATATACAGAGTCGTAACACTTTGTCTTATCTATGCCTTTTATTCCCCTCTATTTGCACTGTATTTCTATTTTCGACTTTCTGAATGTGCATTAACATAGTTTATTTCTAAAACTGATACGTTGTTATTTCCAAATCCATCTGATTTTTAAAACTGGGATTCCTTTAATTTCCTATAAAAACGTAAGGATAACTCGCTATTCAAACCCAGGCAATATCATCCAACAATTTCATTTCACACCAAATACTGAACAAAACTACTCACTTGCTTATTTAAATCTGAAAGTTCATAATGTCTGGCAAGCTCTATAAATTATTTTTTCATAGATTCAAACCCTTCCTTGGGAGCACTTAAGACAATGTTGACTAAACTAGATGCTATTTTGAATAATTTCTAGTTTCAGTATAGATTTTTCAGATGTGTGAAATTAAAATCTTTATCAGAGACAATGCAAATTCTTAAGTCAAGTTAATTTAACTTTTAATGCTAAATTTAATACCTCTCAAATGATTCAAGAAATTTAGATCTCATAAGAATCAGTATGTTTGCTTGCAACTCTGGGTCTTAAAGTAACCTAAAAAGGTACTTAAATGAACAAACAATAACGGAAAATTCAAAAGGCCAGCGAATTAAATTCCAAATAAGCTTTAATATTCTATCACAAGTCAGAAAGTATAGAATGTTCCTTTTGTTTAGCAATAGTCCTGAATGTCCATGTGTACGTTCCGAATGAACTCCATTGAATCTGAATTTCGTAATATACAAAAAAATACAATCCAGAATATATCTGAGCAAGTTCTCAATAATGCCAAAGAAGTGATTTAGAACAAAAGGTCTATGAGATCCTTTTAATTTAGTTACGAAGATGAATAAATAGTTAATATCACACGGTGTCTAAAAGCAACTATACATTACTATAAAGTCTAATATTAAAACAGAAATGAACAATTATTTACAGATTCCTCTATATACAAATATATCATGACCTAATACACACTATGTTTCCTAGGGAAAATTTCATACCTTGAATATATTAAAGAAACCATCTTATTTACTTGTATTTTTGTCATGAACTAGACCAGTTTAGAATAGAATTCAAATGCATAAGTCATTAATTATATTTTTGTATGGATTTGCGGTATAGAAATTTGCCATATAAATCAAGTAAGATATGCAATTATGATTAAGCAATGCAGTTTTATAATTAATTTTGTTTCATTTAACGTATTACCCTCAGGAAATTCGTTAGATTTTCATATCATTGTTTCATTTGATTGTCATTGCTGTGATGGAGCTATAATAACGTGAAGTCGGTTATATATTTTTTTAATACTTTCAAACCATGTGTTCAAAGTAACGCTCTATGTAGGATATAAAAATGATCTTTAAGTAATCCCTTTACACTCACAAGACAACTAGTTTTGAAAATACAGTGAGAATGTATTTTGGTACTGAATGTCAAAAGGTCTAAAATTTATATAGTGCATAAAACATACTCCTTAATGCACAATAGTTCAACCTAATTGGCTGATAACGCAAATAAGAAAGGGGGTGGTTTATTTTCTCTTGATTTTTTTCCACTTGAAATAGTTACCATGGATACAATTAACATTCAACTCCGCTTTCAGCAATGTGAACGAGTGGCCAAATATTATTATTTGGTACGAAAACCCGGGTGAAAAAACGTTATTTCTTCATCTCCATGATCTCGCTGAAATAAGCCATTACAATGGTTTACATGAAAATGACCTGCTCGTAAGACCAGACAAATGAATTCGTCTGAGATCTCACATTGGCTTTGAAACCATACCGCTCCAAATCATATGTTCGCTTCTTCTCAAAGGGCATTAATCATTATATTAGATGGGCTTACACTTATTGGATCAATACTCAAAAATAAGTTATGCCTTACGTCAGCATCTAATTAATCATGTCATCAAGATATACCTTGCCCACTTCGACCGATGATACCTCTCCACATCACTTTGGTGATGCAGCCCACTACCGACTTTTACAAGGTGAGTTGTTATTGTCATTAGTCATATATGTTAGACCACTGATAAATCCCTTTCAACTACACTTGAGGATATCACAAATGGGCGATACAGAAACTGGTGACGACCTGTGTTAAAAAAACTAGTTAAAACGGACTGATGTCATTCATAACCTGGTCAAACTACTTAAGGATATACGTCCTTTGATTTTATGTCAAATTTATGTCCGTTGCCGGTTCATATTTCAACAGTCCTATATCCTGAACTTTCATATAATTTCCATTTACTTTGTTAGTTTCTAGACTAGTATGCAATAGTTTGTACTAGTACATACACTTCCTAAAAGAAGAATATAAACATTTATTTATATAGAATGTAAGTTGCAATTTGATTAATCTGTGCAAAATAATAGTTGTTATGCCTTTATTAACTAACGACAAAGATAAATGTATTTCCCTTTATAGAGTTTCATAGCTTGAGAAACATTTTCACAGTTTTTGCAATGAAACATTCACATTAGTATAGAACG